>JAEIFP010000517.1:6285000-6813991 GCA_018903935.1 Drosophila insularis
CAGACTGGCAAAACGATAATTTATCGAAGGCAATGCAAGTTGTTTATGGAATCAAAATCTAAAATTTTCATATATAGAGGGCGCTTTATATAATTTTGCAGTGTTGCCAGATTAATATTTTTAAAATAAAGGCGGCGAAATTCGAAATTTATTTTTGGTTATTTAAAACAAACTATAAGGAGGCATCCAAAGAAGAATAAACTGATATTTCAGATGTGACAATATTTAAAATAAAGCATCAGCTTATGTGTGAAATGTAAAATGGAAACTATATTTTAGTTAAATCATTTAAATTAAACATAATTTATAAATGCATTTTAAATTTCAAATATGTATTATATTTGGTTAAGCATGTAATGAAACAATCAACAATGGCGATAATATTGAATTATCAATCAATTGATTGCTAAGTGCGATCGCTGTTGGTTTATTGTTGATGCTGTTAATTAATTACCTCAAATATTGATTTCCATCTATTCTTTAATTCAGAATGCGTCCTTTGTTCCCATGACAAACCCCTTGCTTGCTCTGCCCCTCATGAACATGACCCTCAATATGCAAATTGAACAAAAAACACCAAAAAAAAAACACACACACACACAAGCAAATGTCGACCTACTAGCTACATCAGCATCAGATCACATCACATCACATCAGATCGGATCAGATCAGACATGACCTTAAGGGGTGGTGAATTGTAACATAGAATATGAGGGTTAAGGGCAGGCAGTTCAATGATTTAAGCAATAAGCTGAGGTTTTTCTCTCTCTCTCTCTCTATCTATCTTTCTCTCCATTTATATGTGTCAAAGATAAATAAAATCTGCTTATTGTTAGACAGAACGAAACCCACTAACCACAACAAAAGTCGATATTTTGAATAATGCATTTGGTTTATATAAACAATTTATTAGTCATCAACGATTTTTTCAAATTTTTGTTTTCGAAATTACTTGTTTTTACTCTGTCTAACTGAATATTTTTTTCTATGATCTCATACGTTTTGACTATATCTTTTATATGATCCCGTCCGAGCTCTCATAATTCATTCCTTCGAATTCTACTTACTCAACATTCTAAAGTTCTCACGATAAAAGTGAAATTTACAGCAAAACGGGATGAGCAAAAAAAAAAACAGAAACCTCCGTTTAAAAATGAGGAAAAATCGAAAGAAAAAAAACGCAGATACCGAAAAAGGGTTTAATCAATTTTTTTTTAAATAGGACGATTAATGTATAAAAAAAGAGAAGAAAAAAACGCAGACACAAACATGGACAGGGCGACCCTCGGCTTTGTTCAGAATTGAAAAGGAATCATCACGGACTCGGGCAAGTAATTTGCATACGCAGGACGCGGAATCACGGCGACCAAAAACAGCAACAACCACCACCACCAACAATTTCTGGAGGTCCTTGCTGCTTGTTCCTTATCTATTTGCCTTGGCCAGGTATAAAACACACACACAGAGCTCTTTGGTCTCACACACGCATGCAAAGAATGATAAATAATTTTTTTTCTCGATTTTTTTTCTGAACTTTTTTCACTTTTTTTTACCACTTTCGGTTTTTTTTTCTTGTTTTTTTTTTTTTGTGAGGATCGTCAGGATTTTATTCAAATTTCGATTTGAGACTGTCGTGTGAAGATTTTTGCCGGCTGTTGTCTGTCTCTATCACAGATCCTGGGAACATCCGATTCAAGTAAATAGGCACAAACTGCGCCTAGAGGCTAATTATCCTAAGATGTCTTAGACAAAAAAGAGTTGAAGGATATCTTTTAACTACTACGAGTCGTTGTCATAGAGGACTTGCCCAAGGATTATGCAAATCGGTCGAAGCATGCAAAAATTTCATCTTAATTTCTCATTTGGGTTGGGTTAATTTCGCTGCTGTTCATAAACAATAATTGCAATTTTACAATGTTTGGCCAACAGGCCAATGTCAACAGCTCTCAGGTAGGAGGATAATCTTAAAAAAAAAAAAATTTATTTGCATACATATGTGCATGTGTGTGTGTGTGTGTGTAACTGATGTGTTTTACATTCGCGAAAACCAAACCACTTGAAATTTGCATAACTAAACCCTTGCTCTTAGAGTGAGTGCCAAATGTGGATGGCAAATGATCCTAATCCTATAAATGGGCACACTCCGGGTGGTGATGAGCATATTGGCAAAATGTTTAAGGGTTGTTGCCAAATCGCAGCACTCATCGTTTGAAGGTGTGATCCGCAATTCGAAAGCAATTCGATCCTTATTTATTGCCTGGCCAAATGGGCAGGTAAAGCCAGCCAATCAGTCAGGGCAATAACCAACAGGTGGCCAAGAGAGAGACGGCCGATTATAAGAGAGTCAGGTATTTCTCTTTAATGACTCTTGGCTTCTTGTTCTCTCCTTCTCTCTCTTCATTTTGTTTTGCTCACTTTCTCCTCATGGTCCAAGAGTCCAGAATTAGTTGGGCTAGCCTGTGTATGGTCTTTGGGGTCTGACTTGGTCTGGTAGCAGCAGCAGCTTACCAAGCAATGAGAACCTTGAGCGTTTGGTCAGTTTGTTTTTGGCTTTCGCAAGGTGCAGTCGCCCTCATCCTCAACGGTTAGTTACTTTCCCCCGGGACACTTTGTTCTTTCTTCTTTTTTTCTTTTATTTATTTTTTTTTTTTTTTTTGAGTGCTTTGAGTTTTTTTTTTTTTTAGTTGCTTATGTATATTCTTTTTGTCTGTGTGTGTGTGTGTGCGAGTGTGAGTAAATGTGGTTCAAATGAGAGAAGAATCTAATAGTTGTATCGTCTTCCGAGTAGTTCTTCTGGCTCTGGCAAAAGTCAACTCCTGCATCACCTGTCACAGGCAGCTTTTAATACTGTTGGAAGTGTGTTCTGGTGTTCTTACCGTTATAACAAACAAACAAACAAACAACCACAACAACAACAACAAAAAAGTCGCATAACTTGTTCGTAATAGAAGTAGTAAGGCCTTCTACTTCTATGGCCAAAAAAAAAAAAAAAAAAAAAAACTATGACAACTTTTGTCGGTCTATTTATTTATCTATGACTTTGTCTCGGGACTCTTTTTTTTATGGAAGTGCTAAAAATGAAAGAAGCCAAAAACACAAATAAGATGGTCTATTTGTATTATTATTATTATTTTTTTGCAACAACTACTTGAAATAGCTTAGCCAAATATGCGTATCTACATAAATGCGTGTGTCTCTCTCTGTGTGTGTGTATAGTATTTACCGTTAAACTGAAACCGTACGATCATCAGATACATATCTAACCATCCATCTCTATTTCTATCTATGTATGTTTGTTTGTTTGTTTTTCCTAAAAAGAATTTCTTTCATACGGGGTTTTGGTTCTCGTCGCCTCGTCTGAGACTCGATTTGGCTTTGACTTTGGCTTTGACTTTGACTGTGAGTTGGCTTGGCTTGGACTGGCCCAATGTGAAATTCAAATTCAGCAACTGGAATTTCAAGGCATAATTCACATGCCAAGAACTTAACACCGTCGCGCCTTATGCATCTGACCTAGTTTTACCGTTCTTTTTTTTTTTTTTTTCTCTGTTTCTCATTTCTGTGTTTCGGCTGGTTTGTGTCGGCCTTAACTTCGGGCTCTTCATTCTGTCAGTTTATTTTCTTGTGTTTTTTTTTTGGTGTCGGACTTGGTATTCATGATGGCGTAGGCGGGGGTAAGACACAACACACAACACGTTGACAGCCAAACCAAAATGAAGTGGGGAGAAACGTCGAGAGTGTGTTTGACCCAAAATCCATTTGAATATATAGGTATCTTCCTCTTCAAATCGAGAGTTACGTGCCAGAAGAATTAAGGTTCTTAGTCGTTTTGTATTTGGAAGCGGCTTATGGAATCTATATATATATATATTTAGACGTATGCAGATATGTATGTATGTATGTATATATAGATATCTATTGCAACTCTTGCAACGTTTTTTTAATGTCACTTTCTAATAAGAGAACAACACTTGAACTAAGTAATGCTTTTAGGTTTTAATTGTTGTTGGTTTTTTCTTTTTTTTTTATTATTATTATTTAGGAAATTTCCGGTTCATTGTAGAAAGCTTTTAACTTGGCACGTGATCCATCCATCCGTCCAACCATCCATCCATCTATCTAGTCATTTGTAGTCAGGAGTTTGTGAGTTGCCGGCCGGGTCTGCACTTTCGCTAAAGATCTCGATCTTTAAGGTTTCATTTCGCTTCGTTTCGTTTCAATTCATGTGTGTGTGTGTTTGTGTGTACTTACTTTCTATTTCATTCATAAATGGTTGTTAATTGTGCGATCTAACAAGAATGCCATTACTTTTACCCCATTGTAAATAACAACACTTAAAAGTTGGTTACTCCTCTCAACTAAATCTTGAAAAATGTGCATAATATATATAGTAAGATCCAAGATTTCATTCTGCTTTTGACCTTGTCTTGGGTTTATATTCTAATGAAATAACCTTTAAAATTTTATCTTAACTTACTTCTTTCTACTTACTTGAAAATGAATGTGTCATAGAGCATTATCAAGTCGAATTTAATTATTCATATTTATTTTTAATTTTTGGGAATATATATCTATCTATATACATAGGTACATACATATGTAGGTTTATATGTATGTACCTACCATAATTATTTTGCATTGAGCGGAACCAGTTTATGTTTTCATTTCCATTCTTCTTCTTCTTCTTCTTCTTCTGGTCAACCTAAATACATAAATTTATGAAGAAAGAATTTTTGGTTTTGCGTACAAAGAGGGGGTTCTTAGTATTCAGTTCTCACATTTGTATGTAATAATAAAACAAATTTGGTATTGGAATTGGAATCGGGAATTCGAGAACTAAGAACGGGAATTGTTGGTATTGAATATTGGAAATGGTAATGATGGATGGATGGATGGATGGACGCACCTGTCATAGAAGAAGCAGAAAGAAAAAAGAACCAAGAACCAGCTCTACTACTAGTCATATCCATATAGATATACATATATGATATCAGAGAAACTGGTTTTATTTTTTTTATATTTTTATTCTCTTCTTATCAATTGCCAAAGAAGAAGAAAATAAAGATCAATTACAGCTTTAGCAGAGCTCTTTCTAGGCCAATGCTCTTAGCTTGGGGTAGAAGGTTTCATACAGATGCAATGATTATGCTTAATTACGTCACTACCCCCCACCCACCCCCCACAGCCAGACTGGGGTTACATGGGCAGATGATTCATTTTTTTTTTCTGGACTTTCACTTGACAAAAACATTAATTACCTTACATTGTGACTCTTCTTTTCTCCTCTATCTCGCTGTGTCTGTGTGTGTGTCTGTGATATGTGTATATATGTATATACACACAGATTCTTGTAGAAGCGATGAACACATGTTGACAAGTTCAAAATAATTGTGCAATGACAAAGTTTTCAAGTGTCCTCCTAACATTGTGTCTCAGCCTGTGGTTAAGTCATCTGCCATTGGCTCGGGCTCAGGATGATTCCCTTGCTGGCAGTTTTCTCTCAGGTGAGTTAAATGCAAAAATCAAAGTGTATAGGAATATTTGTAATCAAAGAATATATTTGCTAGGCCTTCTGGATACCATAACCAGCACAGCCGATGCCAAGGATTGTCCTGGTGTTTGTGTTCATACCTTGGCCACATTAATCTGCTACGAAGTCCTTGACGATGTGCCCTGCCCATCACCCAGTATGAAATGTTGCATTGAGAATGCGCCAGGTGATTACGCAAAGGATTCAAATTCATTATACAGACATTAAATGTATATATTTATTTAAGGTAAAAATGTGACTGCTGTAAGGGGTACAACCACACCGAAAACTATTACCACTAGCCCCACTAAAACCACACCGAGTAGTACAACTACGCATAGGACCACACAGAAGACAACACAAAGGACGACACAGAGAACTACAACAGCAACTAGCACTAGTACGACAGTTAGGCCCAAGCCGAAGCCACAGACTAAGCGACCGCCTAGCACCACCTTGGCTCCAACAACAACAACAACAACCAAGAAAATAAATACCACCAAAAAGTCAACGAATAGCAAACCAAACAAGGACAAAGATGGCAGCACCAAGGCAGATGATGAGAATAGTAAGTTCTAGTCGATCATTTCTATTTTTTTTTTTTTTTTGAACGTAAATCTTATTTAACTGCAATCCACAGAGGATTGTACGGGCGTTTGTGTGGCCGATAGGATTGCGGAATATTGTGAGGCCTACTTGACTAGTGATGGCTTGTGTAAAGAAGGCACCAAATGTTGTGTCTCCCTGGATGAATACTCCAATGGCAAATTGCCAAAAGATATCTATATACCAGCCAGTAAGTTCAAAAATAATCATCAAGAGAAAGGATTAGAAATTACATTTTCCCTTACACCTATTCAGAGCACATGGGCAATCTGAAGACCAATCAGACAATTGCAGAAAAATCCGCTCCGCCATCGAAATCCAGTTCAACCAGCAGCAGCAGCAGCACAAGCTCATCCACAAGCACCAGCAGCACAACAAGCACAACTCCAGAGCCAGCAAGGACAAATAATAATACTCAGAAACCCACAAAACACAAGAAGCATCCGGCGACAACGACGACAACAACGACCACAGAGGCAGCTGCTGAAAAGGAAGAGGATGATGATGATGGTGGTGAGCAAGAAGACGATGAGGATGAATCCACATATGAGAAGAAGCGCCCAGGTCAAGGCCAAGGACAGGGACAAGGGCAAGTTCTAAAGGAATGCGAAGGAGAATGCATGAATGGCATTTTTGCCATTTTTTGCGATGACATCGACTCGGATGCATTCTGTCCCGGCGAGGGCAGTTGTTGTGTAACAGGCAGTGCCTCGGAGGCCTCACCATCGAAATCTCCAGCGACCACCACGAAACCGGCTACCAAAATAGCCAAGAAGCCAAGTCGTCCAGCCTCGCCAGCACCGCAACCAGCGCCTACAACTTCGCTGGGCGGTGGCGACTTACTACAGACAATCATATCCTTTGCCGAGAACACCTTAAATTCACCAGCACCAACAGCACCACCGCCGCAGAGTCCACCGCGTTGTCAGGGCTTCTGTCTGCTCAACATAATGGCGGCATTCTGTGAACGACCCTCCATTCTGGTGTCAACCCCAACGAATTGCGCCAAGGGCTCAGTGTGTTGTGATAATTCAAGAGCAGGAGCTCCCAAGCCAAAGTTGCCGCCTCCAACACCATCGCCCACTGCCCCACCCACAGCACCGCCTTATGTGCTGCCCAATACACCGAGTCCCGATCTGCGAGAGGAATGCCCCGGCTCGTGTATAGTCAGTTTACTGAGCTTCACCTGCTTCAGTGAGTAGTCCCGAAATCTAATTCTCTTCGATGAGTTTGACATTTGTTTTTCCTTAGAAAACGCCGAGATGACCGATCTATTCAGATGCAAGCGATCCGGACAGATTTGCTGTGCACCCAAGAGTAGGATTCTCGAAAAGCAACAATTCCAGACCCGCAACGATACGGCCTCCTACTATCCGCCGCCACCTCCGCCTCCGCCCATGGGTCCACCACAGGCATATCCACCTCAGGCACAGCCTCCACCAGTATATCCCTACATGACCAATCAGCCACCGCCGCCGCCGCCACCACAGCAACAACAACAACAACAGCAGCAGCATCAAGGACCATCTGGTCATTTGCCGCCACATCATCCGAACCCCTATCCACCAGGACCTCCGCCTTCGTTGGCCAATTATGGAGATTACTACGGATCAGGACCTGGCTTGCCGCCCCAACCGCAGCCACCGACCACAACGCCAACGACAACAACAAGCACATCGACCACACCCCGCCCACATGTCTATTCCAAGTATGTTTGCGGAGTGAAGGGAACACTGCGAACAGGCCGTAGTGTAGCTCGATCCCCGGCTCTCTCTTTGGTGTCCTATGCCCGCGCCAAGTACGGAGTACAGCGAACTGCTCGTCAATCGATGGCCACATCGCCATCGTATGCCAGTAGCTTCAATAAATCGAATGAACGGCTTATCCTCGGTTCGGCCATTGTGCCCATTCAAATACACAACGATAAGCTGGGCGATCTGGTTGACACGGGCAATGTCCAAAGTAATCAATTACGCTCCTATCACGATGATGCCGAACCCACTGATGTTGTCTATCCGGATTATTATCAGCAATCGGTCTATATGAATTACAACAAGACCGGCAATCGTCGTAGGGCACGTGTTGTGGGTGGCGAGGATGGTGAGAATGGCGAATGGTGCTGGCAGGTGGCCTTGATCAATTCCCTCAATCAGTATCTATGTGGTGCCGCACTCATTGGCACCCAATGGGTCCTAACGGCTGCTCACTGTGTTACCAAGTATGTGGAAATCTCCAAACCCCAAGAATATCAATGAAATCTATCTCAATCTCTCTCTCTCTCTCTCCCTCTCTGTTTGTCTCTTCGTCTGCAGCATTGTGCGTTCCGGTGATGCAATCTATGTCCGTGTAGGTGACTACGATTTGACGCGTAAATACGGCAGTCCTGGAGCTCAGACATTGCGTGTGGCCACCACTTATATACATCATAATCACAATAGCCAGACACTGGACAACGATATTGCCCTGCTGAAGCTACATGGTCAGGCCGAATTGAGAGATGGCGTCTGCTTGGTCTGTCTGCCAGCACGTGGAGTCAGTCATGCGGCTGGCAAGCGATGCACTGTGACCGGTTATGGTTACATGGGCGAGGGTAAAACCAATAATGCCAAACCCAAATTATTCGACTCTCTCATTGAACTCAATTTGTTTTTATTCTATAGCTGGTCCCATTCCGTTGCGGGTACGGGAAGCGGAAATTCCAATTGTCAGCGATACGGAATGTATACGTAAGGTGAATGCTGTTACGGAGAAAATCTTTATATTGCCCGCATCGAGTTTTTGTGCTGGCGGCGAGGAAGGACACGATGCCTGTCAGGGTGATGGCGGTGGTCCATTGGTATGCCAGGATGATGGCTTCTATGAGCTTGCTGGACTTGTTTCTTGGGGCTTTGGTTGCGGACGTGTCGATGTTCCTGGTGTCTATGTGAAGACATCATCGTTTATCGGCTGGATTAATCAGATTATTAGCGTCAATAATTTATAATAGGTGTCTATAACTAACAAACAATTCCCCTTTTACCCCTTTCCCCACACTCACGCACACACACACGCACACTTTCCACACTCTTCGACTGTTAAAGTTAAAATCCCATCCTAGTGTAATCTATTCATACTTAATTCTAAAGGAATCGAATAATAAAATAACAAAATATATAAAAATTAACCCTTTAATATATATAAAAACGTAAAATTTTACGATTAATCGTAGCGTAAAAGGCAAATTCTTAAAAAGTATTTCCCCCCCCTCTTCCCTTTATTTAGAGTAAACTTAAAAAAAAAAAAGAAAACATAAAACCTATTGTACACTTTTTGTATATACAATACATAAATATATAAAATACAGAAAACAAAAAAATTATTTTGCATATCGATTCTAGAATGTTAAAAAATTTCAATTTTAACGGAAAAAGAAACATGAAAAGAAAAAAAATAATTATAATAACGAAAATGAAAAAAAAAAAAAAAACAAATAAGCAAAAGGATCTTTGAAAAATTCTCACAAGCATCAAAAAATTTGGGAATTTGAGTTATTCTCAGTAGGCGGAGCACAGAGAGAGAGAGAAAAAAAAGAAAAAACTCACTCAAAGGAAAGCAAGAAATGAACTTAAGGAACCCGAAGACTTTTGAAGTCTCTGACTTGCTTCTAATAGGAGACGAAGACGGAGATGAGGATCGTTGAGAGGGTCGGGTTGCTGCTTCCTTTGGTGGAATCTGTGTAGAAAAACTTACCCTCATGATCAACTAGAAGCGCCAATGTCTTGGCATTTCTCTCTCCCTCTCTGTCTCAGTGACTCTTCTTGGTCTTTCTCTCCCTCTCTCTCTCTCTCTCTTGGCATGGTCGAGTCTGTCCTTTTGAGTGTATATGTGTGTGTGTGTGTGTGTTTTTTAACCCTTTCGTCTGCTGCTGCGTGATTTTATGTACATGTTTTTCTTCTCTTTTGAAAGTATCTCAAAGATGTTTCCCTTGAAGAAAACGAAAGCGGTCTGCTGCGGTGCTGCTTGTCGTCGTCAAAAAAGGGTTCCCGAGCTGTCCACGCGGTAGCTCAACAACAGAAGTTCGTCTGGCCTCGAGCTAAGCGGATGACAAAGATCGAAATCCTAGAGCGCGCTCTCGTGAATTTCTGTGCTTATCAAAAACTATCTCCAGCGACAAAAATTGTTTTTTTTTTTAACGTAGTCAATTAGTAGATTCCTTCCTTCTGGTAGTTCATTTTAGTGCATCCCAAAACAACAAAATTTTGCGTTTTTTCGGTTTTTTTTTGTTCTTTGGTTACGTTTTTTTTTTTTTGAAATATTTTATTTTGAATTTTTGCATGCATTTTGTTTTGATTGTTTGTGTTTGTGCCTGGTTCTTGTTTGCATCCCGTTCCCGTATACATTCACGTCGTCAGCAATTTGTTCAGCATTTGATCATCAAAATGGAGGCAAATTCTCCAACCACAGTCAGTGCAGGAACAACACCAGCATCAGCCGTAACCACATCCATGACCATGGTGGTGGCCTCAACAACGCCCTCGCCAGCTGCCAGTACAAGCAGCAGCAGCAAATGTCACAGTCAATCCCAGGCGGCAGCTGCCTCAAGTTGCTCTGGAACGCCCACAAATGTTGCCACATCGCAATCGCAATCGCAATCCCAATCCCAGTCACTGTTAACCACCAGCATCGAAGCCTGCAAACAGGAGGATGTCAATAATTTATCCATGGCGAGCGGACTATCGGAGGGTCAACGTTCACTTTCGGGTGCACCGTCGGCATCGTCCAGTCCCATTTTAAGTCCACAGGGCAAGATCTTTGGACGCAATGCAAATGGAACAAGTGAGTATTGAATTCAAATGCATTAATTAAGTTTAAATTAATTAATTAACTGAGCCCTAAAGAGTTTTTTTGATATATGGTTCGATTCGATTCATACGTTCCATGTATGTTTTAGAGAAACATATGGAAACTATTTAATATACACATATAGTTGCCCGATCCCTAACATACTAGATATTGATTTTAAGCCAATTTATCGCTTAAAACTTTAACAACAGTTTTGGGATTCAAACATTTATTTCATTCCATTTAGTTTACTTGCTCAGATTGAATAATTAGTTGTGGCTAATAATTTTACTTCATTCAAAAAATTTTGAATTTTAACTCAGTACTAAAATGCTAAAATTCAGTTCTTGATCTCAATAATCCTTAACTGATCAGTTAAGGACTATTGGGGACAAGGGGGCGTAGCCAGGAATGACCAGGGGAGGGCTGCTACTTTTTACTTTTTTTTTTTATTAGGAATTCATTCAATTTTTGTTTTTAATTATTAATTCACTTTAATTTATTAAAAGATGAAGCTCTTTTTTTTTAGCTTAATGCCCTAGTAAACTAAATCTTGCCTACACCCTTGGTAAGGGTCAAAGGTTATAACCATTTGCATTTGGTTCCTAAAGATTTCTTATATACAACAGACTTTGTTTAATAATTTGAATTTTCTTGGTTTTTAAAAAGCAAAAATTGTTTACTTTTATTTCCAAAAAAAATTTAATTTACTTGAATTTATTATCTTCTATTTTGAGTTTTCTTTGCAAACCACTTAAAAATATTAAATAGGCCAAAGTTAATTCATCCTTTTGCCATTCTACTAGACAAGGTGACTTAGATTGTAAAGCTTTTCTTTCAAAGAGTAAAAGACACACAGTGCAGAATGAATGAATCTGGAATATATATTTTCGGGGAGAATTTAATTTTTCAAGTTATTTGTTAGAGATGAAGAAAAGTCAAATGTATTTTGACTTCCTTCTCCCAGGATACTCCGACCACATTGCAGATGCTTCTAGTGCTTTCCCGCGCATTTTTCATTTTTCAAAATGTCCAAAATGTTTTTGTTGAGGGCTTTTCGTAACGGAGTTTGGACTTCCTGATGACAATAGCGAAAATAGAAAAGGGTGAACAACAAAAAAGTTACCTTTATCGAATTGTTTTGTTTGTTGGTGCTTTTGGCGCAATTGGAGTCCTTTTGCGGATTGAGTTCCGGTTTCCATTTCCTTGGTGCTGCCAAAAAAAAAAAAAAAATACCAAAGACATTCGAAAGACCCCTGCAAAGGGCAGGGCATAGGGCAACTGTTTTGCATATTTCAAATGAAATTCAGGTAGGCAAATGGCAAAATATTATCCAATGAAATGTGTCTATGAAGCAGGTATAACGGTTATTCCATATAGCCGTTAGATTACCTTTAAGATGATAGGCTACTTTTTCTTAGGGGTAACGAAAGAACCAAAAAAAAAAAACAAAAAAGAAAAGAACTCACCCCAGATGCTTAGGGTAGTAATGAAGAAAGACGAACCCCTCAGCCAACTAAGGACAGCCTTTTAACTTTATGCCTCCCTCTCGCTCTCTCTCTCTCTCTCACTGTCTCTCTCATTCGCACTCTCTATTTGATGTTGATGTGCTTTGAAAATTCTCAGCATCATCAGCTCAGTTCTTGATGTTGTTGCCTTCTGTCAGAAAATGTCGCCACATTATGGTTATGGATGTTGTTCTTCTGGCCCTGTCCTGGCATGGCATAGCATGGCCTGGTCCTGGACATGGACCTGGACCTGTGCTGGTGCCAGAGCCATTGGCACGTACAACGAAGTTATTGCCACCAATGGAATTTTGATCGACAAGAATTTGGTCGTTTAAAAACTTGGCTTTTAATTTATCGTTGTATATGAGAAATAGTTTCGGTTACTTGGCCACCATTGCCATCTAAAGAAAGATGAGAATGAACATCCAGAAGCAGTGTGAGGAGAAGAGGTGATGCTTGTGGTGAAGGTGGAGGCGCAGCTTGTCCGGCGTCTGTTTTTTTTTTTTTTCTCTCTCTCTTCTCTTCATCATCATCTTGGCATTGCCCATAATCGAAGCGATCTTACGATTGACTGTTCCAAACAGACACACACACACATACAGAAATATACGCACACCCAGACTGAATTTCTGTCTGCCTGATCTTAGTCCTTGGTCTTGGTCTTGATCTTGGTCCTGGTTCATTCCCCGTTGGTCGCCTGGGCAGCTGTTTGGTATGTGGCGTCGAATGTCATTATTGCTTTCAAGTGCCAACTAAAAAGCTACTGCAGTTAATTTTTTGTCCATTTGCCATTCGCATAAAAACAACATATTTAGCAAATGACAACAACAACAACAACAGCAAGAACAAAAAACAACAAAAAAATTGAAAAAGAAAAGAAGGAGAGAACAAAAACAAAACAAAAAAAAAAAAAAATAAGAAGTAAAGAAACCCCAACCCGCAAATTAAATAAATAAAAAATCAAGCACAATCAGTAGAAGAAGCAGAAGTAGGACCGATACCCGGACCAGAAGGCAGCAAAAGAAAACTAAAAGACTGCAGACTTAACTTGGCCGAGTGACGATCAGTTCAGTTCAGTTCAGTTCAGGCCAGGCCAAGAAATTGTCCCCAAGTTGGTGGCAAGAAAACTTCCGCAACCTCTTTCCCCTCCCCCTCCCACAAGCCTTCTCCACCCATTTACCATTATGTGTATTTGTGTATTGAAATCACGTCTCATTTATTTATTGCTGCAAATGTATTTGTCCCCCTCCTACCACTCATATCCCTCCTTGTGTGAAAGATCGGATTCTGCGTTAAATACACGGCCCCCGTATAGAATGCTCAGACCCCTTTAGAAGTCCAAGAAGTCCAGCTTCATATGTAATTAACCCTAGAAACATTTGAAAAGAGGCAATTACATAATTTTCTGTAATATGGTATTCATTTTTTTTCCTTTATGAATTTGCACTTTTTTAAGGAAAGGTTTGAATCTAGCGTTTGATAATATTATTCATAGGCAGTTCAAAAAAAAAAATTACCAGTTTTTCTCTATAACTACTTTAAGAACCATCAAGTTTTATCATCAGCAGATGAATTCTAAGCGATTCCTAAACACTTAAACTAGTTGAGAATTACAATAGATAAAAGCGAAAAGGGACTGATATTAGAAAAAAATATAAAAGTTAAAGGAAGAAATTACTTTATTTAATTGATCTGTGACAATTATTTTTTATAGTTACATCTTGATAATGATAGGATATATCTAATCTAAGATCTAAGAACTTGATTTATCTACCAAGTTAAGAAATATGACAAGAAGTTTTATCATGTTGACTGGCAATGGTCTGTCATGGGTTAATGCCAACTTGTCGAGACTCTCTGAGTGAGTACCACCAAGTGCAACATGGTATTTTTTTGTTGTTGTCGTTGACGCTGTTTTTGTTGTTGTTCTTGTTGTTGGTGGATGCGCCTGTACCTTTTAAAGAAACGAAAAAAAAAAAACAAATGAAATCAAGAATCGATGTTATAATTTAGTTGGCCAGCTCGTTTTTCTATTAATTAAAGTTGAACTCGTCTTGCGCCATTTTCTCCCCATCATTCTTCTACTCGTACCCAATATCCCAATGGCCAGTACCCAGCAGCTTCATCGTCTTTGTCGTCATCATCGTTATTGTCGCCATCGTGAAATATTCTCACATAATTATTTACGATTTGACATAATCATCATGATGATCGTCAGTCAGTCAGTCCGCAGACCATGGCGAGTACTATCGCCCATCATTAGGATGGGTAATAAATTGCAAAAGACCAAGCCCAAGATCGAAACGAAACCAACATCACTTCGACTAAAACAGATGCAGAAGAAGCCTTCAAGTTCTTTTCACACGGCCAGAAATAAATTCAAATTTCTTTTTTTTTTGGGTTTTCTTCTTATTTTTTGACGTAAAAAAAAAAAAAAAACAGAAAAGGTTGAAACCGAAAGTGATAAAACCCAAAAAACGAAAAAAAGAAAAAGATTAAAATGATCCTGGCAATCCTTGGACGATCTACGAGCATGCGTAAAGAATTTCTAACGAGTTTGCCGACGCCGCGCCGTGATGCCCATATCCTTGAAGGACGCAGAACGAAGAAAGGGTTGCTCTCGCTTATGCAGATGAGACCGTTCCCAATGCTTTGCCTAGTCCTTTTTTTGTGTGTGCTTTTTTTTTTGAGCTCTTTTTTTCGATTGGGTTTCGTTTTCTCATTCATGTGAGTGTGTGTGTGTGTTTTCTCTCTGTGCTGAGAAAGGGTTAGGGTCCAGACGTCCGTCGAGTTTTTTTTTTTTCATATAAAAAAAGCGAATTTAATTAAAATTTTTTTCTTATAGTCTCGCAACATTGTGAGAACAACGACTCGGGGCCAGAACTCTATAAATATAATTTTTTTTTTGCTTTGGTTGTTTTTTTTTTATCATGTTTTTTGGTTATGAACTTGGTTGATTTTTTTTTAAATCTTTTTTCTTACAGTGATCACCACATCGAGGCCAAGCAATGAGGCTGAGGTGCAGCTGTATCGTGTGCTCCAGCGAGCCAGTTTGTTGGCCTACTATGACACACTCCTGGAGATGGGCGGCGATGATGTGCAGCAGCTGTACGATGCCGGCGAGGAGGAGTTCCTGGAGATAATGGCATTGGTGGGCATGGCATCGAAGCCATTGCATGTCCGTCGCCTGCAGAAGGCCCTGCACGAGTGGGCGAACAATCCATCGCTTTTCCAGGGACCCATGTTGCCACATTTGGGTATGCCCAGCCACCGTCAGGAAGGAAGCAAAGTGATGGCAATGTCTAAACTTATCAATCTTTCAGGACTCTGTGAGACGCCACCGAAACCGGCATTGGTCTTCAATCCGGATACAACGCCAGCATTGCCACGTCAAAAGTTTCCCTCATTCAATCCGTCGGCTTCGGCTGCTGGTTTTCAGGGATCAGGTGCGGGTTCGGCTGCAGCTGCTGCTGCTTCGATAGCAGCGGCTGCTCATCTGATTGGAGCACCCCCATCCTCCATCTGTCCGACAATTAGCCCCGCCACAGTCATACAGGGTCATTCCCATTCGCCTCTTGTTCTGCCCGCCAGCAATCCATCCAGCAATACGAGCAGTGCTCCTCCAGTCGTGGTGGCGGCACCCTGCGGCACCGCCAGCACTGCGCATCAGGTGTCCTCCAGTTCCCCGCAATTGACGCCAGTGCTGACTGAGATGCAGGTTCAGCGCATTACCATGTGCGCCGAGAAGATTGCCCGCCAGTTGCCACAGCGCGAGCCACGCGCCCAGACAACCAAAAAGCGGACCACACGCGAACTGGAGCAGGTGATAGCCATGAGTGAGCACGATCCGCGTCGCATGGACGAGATACGTAAGTATTCTGCCATTTATGGCCGCTTCGATTGCAAACGTCGGCCAGAGAAGCCGCTGACCCTGCACGAGGTGTGCGTCAATGAGGCGGCTGCCCAATTGTGCCGCAATCCGCAGACCATTTGGCTGCTCACCCGACGCGATGAACTCTTTCCCCTGGCCCGCCAGATAGTCAAAGATGCCGGTTTCGGCCATTCGGCCAGCATTGCCCGCTACGGGGGTCTGCTCACCCAGATGCCAGTGCAGGGGGCACAGCATAGGCACAATGTGGCCATCGATGTCGATTGTGAGTCCAGTGATGCGGCAATGCCCATCAAACGGCAACGACTCTCCTCCACGGAAGCGGCCCAGCTGCCCGTGGACATGAATCGGGTAAGAAAGACGCAGATTGATAATGTAGAGCAGTAAATACCGGGCCATCTTGATCTTGATGATCGGCTGGTGAAGTGCTTCAGCTTCAGCTACAACTACAGCTTCTTAATCTATTAATATGCTTTTGCAGCTTCCTCCCCGCCCCCCTCAAAAATGAGCACAAAATATTAATACTAATCTTTGCCTAGAGGTTCTTTTAAGAATATCTGGGCGAATGTTTCATGGGGTATCATTGGGTTTGGATCTGGGTTGGATGGGAATTTTGAAACCTTGTAGACTTCTCTCGCTTAGTGAGAGAATTTGTGATTCTTTGAATTTAATTATTAGTTAAAGTTGCTTTTTGTTTTATGTTTTTTTTTTACCTAACCTAAACAGTATTTGGTTTGATTACTTTTTTTTACTTGTTGCCACTCTTTACTATCTATAATAATATTTTATATTCCTCTAACTGATATAGTCATATATATAGTATCTATCTAACGAAATTCTATTGGAATTGTTTAAATGTATTTTCAAGTTATTTAGTTGTTAAACGTTTGCAATATTTCTGTTGACTTTAATTGTAAATTATATATAAAATAAATCCCAGAACATTTTTTTGAGAACCAACGAACCTCGTGTATTCCTTCAAAATTTGCCAAATTGCTTATCGCTATCAGCCTCGCTTACAAAACAAAACAAAAAACCAAAATGATTCTCCTCCAGAGCTATTAATTTTCATTAAAAAAATAAATATATATATATATATATAAATATATATATTGATTGAATTCAAAAGGAAACTGTGGAGGACTCACGTTATAATCTATTTGCCATGTATCAGAAGTTTGCCAAGCCGCCATTCGATCTAACTGAAATTGCCAAATTCTCGTGAGTGACATTTAAATTATTATATCAGTTATCGATTACTATATACGTATATATTATTATTTTGTCTCTTTCCAGTAGCTTGGGTAAAACGGCCGATTTCGAGGACAATGATTCACGCTTCTCGTTTAGCAATTCCAGTTCGCCGCCCATGCCAGTGAGTATGTGTTGGAGCGCTAAGCGTTTAGATTTTATTCAATTCGAAACTCTAAAAAATAAAGTGAATATCCATGCTATCTACCCTCCTCCTTATCCCCCTCCTCCTGCTCCTTCGATCCGTACACACAGACCACACACCATTGCAATGGTATGGAAAGTGAAAGATCACCCATTTCGGCGAAAATGGAAACAACGCAGAGTGACCTAACAGTGGAATCTGTGGATCTAAGTGGCTCAACAACGGCTTTAACTGGTGTCCATGTTATATCCGCATCCGGTGATAATATCATTGCCGTAGCAAATCCTGCTCTTGCCCTCAGTCCCACACTGAATGAGGTTTTGGCCCTGAAGAGGAATGCTGCTTCGCCTGAAGCTTAGTTTAAAACGAAAATTTTTATCATATAAGAAGATATATATACAACATTCCAAGTGCAATTCAAAATAAATTATTCAATTTCGTTGTATACAAATTTATAATCTTAACAAGAGTTAAGCAAATCAACAATATTTAGTTTTTGTAATCTCTGTGATCTACTCTAAAGTTTTTTTTATATATTAATAAAACTATATTCTAATATAAATACTTGTCGAAAACAAATCGAATTTAAGATTCTTTCAACCCTATAAATGGCCAATTGTTAAGTTTTTATACCATACACCCATAGGGTGAAAATGGTATATTAAAGTCGCTAAAATGTATGTAACAGGCAGAAGGAAGCTTTTCCGACCCCATAAAGTATATATATTCTTGATCAGCATCAACAGCCGAGACGATCTAGCCATGTCCGTCTGTCCGTCCGTCCGTCCGTCCGTCCGTCTGTATGAACACCTAGATCTCGGAGACTATAAGAGCTAGAGCCACCAAATTTGGTATGTAGACTCGTGTCATATGTACGCTTATCGAGTTTGTTTCAAATGTTTGCCACGCCCCCTACCGCCCCCGCAAATGATATAAAACCGATTTTCTCAAACACCATAGCAACTAGAGACACAAAATTTGGTATGTATATTCGCTTAGTAAACGCGCACATTTTGTATTTGTAAAATTTTTGCCACGCCCCCTACCGCCCCCGCAAATTAAATAAAACCGATTTTCTCAAACACTATAGCAACTAGAGACACAAAATTTGGTATGTATATTTGCTAAGTAAATGCGCACGTTTTGTATTTGTAAAAATTTTGCCACGCCCCCTACCGCCCCCGCAAATTAAATAAAACCGATTTTCTCAAAAACTATTCTAGCTAGAGACACAAAATTTGGTATGAATATTTGCTTAGTGATTGCGCACAGTTTTGATGTGTAAAGATTTTGCCACGCCCCCCTCCGCCCCCGTAATTTGAAAAAACTCGATTATCTCCCGTAATTTTCTACCTTGTGCAATCAAATTTAGCACACTTAAATTTGATACTAATATCCAGCAAAATACCAAATTCGATCAAAATCGGAATAAAAATAGCCAAGTTATGCATATAAACGTTTTTCCATATGGCCGGAGTTGGCCGTTGGCTGGTGGGGGCGCTAGGGTGCTCGAATGCTTGAGTGAGCGAAATACTAAGATATGCTTGTAAAAAGCATGTGAACAGTTTTTTTTTAAAATAGGAAAATGCATTGGTTATTATAAATTTAAAATATTTGTTTTACTGGTGTATGGTATATCCAAGTCGGCGAGACGACTTACTTACTTCATTTTTACTAAATTCGATGCAAAACCGCCATAAGCAAAGTTAGACTTCTAAGAAAATGTTTTAACACATTTTAAGGACCAATATAAGCAATCGAGCAATGACGTAGTAGGCAGCATGCAGCGCAGCCGGCAGCGGCTGAGCAGAGACGATTTATATTGACTGTAACTTGTGTTCTATTTGTCCGATCAGATTGAAATCTTGGGATCTGATCTTTTTCTACAATTACTATCACCTTAGTAAATTTCATAGCGATACTCCAACTGTTTCACCTACTTTTCGTATTCAATTATATGATAGAGTGGTCCGATCCCAAATATTTTCAAACTTGATCTGCCTACGCTAGAAAAAAGCACAGAAAAAAAGACCGATAGCTTTTAATACGGCTGAGTAAAACGCATACGCACGGACGGACAGACGGACATGGCTATATCGACTCAGCTTGTCATGCTGATCAAGAATATATATACTTTATGAGGTCGGAAACGATTTTATTACACCCTCTGCAAGGGTATAAAAAACAAATTGATGAATTGAAACAATTGATGAATGTAAATAACATCATGTAAAAATAATTTGAACGCCATTATTTCTTGCTTAAAGGCATAAATTCAGATTGCTTTGAAAATATTTGAACTGCAATCGTACCGAATATCCTCAGGTGAAAAGTATGTTTTCCTTTTTGCTTTCCTTTTAGAACATTTTAAAAGATCCATTAGCCGATCAACTGAATTTCTAGGATTCATTTGAGTACCACAAAGTACATCAGCTATTTCAAGGCAAAAATCAGGCAGCTTAAAATAAAAGAAAAGGTATTTTTGGAGCTCCCAACGAATTTACATAAAGTACAAAGGTTACCCTGAGATTTAGCCTTAAGCCGATGAACTTATGGGGTCACATTCCAACACCATATAAATTACACATGCTCGCTTTAACTGCCTCCCATTGTCTTAGGTTTATAGATTCGATGTACATATGTACGTATTATATTGATTTCAACATCAAATATCAAAGAAGCTAACTTCGGCTATGCCGAAGTTTATATACCCTTGCAGTATACTTGGCAATAATATTTTTCCTTTTTGAAATTTCTTTCCCTGCAACTCAATTCATCAATACACAAACAAAATATTATTTCTCTTTTTACCACAAGTTTTTCTTCTTCCATCATTTTCTAAGCAAAGCACGGCACGCATACACATACAGTTCATGTAGCGTTGCGTCTGTGTGTGTATGCGTGTGCTCTGTTGATTTGATGATGGCAGTAGTAGGCAGCAAGCAGCGCTGCCGGCAGCGTTTGAACCGATTTATTTTGACTGTAACTTGTGTTCTATTTATCGGATCAGATTCAAATTTTGGGATCTGAGATTTTATATCTATTACTATCATATTGGTAAATTTCATGGGGATACTCCAATTTTTGCAAAAATGTTTCTTCTAGAGCTATATGATATAGTGGTCCGATCCCAAAGATTTTCATACTTTATCTCACCCGGGTAAAAAAAAGCTCCCAAAAAAAATTTCATCCCGATAGCTCTTAAGATGGCTGAGTAAAACGCGTACGCACCGACGGACAGACGGTCAGACGGACAGACGGACATGGCTATATCGACTTAGCTTCTCATGCTGATCAAGAATATATATACTTTATGGGGTCGGAAACGTCTCCTTCTGTGCGTTACAAACATCTGACCAATTTTATAATACCCTCTGCAAGGGTATAAAAATGAATCACTGAAATATATAAAAGAGATGTTGAAGCCAACAGTCAAAGTCGCCTTTAAGCGGGATGCCATCTACGGCTAATAAAAAAAATAAAATAAAAATATTTGCTTTTTATATATTTTGCTTTTTATACCATACACCCATAGGGTGAAAATGGTATATTAAAGTCGCTAAAATGTATGTAACAGGCAGAAGGAAGCTTTTCCGACCCCATAAAGTATATATATTCTTGATCAGCATCAACAGCCGAGACGATCTAGCCATGTCCGTCTGTCCGTCCGTCCGTCCGTCCGTCCGTCTGTATGAACACCTAGATCTCGGAGACTATAAGAGCTAGAGCCACCAAATTTGGTATGTAGACTCGTGTCATATGTACGCTTATCGAGTTTGTTTCAAATGTTTGCCACGCCCCCTACCGCCCCCGCAAATGATATAAAACCGATTTTCTCAAACACCATAGCAACTAGAGACACAAAATTTGGTATGTATATTCGCTTAGTAAACGCGCACATTTTGTATTTGTAAAATTTTTGCCACGCCCCCTACCGCCCCCGCAAATTAAATAAAACCGATTTTCTCAAACACTATAGCAACTAGAGACACAAAATTTGGTATGTATATTTGCTAAGTAAATGCGCACGTTTTGTATTTGTAAAAATTTTGCCACGCCCCCTACCGCCCCCGCAAATTAAATAAAACCGATTTTCTCAAAAACTATTCTAGCTAGAGACACAAAATTTGGTATGAATATTTGCTTAGTAATTGCGCACATTTTTGATGTGTAAAGATTTTGCCACGCCTCTTTCCGCCCCCGTAATTTGAAAAAACTCGATTATCTCCCGTAATTTTCAACCTTGTGCAATCAAATTTAGCACACTTAAATTTGATACTAATATCCAGCAAAATACCAAATTTGATCAAAATCGGAATAAAAATAGCCAAGTTATGCATATGAACGTTTTTCCATATGGCCGGAGTTGGCCGTTGGCTGGTGGGGGCGCTAGGGTGCTCGAATGCTTGAGTGAGCGAAATACTAAGATATGCTTCTAAAAAGCATGCAAACAGATTTTTTTTAAAATACGAAAATGCATTGGTTATTATAACTTTAAAATATTTGTTTTACTGGTGTATGGTATATCCAAGTCGGCGAGACGACTTACTTACTTCATTTTATTCAATATCCCGCCTTTAGTTTGTTGTAGGAAGTTGTTAAAAAATCTTACACCATTTCTAAATACCTTACCTTACCTCCTATCGCTAAGTGCTGCTTCCATTAAGGTGATATATACACTTGAAATCCCAAACAATAAGGTAATTTTTGAAAAGTTTTCAAAAGAACATTGATCTATTTAGCTGAAATGTATGTCAAATTCTTTTTAAGAATCTTGCATTGAAGAATCTTTTACCAAGAAATAAACAGAATTGTAAAGGATAATATTAGATCCTTCTTTCCTAGTGTCAAATGTCCACAAAAATTATCTATTCAGCTATATTTCCCAATATATCTATCGGATTTGTTTCAAAATTTTTAGAAAATATACTTAAAAATATATATATATATTTTTTTTTTTTTAATTCAGTGTTCTTTATTTAAGATCTATCCGGAGGACAATTATTAAATTTGTTCAAACATTAACATATGGGAAAAAATACTAAATGTGATTATACATGCAATGTACAGAAACTGATTAGGACAATGTCGGTGTGGGTCTTGGGTTGCTCAGCTCAGTCGGAAAGGTAGGTCCAGTGGATGGTGGCGTTTAAGCCTTCTGGTGTGCAAGCTGTTGTCCAGTAGGTTGATCGCTAGGTTGTTTTCGTGGTTGCTCAGCCTCTCCATGTGGCTCCTCGCTCTGCTCTGAATGGTCTCGAGTACCGTCTCCACCTCCAGTTCACGGTGTAGGATTTTGTTGGTCATATAGAACGGTGCACCGGTTATCACGCGTAGGAGTTTGGATTGGAAGCGTTGTACTCTCTGGATGTTGGAGGCCCTAGCTGTGCCCCAAATTTGAATTCCGTATGCCCATATTGGTTTCAGCATCGTGTTGTATAGAAGGATTTTATTTTGAAGTCTCAACTTGGACCTGCTTCCCAGAAGCCAGTACATTTTTCCGAGCTTAGCATCCAACTGCTTACGTTTATTTCGAGTATGGGAGGCCCAGGTTAGACGCCTGTCCATAGTCAGTCCCAGGTACTTGGCTTCATCCGATCTGGGGATAGTTTGGCCATGCAACGTTACTGGTGGGCAGTCGTCTCTTTTCAATGCGAAGGTGATGTGTTGGGACTTTTCTGCGTTTATTGTTATGCACCACTTCTCCAGCCATGGACTCACCAAGTTGAGCTGTTAAAATTGACTTTTGAAAAATTTTCAGGCGTATATCTATATCGCCTTAACACAAACGCATTGAACACTTAAAGATTCAACGTTGGGCTAAACATTTGCATACGATATTATTACACCGATTATGAAATAATTTAATAAAATATTTCATATACTTATGAGCAACTGAATGGTTGTTAAATGTCTTTTTATGCAGATTATATGCTTTGATTGGCTCTTTATTCCCACAAGGAGCACAATTGCTTGCATGGAATTGGCACAGCAATCCCGCAAAATCAATAAACGGAGTAGAGATCATGTTGACATTGTGTTTATATTTGCAATTATGGGTTATCCTTTTGTGTAGCTCTTGACTGCACCGCAAAAGGCAAACCTAAGTAAATTCAGCCCAAGCAACCCTTGTAAATTTCTGAAAGATCCTAACTGCAAGAGTATGGATCGCAAAACTAGGGTCATCCCCTTTTGCCAATTTTCAAGAATTGCAATCGATGAAGACATCTCTTTTTCACTTTTCTCCTGGCTGGGAATTAGCTAATGATGAAATTAACACCCTTTCTTGGTATTAGGTATGCAAATTTTCCTTATTCTTACCTCGTTTCTTTTTTGTTTTTTTTAGCTGGCGAAAATCCTTTTCGCATGCAAATTTTTAGGTTGTTGTGTTGGCTTGGATGACCTTCTTGTTGATAAATGAACGATCGATTGTTCGATCGAACATGATGATAAGGAGCAGTTGTTATGATTGAATAATAATTGAATGGAAAAGAGGTTTTCGAGAAATATAAAAAAAAAATGCAGTTTAATGAACTCGACAAGAGGCATTGAATCATCTGCCAGATAATCCAGATCTGAATCACAATGGGATAGGTTCGTGAGGGGGGGCAATTCAAAAGAAAGGCAACCACATGCCATGTGGTAGAATGTGCGCGTTGAGGGCGTTGTTCGAGTTAAAAAAAAAGGATTCGTTTTACTTGGATCTTGATCTTGGCCAAGGACTTTGTGGGCGTACGAGGGGAGAAAGTGAATAAGTGAGTTAAAACCTTTTCTTTCCTTGCTTCTCTGATGGCGCCAACTGATGCCCGAAAATGTAAAAAAAGAAAGAAAGTAGAATAGGGAAAATCTTTAGCTCAGTCACGCGTTTCATTCTGGCTATGTAAATCCTTTTTTGGGGTGAATCGCAGCTTTTGTGGCTTGGTGATGCAATTAGAATGCAGTCCTTGTCCTTGCGCCAGTCCTGCATACATTTACATATGCTACCTTCCCTAGGGTTGCTTACCCAAACCTCCAAGACCAAGACGTTCTTCATTACGAGCACAATGATTGATGAAGCGTCCTGCTATCAATTTGCATAAGTCTTAAAGGGTATCACGCAGTCAGCCAGGCATGCGATTTGAGGATTAGAAGACCGAAGAGTGTCATGAGAACAAAGACCAAACGACAAAGAGAACTCACGCACAGTCAATGTCAATATTTGCACTTCTCAGTGGAATTTCTTTCGCATTTTTTTTTTTTTTTTTTTTTTGAGATAATGAGTTTTAGATTTTAAATTATGGCTTAACCTTAGGGACTAGGGACTACATAGAGTTTAGAATGGCAATTAGCAATGACTTATATTCATATATATTTTTATTCCATTCATTGCGTATTCTGTACTCTCTCGGTAATCCAGGGCATAAAGTATTGAATGCTGGTATACACTCCTGGGACATTGGGTCGCGCACATCCAATGCCATAGGACACGACACCAATTAGATAGAATCGGACAGCTTTCTGATAGTCCTCGGGCACCATCAAAGGTCCGCCAGAGTCACCCTGACAAGTATCTTTGCCGCCAGTTAAGACGCCAGCACAAATGATGGCCGGATCAAATTGATCCAATGTGAAGCTACGATTTTGTTTCTTATAACTCTCACGGCACTGCTCGTTCGGAAGGACTGGTATCTGCAACTCATTCAGAACAAGCGCCGATTCGCCGCCCTCCATGGTCCTGCCCCAACCGGCCACAAATGGCTGATAGCCCACATAGGATTTGCGCAGCAAACTGGGCGCATTGGGCATACAAATGGGTCCGATCTTATTCGTGAATTGAACATTACTCTCCAAATATAGAATGGCTATATCACTGCGTCCATTGCGACGATTATATTCCGCATGGGCCTCGTACTAAAGATGAGAGCGTAGAGAATAGCCAACTTAGATTGAGACTGTTGAAAAGTCATTAGTTGAAACTTACTCTGGCCACTGGTATATCCACATGGTTTGTCTCTGAATCCGTGCTCAAATCATGCTCACCCAAACGTACAAATGATCTAGAGAATGACAAAGAAAATATATGTATTTATGAGTATTCTAATTGTGTAATATGTCGGTTTATTTCTCTTACATGCTCTCTATGATGCAATGGGCCGCTGTGATTACATGCCGAGCTGTTATTAAGGTGCCTCCGCATTTGAATGGTGTTACAGAGGCATCATCATAGCCAATGAGGGCTATCCAGGGCCAGGCACCTTTGCGACTGACCTCGCCACCGACGATCTTCTTGTAGGAGTTCAATGTATAGCCGCAACCCTCTTCCAAAGTGACAAATCGTCGTGGTACCTCATTCGTATTAACTGGCCGTGGCGGTGGCGTTGTTACATCCACCTGGCCATTTGGACAGCAAACCATGGATCCGATGCCACCGCATATTTTGTTCGAAGCTTGAAGGTAACTGGCAAAGGATGCATCCGTTTGCTTGACACGCAATTCATTCAACAGAGAGCTGCAGCTCTTAATATCTGTGGGCACACAAACAAATATATTATATTACCATATAATTCGGGTAAGTCAGAGTAGGGCAGGAATCTTACCTATACAATCGCCAATTTCTACTCGTGGTGTACGACAGGCTTTACCACGAGGCTCCACTATTTGTGCTGATGTAGTTGGCGCTTGGGTTGTAGTTGTGGTTGTTGTTCTAGTTGGCAAGAATGGATTCGGTTGCGGCTGCGGCTGTGGCTGTGGCTCGGGATCAGGGAGCGGCTGCGGATTTGGCCACACAAATGTGCCCTCTGTGGTAAAGAAAGGATTGGTGGTGGGTCGCGGTGTGACCGGATTATTTATCGGTCTAGTACAGCAAACCTATAACAATAACTTATATAAAATGACCAAAGCAGATGGAAATATTTAAAGAGTCACCCTACCACCGGATCCCCATTAAAGTTGCGTGTGCCGCAACTGCGTTGCAAGGCAATCACATAACGTTGGGCCGTATTTCTATCGGTGATCTGGAATACATTTGCCACCTGGGGACAATAGCTGAGGGTCACACAACTGCCATAATAATTTTCTGGAGTTATGCAGTTCTGACGAACTGTAAGAAAGTATATAAAAGCAGAAGAAAACAGAAAGTAAGAAATGTTAGTTTAGCATCTCGATATCTGGGTGTTAGTTCAAAAATGGCTTCAAATAAATGCTTAGGTATATTTAAACTAAGGTTAGATTGCTAATAAAACTCTATTGTCTTTTGACATAAACAAACTATAAAATTGCTCAGTTCACTTGATTATGTTGGAATTCTTTTTTTTTGAAGCGGCATTAAATGGAATTTTATTCTTAAATGATTTTATTTTAAGAGTGATCAACAAGAAACAAGAAACCAGAAAATTTACTACTCACGTAGACGATTTATTCAGTTAATTAAATTAATTTAATTTTTTGAATAGATTCATTGAGATCAATTGTAATTTATCTAAATAGAAAGATTCACTATACTAAACAAGTTTTTCTATTGATTTTGGAAATTTGTTTTGACTTAAAAGGATATATTATAAGATTAGATTAAAAATGCCAATCTGAAGACTGCAAAGCAGGGCGGTTTTTTTATATTTTCAAATATTTTTTAAATAGAATTTCGAACATTATGAAACAGGTTCGAGTTCAAGCATTTTTTGTGATGCGATGGATGAATATAGTTATTTGATTTTGGTTCAATTTGGCTGAATTATGATTTTTAATGTAAGATAACAAATCTAAGCCAATTTAAAAATTAAAAGCAAAATAAGTTTTTATAACCAAAACTATTTTTTATATTTTTGAATATTTCTGAAAATTTACTTTTTACCTAGGTGTATAAATATATATATATTTTTATATATTTTTTTTTTTTTATTAATTTCCTGTCATTGTAAATCTAATAATAGAGAAAAAAATTAACCAATTTAATAATAACCTCTGCAAGGGTATAAATAATAATCTCTCTCAGTATTTGTACTAAAGGATTGTTTGAATATATTTAAAAGCCCAAACGAGTCATTTAGCTTTTGAATACTTTACTTTACTCGTTTAAAGTTTAAACAATTGATCATAACAAAAACGATATCAGTTACATTGCATAGAGTTGATTTGAGCGTTCTTAGTCAATGGCTTCTCATGATTATTTCTATTTAAAGTACAAATTACTTAATGTGAGAACTTGAATTACTTGGAACCAAAACTCAAACTTCCGAACACGGATTAGAGTTTAAATTAGTCCTCTGTTCTATTCGTTTTTGTTTGACTAACAAGTACCAGGAACTTGATAAGCATTTATAGAGTTATTATTATTATTTAGTATGGGATATCCTACAAGTATATTCATCAACCTAATTACTTTTTGCAATCACTAACAACTAGGGCCATTGACTGGGCCAGTTAGGGCCATTCTATAGAGATCATAGGTATATAGTAGTAATCTAATATTTTAACATGCACCTTGTCATATTCATAAATTTCTTCTAAGGATAAAGCATTACTAAATTACCATTCTAGTCTAAATTTAACATTCTACAAATTGCTGGTGTTGTTGTTGTGGTTGCAATTGTCTGAAAATAAATGGCTTCTCAACAGTAGTAGGTTCTTTGTGTCTCTTGTCTTAAAGAACTGAGTCACTATGAAAAATTCCACAGACATTCGAAAAATTCGAAATTCTTACTAATGAGGGGCATTCTAATTGAGTAATCTAATTAACTACCCAAAATTATGAGCTGCCTGCGTCTTTGGCTTATATATTACTACTGCTCCACCTTCTCCTGCTATTTTAAATGTACGCGCTTAAAATATATAATGTGCCACACAAAAACCTAGAGCCAGCAGCAGTAAATTTAGAACTCTAAGGAAACGCCTTATACTGGTCATACAACACCTGTCCGTATCCACTGCTCCTGACCTTGGCAGGCCAATCGCAATGACAGTGATGGCAATGACTGGTTTTTATTTTATTTTTTTTTCATTTACGAACTGATACCGAAAACCGAACACAACTTAAAGTAAGCAAAGCAAAAGCGGGATGGGGGAAAAACCTACCAAAAAAAAAACAATTTATAATAAATGGCTTAAATTTTTGTTTTTCGCCAAATTCAAGACGAGTTTACTTAGCCAGACAACAATAGCAGCAGAGACTACAATATGTATAAATGTGTGCGTGAGTGTACATTAGTGTGTGTGTGTGTGTGTGTGTGTGCAATTCATGTAAGACAAATCGAAAGACTGAGGCAACGAACTTGCTTATGAATATACATATAAATATATTTCGCTTATAAATTCATAATCAAAACTATTATTTAGTTTGATTTAATTTCATATTTTGTCATTTGGTTTTAATCTTAATTGATAAAACTGGTTTTGAATTTTCGTTTCGTTATTGCTTGTTTACTTAATTAAGATGCCGGATTAGTCGTAAAATCATAAAAATAAAATCCAAGCAAAAAAAAAAAAGCATTTCAAAAACCTTCTAATTAACTAAGAAAAAAAAAACGAACGAAAATCACATCCACAAACACACACGTCAAATAAATAATAAAAAAAAAATAAATAAATAAATATATACACATATATATACCTTGCCTGCGATCAAACTGGGCAAAGGCTTGATTTGCTAAGAGCAACAATTGAAGACTGACGACGACTATTGTTAGCACAACACTGATTCTCGGCGCTAATTGCATGTTGGATGATGAGTTCGGATCGTAAATCGATATCAGATTTTGCCGTATATTTGTGTTTTGTATATTCTAAACTCTCGCGACGACGTTCACACTGTTTGACGAACGTTATCAGACTAAAACCGAAATATATATGGTGAGCAGCTTAGCTAGCTAGCTAGCTGACTGACTTGACTTGACTTGACTTGACCGTTTCCCGTTTCGTTTTGCAAACAAAAACAAAAAGGTCTCTTCGAGCTTTGGACGAAATTGAGACTCGAATGCCGACCGTGGAGAGATTGAGCTGAGCCATTTGGCCGCTTGAGCTGGCCTTTATATGTGTGCCGAACTGACTGAACCGAGACGTTTTGCTCAGCCAGCAACATTCGGCTGGAAAGATGATTCCCATTCGCATTCTCAATCTCAATCTCAATCTGAATCTCAATCTCATGCTCAGTGTCGGCCTTAGTCTCAGTTTGGATTTGCATACGAATTGAGAGCACTTCATTTCTAATTGATACGCTTTCTAAGCATATCAATTAAAGCTATGAATATGAAATAAAAAATAAAAAAAACTATAAAAAAAGCACCGTTTTTTTTTCGTGATTTTTGCAAAGTTTCTATAGGATAATCATTAAGTCTCCCCCTCACTGAGGGAGGCTAGGGGCGGTTGGTATTATTATACAATACTATTTTTGTTGTACCCCTAATTAAGTGGCATATGGCAATATCTAATGGATCTAATGATATGGCATAACTAAAAATTATCATAGCAATTTATAATCAAGTTGTAAATAAAATATATAACCTTGGCTAGCAAAATTTTTTTTAAAAACGACAAAATGTGAGAACTTGTACTAATTTATACAATTTGTCACTGAGACAATTTGAAGAATTCCAAATGAGTCAATTAATTGCAGCATATCAAAAAGGCAAAAAGGCGGATTCAATCTATGTGTGTCAGACAGAATGATGGCTCCATTTAGTTGGGAATCACTGTAAGCCTGGCGACATTCTATCAAGATTAGAAGAGTCGACTGATTGAATGATTACACATACAGTTTCTCTTCTAACTAAATTAAGGTGCTAAGTGACTGTCAACTAAGTTTTTGTTTTTTTTTTTGCTTTACGTTGAAGAGGTATAGACGAACAGACGGACTGATCAGTTGGCAAGCGGCCTGTTTGGAATTCCGAATAGCCCGAAAAAAAAAATAGCCAATTGAAATGCGAATAATGCAGTCGAGAAAGGCAGAAAAAAAAAGACTTAAATGAAATAAAAACAGTATAAAAACGACATATAAAATTAAATCTATGATGAGTAATAATAATTCAGAACGCGCTTGACATTGCCATATACACAACACAGCAGGAGTCCTAAAGCCAAGGGAAATTCCAATCATCAAGCCTCACGAATCACTCCTTTTTCTTTTTTTTTAGTTCCGGTTGGAAAGGCAATAAGCTTCAAGTGAAATATCGAAGTAGAAGCATATTTTGAGTCTCAATCAAAAGAGTTCTTCTTCGTATGTTTCATTTTTGTAGTTATGAGTTAAATATATTTATTGTAACTATCAGTTATGGAAGCATATATTAATTACATCAAAGTGAAAAAGAGATAGAGCGAGTGGGACTTTTAAAATGAAATGATTTAATCGTTCATTCCGGTTTTTGAGTCGGGGAAGTCATTTGCCTTAACTAACAATAAACAATCACTTGTTGAAAGATTACAAAATTCTCTCATCTTCATTTTTTATGTCGATTATATGGGTGTTATACTATATTTTTACACACAAATTTGTTTATATGTATATATGTATTAAGCTAATAAATACACGCAAAGGTGTAATCTTAACAAACAAAACAAAACTGACACAACAACCAGTTAATTTTTTATTTTGTTTTTGGAAATTCCAGTTTCCAACTTATCAGCATATAAATATGTGTTTTATTCATGTCATATCAAATTAGAATACTTCCGATTTTTCGATATTTTTGTTTATACAAATTTTGTAAGTCCCCCCCCCCAATCCACTCAGCCCTTTTGTTTTTCCCAATTTTAATGGCAGCGTGCATCAAGTCTATAGCAAAAATTTGCAATTTCTCTTTGTTAGTATAAGACAATGTTAAGACATCTATTGGCATCTAAAATAATAAGATAAAGATGATATTAGAAATAGTAAGTATTAACTGAATAAGACCACCCATTGTGGTTTAGGAATTTCAGCAATCCGACTGTGCATATATCCTCCAGACATTATCCCATGTCTAGCCTTATTGGACAAATTTCTGTACATATCCTAAATCCTGCAGTGTCCTATTGAGATGTCCTTCATAGACTTGCTAAGATGCTTGGGAGTCTGAGCTGAGTTTGATTTCAGCCTGTCTAACGTATCCGTCTTTTCGTTGCCATTTACACAACCGCTGGAAGTCGTCAACCTTGAATTAACCATATTTTAAGAGCAGAGCCATTATAGCTGCTTGGCTTGAACTGTAATGTGCCTGTTCCTTCTTTCTCTGTCCATTGAGGAGAACATGTCGATATCGCTGGAGAATATGTATCAGCGTGCTGCCGATCTCGTCTTGAAACCTTTGGTATATGTGGGAAACCTACTGTCCTATTCCAGGATCTGTGCCCAGTCTATACAAAAGTTCCTTTCAAAGACAAACTGTGTCATTGTGTAATCGGTTATTTTTGCCACTTAATACCCAACAACTCTCACCTTTCAATTGGTCAATTATTGGACAATTATTTGTAATTAAAAATAATCGAGACAAATGATTCTCTTCCTAGAATATTCAAACGGGAATCTTTGAATATTGCTTAAGTATCCAGAAACTGTCCGAGAGTGCACAATCAGCCAAAAAAAAAAAAAAAAGAAAAACATACTATAAGTGAACAATGACCATATAGAATGTTTGAGATGGTTGGGGGGTTTAGCCTGCCAGTCCATAGAAGAGGTCTAGGGTGGTCCAGATGGGCTAAGATGGGTTAGCAAAGTAATTTTATAAGCTTTCTATGAGATCCACAGTCCGCTGTCGATGTTAGGAATATTATATCTATATTACCCTTGATCATCTGAATATGAATCATAATTTAAGCATTTAATCAAATTGTCTTGAAACACTTTTCCAATATAAAAATGTAGATTCAACACATTTTCCAACCAATTCGTAGTAAAAATGAGGAAATTGTTTATAATTTTTTGTTTTTTTTTTTTTGTGGTATACTTTAATTTTTATATTCTTTTCATAAGTTTATAAAGTGTGTTTTTTTATCCAGGCTATGTAAGAGGCTACCCTTGTGTAGACCCCTGGAAAATTTGGTCTTGCACATTCATAGCCGAATGATACTATGCCCAGTAGATAGAATCGATAGAGATTGCCCTCCAGCTGCAGAGTAAGAGAGGAAAATTTTTGCTTTGGTTATTTTTGTAGTTTTATTTTTGTTAAGTCATTGTCAATTGCCGTTTTTTTTTTTTGTTGGCTCTGATTCAGACGGCAGCAAATTAGCAGTTAACCACCTTGGAGGCAACTGAAGAGTTGGAGCCAAAACTGGTTGAATGATTCATCAATAACATAAATTATTGTAACTGACCTGCGGCATCATGAGTGGACCACCGGAATCCCCCTGGCAGGCATCGACACTGGAGCTGCCGGCGCAAATTAACTGGAATTGGACAGAGGAAAATAGAGACAGATTATCCTAATCTATATTCTTGTTCTCACACACTTGACTCACCTTATCGCTGAATTGTACAAACTGGAAGACAGATTTGTAGTTCATCTCGCAAATTTGTCGGGACACAATTGGCACCTGGGCATCTCGAAGGACTTGCGAGGTGGGTCCTTGATGTTTGGCCGCACCCCAACCGGCCACAAATGGATTCATGCCAACGAAATCGTTTTGCAGAAATTTATTCGACTCGGGCAAACAAATTGGTGAAATGGTGGCTAGTCAAATGAGATGGTCATACATATACATAAATGAAAGATTTGGAAATTCCATGGGAGGGTCAAGTCTTACCACTAAAAACTGCCATGCCATTTAGTTCGATCAGGGCTATATCATTGGCTATAGAGTTTAAATCAAATTGATCATGAATAACAGTTCGTTTAATATGAAAATCAAAGGCTCCTTGCTCCGAGGGTCGTGAGAGATCGTGAGCGCCTAAACGCACCAGGGTCAACATGGGATTGATGCAGTGGGCCGAGGTGAGAACATAACGTCCATTGATTAGACTGCCGGCACATAGAAACTTGAGGGCACTGCGATTGGTATCATCAGAGTAGCCCAAGGCGGCAATCCAGGGATAGGCAGCTCGTCGTGCCTCCTGTCCACCCACAACTCGATTCGAAGTGGCCATACTGATTCCACAGGTGGCCGAGGGACTTGCATTGGGATTGGGATTATTAACTCTCTGGCCCTGATTGAGCGGCGGCGTCGGCTGAAAGACCGGCACTTGTGGACCCAACGTGGTGATCGGTCCCAGGGGTGAGAAATGGAATGTACTCGATGCACTGGTTGCCGCTGGCGGCGGCTGTATCATTAGATCTTTGGGGCTTCTATTGCTAATGGCATGATCCAAGGCACAGCAAATCTAAATCAAAAGAGGCAATCATCCTGGCTGAGTTGGTTAAAGGTAGCGTGGGATTTGAAATTACCAAAAAGCTGGAGCCGTCGTAGCCACAAATCGATTGGCCCAAAAACTGTTGAAACTCATTGGAGCCAGAGGACTGACTCTTGCTCTGATACTCTTCAACCAGTTGAGGGCAGGCGGTCAGGGGCAAACAATTGCCCCAACGGGAACGCGCATCCTGGCAACTGGACGGCGGAGTGCTCTGAATGTACTGACCCTGGGCTGCAATTGCTGCAAGTATATACGAGCGAAAACGGGGTGGAACCAGGGATGGCAGATGATCATTGTGATGATTGCGATTTCGAGGGGAAGGTCGCTGATCTGATTAGTGTATTGCCAATTGATAAGGTTGTGATTTTGCAGTGTTTTCTTTTTGTTTTTGAATTTTGGTTTATGTGTTTCTGTTTATTGCGCTTTTGACTACAACTAGAAATACGTGGATAGGGGGGTGTGCGTGGTTCGTGGAGGACAAGGAGGGGGAGATGCGTCTACAGGTGAAGACTGCTGCGACGTCGCCGGCGACGACGACGACGACGACGCTGTGGCCCCGGATTGAGTGGCATAAAAATCATCATATCCGAACCAATTTGACCAGTGGCCGCAACCAGGCGAGAATTTTGCTGCCGTGGATCTATGCAAGGGCAATTGGGCAGCGGACGCATGCCTCCTGGCAGACAGACCAACGGTTGACTCGGGCACGTCGGCAATGGCAGAGTGGTGCCAATGGTGGTGCTGGTGCTGCTTGACGAGGTCGTCGTTGTCGTAATGGTGGTCGGCGGTGGAAACGGAGGAGTCACCGAAGTCAGTGGTGGGGTAAACGGCGGTGTTGCCGATGTCTGTGGAAACGGTGGTGTTGGCTGGAATGTCGGTATCACTACAGATGTCGAAGGTGGCATATACGGCGGACCAACAGGCGGTCCAACAGGTGGTGGTCCAACAGGCGGCACAGGCAACGGCAATGGCGGCAATGGCGAAAATGGGGGTGGAGGAGGTGGAGTTAGTGGACCATTTGGTGGCGGCAATGGATATACGGGCAGATAACCTGTTGGATACAGCGGGCACAGTCCCTTGATGCTGGCCAAATACGATAGAAATGGCCAAAAGTAGACCTTAATGCAAAACTCATCCAGCAGCATATTGAAAAGCGAGCGGGCACGAGAGTGATCCGTGCAACTGGGCAAGAAGTTGAAAACTGTCCAAAATGCTCAACCAACTGGACCCAAACATAATGTGTAAATGATTTATTTAATTATTTATTTGCTTTTGTGGAGCAAAATTATTATCTATTTGCAGACGAAATAGATTGTTCCACACAGAAAAACCAGGGGCGGATCAATCCATAAACAACCAAGGGCCAAACCACTCAAAGTGTAGAATTTATTCGATTATCAGAATTAAGAGAATAATTGGTAAACAATTGGAAATAATGGCCAAAGCTAAAGAATTGTCTAATTCAAAAAATCTTTCTCTATATAGAGAAGGGGGTGAACCATAATTGTATTAAATTAAGTTGAAAGAGAGTCAAGTTCATAGCGTTTTTTATTGGTTTTCTTCCACAAGAGCTTGTTGAATTAAGCAATTTTCGGAATTTCATCGCCTAACCGAATTTCACTTTATTCCAGCACTGAAATGCATCGTTAATTCTCGACAAATTAAAATAACTGGGCCACTGGTGCCTGTCATCCGATAATGTCCGACCTGAACGATCATTTTAGTTGTGTTAACACTATGTTCTTGTTCATCTAACCAACATTAATTCGAATGACACCCAACGAACATTCAATTAACACAAGCCTCAACACAAAAAGAAAAAAAAAGACACAAACACGATCCTTATCTCATGGCATTATCTGAATATACGTTTGTATGGCAAAACACTTACATTTCATCCATATGGAAGAGGAATTCATCATCATCAGAATTAGCCAAATAATTGAAATGAACTTTAGTATTTGAATTGGTTTACGATTTCGATTAATATAGCAAGACATTTTGATATTCATACTGAATAAATGAGCCACTACTAACTCTGATCAGGCTCGTCGTCACGACTTAAATGAACGCAATATGAAAAGGTATTCAATTGATGGCCCGAGTGGATTAATTATGGCAATTTTCCAAATTAAAACAATTTAAATAAAATCAAATGGAGAAAAACTCCATGCCGGGGTGACGCATCCATGAACTTGGGGTGGGTGAAGTACCTCTCAAAACTGTACGCCAAGGTTTATCTGGGAATAATGTGTTTGTGTGTGTGTGTGTGGGTATCTGTTTTAGATGCTCTTATTTATTTGAACTCTCATCAAAAATTCCGCTAAATCTAAATGCCGACTACGACTACCTCGATTACGTGTGTGTGTTTATATAGACATTGAATGAATTTATATATCTACATGCATATATAGAGCGAGATATATAAATGTTTATATTTATATATAAAATATGGGTTGGTGTGCGCGTCTTAGCAGTCTAATCCCGATTTAATGCCATCCTTTCTATTCCCGATGCTTGCAATCGAGAAAAAGCTGCGCCTGCGATTGAACAAAACGAAAGATTTCCAAAAGCATTTCATTTGAGGTCTTGCAATTGCCCTGAGAGGGTTCAAAGAAGGCACCAGCACCGGAATTGGAGCCACCAACCGATCGTTTACCCCAGTCGGGTGAAAATGTCAACTGTAATGGGAGAGAGAGAGAGAGACAGGAAGATGAGTAAATTGCATCTCAAGACCATTATGTATATCTCTAGGCATACTCACTTGACATTCCACATAGGCGGCCAGAAGGATAAAGAGCACTGCTGCAATGATGACTTGAGTTTTGGTATTCATGTTGCCTACTGATAGTTTCCCTATGAAACATCTCGCCTTTTATAGTCCTTGCGTTCTTAATTAATTTTACCCCCAGTTGAAGGGTTTCGTTCCAATATTTATTTTTAGATTCCCTATACCCAGAGACTCAGACTTCTTCTTTTTTTTTTCTCTCCTTTGTGGGTCATTGAAAGACAGATTGGGCAGCAGTTTGGAAGCATTTGTGATTTGTTTTCTGGTATTTATTAGAATTGCGCATATATATTTAATATTAAATATATACACTACACATATGTATAAGACACATATATGGTATATATAGATGGGTCTCTCTCTAAACAGATCTGTATATTCACACACACATATATATATACACACATATGTATATGGCATACATACGCGTATGTACATAATTATTAATAATTAAATAAGTTCGTTAAATTAAGCAGTGTATAAGAGTTAAACGAGAATACAATTTTGTTTGTTCTTTTTTTTTTTTGTTTTTTTTTGTTTTTTGCGTATAAAAAATACAAATACGAATACAAAAAATATAATGATAATAATAGTAATAATAATAATGATAAAACACACACACACAGAATCCTGAATCTAGTTAAGACAATCTTGACTGAATTCAAATTTTATTATTATTATTATTATTACTATTATTATTATTAATATTAATATAAATATTATTGCGTTGTGCGCTTTTTTTTTGTGTTTGTTGTTGTTGTTTCTTCTTGTTTGTTTGTTGTTTGCTTAAATCGTTTCGTTTTATTTTCGTTTCGAAATTATATAGATATAGCATTCGTTTTTGAGGCACTCAATTTGTTATAACAAAATTGGATTATAAGCATATATGTATATATATATATATATAAATATATATAATCAAATTTGTATCTACATATATATATGTATGTATATATATGCAAATACCTTGTGTATATTAGTAAATAACAATACAAATTACAATAACACATTACTTTTGGCTTAATCGAAACAAACGATCCAACGAATGAGACAATCTTTTGGCTCAGTTATTGCAATATTTAAAAAAAAAAAGAATTAATCAATTAATGAAAGAAAAAAAAAACCAAATAAAAAATTCAAAACATATAGATATATAAAGAACACACTCATACATACATATACAAAAGTTTTGAGAAACACAAACAAGAAATTCTCCCTAATTTGATTGCAGAGTTATTGTTGTCGTGGTTATGAACAAATATTATAAAAAATATTTATATACCTATATATGTATGTATATATGGTTTTAGTGTTTTGTGTATTTATGTCTATATATGTGTATATTATTTTTGTTAGATACTCAATTAAGGATCAAAGCATATTCGATGGCTTCGTTGGATGCCGTTGGATACTGGGCAGATAAGAAATGCACTTAAATTTGGTTTCCGGATAGACGGATTGCGAATTACTGGGGGGGGGGGCTGATTACTTTAACTGGTTTACTGGTCTACTAGTAGCTGCAGCGTCTGGTGCGGTAAGTTTATTCCCTTATCAGCGGAATTTCATAGCTCAGTCAATGCGCAGTCAATTTGGTGTTTTCTTGTCATCTTGTAGAGATTCACTTCACTGGTTTATGGTTAATGGTTATTGATATTGTTATTGGTGTTGGTGTTGGTGTTGTTGCTGGCGTTGCTGGCGTCCGATGATTGATTGCTGCTATTGGGCACAGGGGGCAATAGAGATGCATGCCCTACATCAGGCAACACTTCTTTTTACCCTTCTTCTTGTAGCTCTCCTCGATGAAGGGGCGCTCAGCTATTTGAAATTTACGTACGATACGTACTAACTCATGAAAGGCCTGATCGACATTGACACGCAGCTTGGCACTGCATTCAATATAGGGTATCATAAGATTTCTGCTTGTATTTTGGGCCTCTTCCAGTGATACTTGTCGCTGATGCTCCAAATCACACTTATTGCCCACCATCAGCATGGGAAACTCATCGCGATCCTTGACCCGCAATATCTGACGTTGAAACTTTGGTATCTCGTCGAAGCTGGAATGATCGTTTAGCGAGAAGACAAGCAGAAAACCTTCACCTGAACGCATATACTGTTCCCGCATGGCGCTAAACTCCTCTTGGCCAGCCGTGTCCAAAACTGAAAAGCAAAACGAAAGAAAATTCTCAATTTTTTGGCTTTCAATCTTCAACTTAGCAAATGTTTGGAACAAGTTTGTTTAATACCCATACAAAATGGCTTTAAACACAAATTTGTACGTTTTACACAGAATTTTATGATAAAGAATAGGTTAAACATAAAGATAATTAATGTATAGATAAAGTTAAGCATAAAACCACGTTTTGCTTTTAGAGATTGGACTCGCCTCGTCTTTAGCTTTAAATGAACACAACTTACTGTCCAATTTGGCTGGCACATCGTCTATGACACATTGTTTGGTATATGAATCCTCGATGGTTGGATCGTAATCTGTGACGAAGTAGCTCTGCAGAGTAGATCAGATGAAAGATATCAGATAAATGTACATATATTTTTGTATATATAAATTAGATTAAAAGATGCCACAATAAATGCCAAGTGGGTTGGCTTCTATTTTGATTTGTTTACCCGCAGAGAGACGCCACTTTTTATCATCTAAATCCACAATAACAAGAAAATCTTTGCCCAAGTGTATGTGTGTGTATATGATCTACCGAGTGAGTGAGTGTGTGTATGTATGTGTGTGCATGCATACATATGTACATAGACAGGCAGACGGACGGACACGCGGACAGACGGACAACACTGAGATGGGAAGATGACGCAAATAACTATAAATAAATGAGAAACGGGCGGGCGAGCATTGCCACACATCGTAGTGAGAGATGGTTATACTTGGGACGAATGGACAAAACGCGACCATGGTCATGACCATGCCAGGCATGGCCAACCGACCGCCGCCGTTGGTGCCCCTCCAACCGCTACCGGCCACCCTGCACATAAAACTGACGCGGACGGGCACACCCATAAGCAACGCTCAACTTCAATCACAACATCAACCAACTCCCAATCCCCACCTGCCTCCTTCACAATCACGCTGTGGTTCGGGTCACTCTTTTGGGGCAGGGCGCGACTCTTCTTTTCGCTGCTTCTTTTTTTTTTGGTGGAGGGGGAAAGGGGGTGTGGCTCCCGATGATCTTGGCTTGAAAATATTTTTGTAGCTCTGGCATGGCCAAATGAAGCTTGTTGCTTTTACCAAAACAAGGGACGTCTGCTGCCCACTTGTCGCATGACCACGCCCCCGCTGCCGCCATTCCGCATATTATGCGCACACACAAATCCGTTCGAAGAAGACGACGACGTCACCATTTATATTTGTTAATACATTTTCTTGGGGTAAAAGTATTAGAATACTTTTTTTTCTCTTTTCCGCTGTATGGAAATGTTACCTGTATGAATTGTATCGTTATGGCTGATTTTCCAACGCCGCCGCCGCCAACGACGACCAGTTTGTATGTTTGCATTTGCATTTTGCAATAATTATTGATGAGTTCGCGTAGTAGTACTACCGTTGTTTTGTAAAATAATATAATATTCAAATAATTTATGTAGTGTACGAATACGTATACTTAATTTACATTGTTGAACTCGTTCGTCACAGTGAAGGCGATACAAAACTATGGTCACACTTAAAGCATCACTGTTAAGTGTTAACAGCATCGTTTGGGAGCTCTGTAAAAGTTAACAGCACCATTTGCAAAAAACTGTTAACTCAAATTGAGTGCAGCTTATGTTAAATATCTGGCAACACTGATTTTCCCGCCTAATCCAATATTGTGTGCAAGGCATGACAAAGTTGATATAAACAAAAATTAAATAGAAACAATACCCTATCTCCCAAACAAACAAACAGAAATGCCAGAGGAACCCGAAGTTGTTATTGTTGACAAGCGGCACAATAACAATCTGCCATGGATTGAAAAGTACAGACCTGTGAAATTCGATGAAATTGTTGGTAACGAAGATACTGTGGCGCGTCTTTCAGTGTTTGCGACTCAAGGAAATGCTCCAAACATAATCATAGCGGTAAGCGAGACAAGTTTTTATTTTAATTATCTTTGTAATACTTATTTTTATGAAAATATATTTAGGGCCCGCCTGGTGTGGGCAAGACTACTACTATCCAGTGTCTGGCACGTATTCTATTGGGCGATAGTTACAAGGAGGCAGTGCTGGAGTTGAATGCCTCCAACGAGCGTGGCATTGATGTCGTGCGCAACAAGATTAAAATGTTTGCCCAACAAAAGGTTACCCTGCCCAAGGGACGGCATAAGATTGTCATACTGGATGAGGCGGACAGCATGACGGAGGGCGCTCAACAGGCTTTGCGCCGTACCATGGAAATCTACAGTAATACCACTCGGTTCGCACTGGCCTGCAATACGAGTGAAAAGATAATCGAACCTATACAATCTCGCTGCGCCATGCTCCGTTTCACAAAGCTCTCAGACTCACAAGTGATGGCCAAGCTAATTGAGGTCAGCCAGCTGGAGAATCTAAAGTATGAGGAGGATGGCCTGGAGGCCATCGTGTTTACAGCTCAGGGTGATATGCGACAGGCATTAAACAATCTTCAATCGACTGCACAAGGATTCGGTGATATTACGGGTGCAAATGTTTTCAAAGTCTGCGATGAGCCGCATCCCATGCTATTGCAGGATATGCTGCATCATTGTGCCGGCAATGACATACACAAAGCTTATAAAATCCTGGCCAAACTATGGAAACTGGGCTATGCTCCAGAGGATATAATCGGCAATATTTTTCGGGTTTGCAAACGCTTGAATATCGACGAACAGATGAAGTTAAACTTTATTCGCGAAATTGGAATAACGCACATGAAAATAGTCGATGGTAACAATTCGCTTCTACAGCTTACTGGCCTCTTAGCTCGCCTTTGCCAGGTGGCCGAGGCTAACTAATTCCTAATTAGTGATTAAATTTTTTTAAAATAAAAATAAAAAACATGTATCGATACACTTGCTCGATATTTTCTGAATCGATAAATATCGATATCAATCGATAATTATCGCACTACAAGTACTCTCATCTCTAACGTTTAGTTTTTGCAGTAAAGTGAACATGGCGAGTCTTGGGGGCCAGCACGAAAATTATTCGACTAATCCAGGAGGTAGGCATTAAATATTGTCTACGATATAACAAAACAAAATTTCAAAGTTTGGCCATTCTACTCAAGTGCAAGATTACAAAGAATTAACCGGAGCAATGTCTTCTGAAGGTGCCAAAAAATTGTCTGCCAGACTCTACTGATTGCGCAGCACACACACACTTACTCACCTCACACACACACACACACACGCACAAAGCAAACGAAGTAAAGAAAAAGCGAAAAAAATTAAAAGAAGCCTTCTCTCATATGGGTGGCAAATGCTGCTGTCTACCGTGTGTTCTTTATAGCCTATGTGCATAATGTTTTCGTTTTCTACCCCCACCCCCACTACGAGCCAAAAAAAAAAAAAGAAGAAGAGGAAGAAAAAGTCAACCGGAGTTTGAGTTTATAAATAAGTTCATGTTTCCAGAGGAAAACATTATTTTCCGTTGCTGCTGCTTCGTCATCGTGCAGCTGAAAGTTTTGTTTGTGTATGTGTGTGTCCCCCCAGCCATAACCATCCCCGCCTCCTCCTCCTCCTTCTCATTCTGGCTGCCTACTTTAGCATTACCCTCCGCCCTCCTCGCCTTGGCCACCACCGCCGCCTCCTCCAAAACCAAATGCGTGTTTTCTTCTTCTGGCTACAAGTGCAAAACAGAAGCCCATTGATTTTCCCATTCGATACGATTCTGTGATTGAGTGAAAAAAGAGGCAACTATTGTTAGGAATTGGCTGTGAGGAAGGGGAAAACTTCCATAAAAACTTAAAAGAAAAAAAATAGAAAAGCTAATTCAACTCATATGCTTTTTTTTTGACTAATTGCGGAATTTTGCTTTGCAGTGGAAAACACACCCCAAAAGAGACCCGAAAGCCGAGAGGGGAGCGCCGAACGAAAAGGTGAGCTTACAATTATATATAATTTTAATGTTGGTCGGATCTTCACTTGTTACATAAAGTTCGCCCGATATGTAAATACATACATATATGTAACTCTAATCATCAATATATCCATACATATATTTCTTTACATTTGTATGTGTATATGTTTTGTGTAAATATTCATTCTGAGCTAGCCCACGCACTCGCATCAGCCGGCACAACTCTGCATTGGTTTGCTCAGGTGGGCGGCGACACTCGCCCTGTCGAAGATGACTCTCAAGGTAGTTCACATTCCTTCCACCTTCAACATATGTACATACATTTATGTATATTCCAACTATTGCCCCGCCCCAGAGCATGATCTCACTAAAACTTACTAACCATTCATACTGAGGAAGAGACTAGGCACAAGCTTAACGACCTTGCCATGGTCTCAATTGATTTTCCATTGCTACAATTGATGACAACTCTGAGCGGAGTGGAGGATCACCAAAACAGAGCTACAAACAGAGTTATTTGGTCTGTTGTTGTTGTCTCATTGTCTTTGGAAACTATTTATAACAAGGCTTAAAGGGTTACATGGGTCTCCCTTATCATAATAGTTGACAGTTCTTAAGATCTATGTCGTAGTTTCTAAAAATACACAAACCAATGTTTTGCCTCATAAATCTAAATATATAAAACGTAACTTATCGGTGGCCTAGAAAGAAAGGATAGTTATGGCCCATTCACTCCAATATTTACTTTCCAAAGAGAATGTCCGTTTGTCTGTCGATCCAATTCTGTTTGTTAAAAATGTTTTACAAGGTCGTCAATCATATTTGGCAGAGATATTGTTTTTTTTTTTGTGTGTTTGAGGATTTCCGAGTTGTTTTTCCACCTTGACTCAAATGAATCATACATTAAAATCTGGCTCCAACTTTGAATTGCATTTTCACAAAATGTTAATTGCGTCATGAAATTCCAATTCCGAAAAACTACAAGCCCAATGATAACGTCCGCCCGCAAGTGTTTTCATTCGTTCGATTACTAGTTTTGGTTTGCTATCAACAATAAAACAAAAAAAAAAAAAAAGTTAACAATGTTTATTATCTTTTCTTTCGTTTTCCTTTTGCATATTTGCGAGTCCAATGTCATTTCAATGAAAAAATAACAAAAACAACACACAGACTAATGTGTGCTTACATTTTCTTTTTTTTTTTGCACACTCTCCGCGAATTGTGAAGGGGTTCAGGCGCGGGGGCGGCTCTGGGTCGGCGGTCGCTCTCTGTTTTGTCAATTGACCCACATAGTTAGTGTACGAACGGCTGGTCGGTCAGTCTGATGATGACGTCAGCGCGTTGTAAATAACTTGCCGGCAAATGCCAAAATTAAAAAAATAAAAACAACAACACCGAAAAGAGAAATGAAACTTGTTTTGTTGTTGTTTTTGCTTTTATTTTTTATTGATTTTTGGCTACAGGTAGCCCAAAACAGCGAAATATGCAAAAGGAATTATCACTTATTTTTTTATTTTTTCTTTTTGGCAAATTGATATGACGACAACTAATTCTCTTTTTCGACATCTCGTCGATTTTTTCTAAATCATTTTAACAGTGTCCAAAGATCGAGAAGAGAAACTAAAATATGCACGAGACCGACAAAATGAGGAGAGACAAAGGAAAATCGAAGAGCTGCGTGCCCAGGCCGAGGCAGCTCAAAGGTATCGCGAACAAAAGGAAGAGGAACGACGACGTCGCATCGAAGAGATACGGGTCCGTGACACAGAGAAGCGTCATCAGGTGGAGGAGCGGAAAAAAGCCATAATTGAGGCCGAGAAAGAGCGACGCGAATATATACTAAAAAAGAATCTGGTAAGAACTTGTTGTTCTGGGCAAATAAAGCAACAAAACAAAAAACACAATTAAAAATGTTATCTCTCTATCTATCCCTCTATCTAAACATCTGTAAGCAGGAACGAGAATCCCGAATAGAGACAAAGAAAAGGGATAGAAACTCTATAGTGTTTGCTTTTGGTTCATCAACGCCACGTTTACTGGATGTGCCTGCGGATTATGGTTTGGTATCGCCCAGTGCCTTTTGGGGCCAAAGAAGGTAAATTTTGTATCCATAGAGAAGGGAATGCATTCAATGCCGAATTGTCAGAAGGACACTCTATCCATGTAAAATGCAATTATTGATAGTAGATTATGAATTGCTCTTAGTCCGGTGTTTTCTAAATTGTTTATGAGCTCGCCCACAAGCAAATGTTGCTGTTGCCAAGTCCAATAAAATTGGCAAATGCTTGTTAAAGATTGTAAGCCATGTATGAATAATCGCTAGCACTGAATAGAAAGTCTTTCGGTTCGTTAAACTTGTGCCCAGGTAACAACTAATAGTAAAGAGAAGGTTTTCCTTCTCCCCTCCCCATTCAAAAAGACAAATAGAATGTTAAAACAATAGAGTTTAAATCGGTTCAATCAATTTGAGAGTCAATGTCGTCGATGCATTCCCTTATCTATGGATTGATTTATTGTCATTATCTAATTATTGATTAAATGATTATTATTTTTGTTTCTAGATCAACATCAATATCGAATGTTGCAGCGGGCGCCTCGCTCTCACGTCGAAGTTCAGAGCGTGAACTTGCCGATAGTGGTGCAAAGAAGCGTGCTTCATCATCCACGGACAGACATGATGGTAAGTCAATGATAAATGTCGAACAAACGAGACTTGGAACTCAACTTGAACGCAACTTGACCCCCACACACACACACACACACACCACTACCAACATACGATACACATACACGAAAATGACACCACCACACCACGTAATCTTAATATATTTTATTTTGCAGTTATCGTTTGTATCTCAGTTGTTTTCTATTTTGTTAAATGTGTGACCGCCCGACCAACCTCCTCTCCCTCTAAAACCAATTTCCTATGATCCTATGATATATCCTATATATCTTTATCGATGTACTTAAATTTTCTGTCTCTCTCTTCTCATATATATACATATAATATATATTCTTATATACTTATGTATAATATGCGGCACAAAATAGATATTGTTCTAGTACAATTTTGAATACTTATTGTTAGTATAATATATGATTTCGCACACATACACACAGACACTCAATATACACACATACACAAACATAGAGAACAATGCAAGCTGAAATCACACCTCTGTAATATCCCACCAATTTTCTTTCTCTCTCTATCTATCCCCAAAATATACATATATTAAAATATATATTGATGACAAATTGTTAATACGCTCAATTTGCAAACCGAAACTCACTCAAACACACACACGCACACACTCAACCACACACACAGATCATCGACGCAAATCTTCGTCCATGTATGAGGTATTCAATTGGGGCTATTCTAATGATGAGCCGCCAAAGCGGTATTCCTTATCAATAGCCAGCAATGAGATAAATATTGATGGGCCAGCTCCACCCAATTCAAATTCAAAACAAATTACAACAACCGCGCACAGACAAAATAATAATACTCCAATAACAACAACAACAACTGCAACAAATGCTGCAAGTCAACACCACTACAACAACAACAGCAATCATAACTCGTATCGTAAGGGTGAGGGTTCTGTCTTCTTCTTCTTCTACTATTACTCAACTTCTTTAAAAACTTGATTACCAAATCCAATAATAATATTCTTATTATTATGTTCCTGTTTGTAGTAATAAACAATTTTGTTACCTTATTTTGTTCTTTACCCTAAAATTCCTCACCTACTAAGTATCTAAGCCTGTTCTATCTGTTAACCTGCCCACTGTCTCCATTTGATGCTAATCCCTTTTGTCTCTAATCTAACAGTCTCCTTCAGCATGTTTTTCCAAGTTTTTTGCATGATGTATGTATAACCTCCGCCGACCCCACCTTCCCCACATATTGTGTCTGGCTCATTCTCGATCGCTCTCTTGCTTTCTCTCTCCCTGTCGCTTTTTTCTGTTGAGACCTAACCTTCCTAACCTTCAACAGCAGCAGCGCAGAAAGTCTCCCAGAGAGGGCTATTCTCCTATTTTCTTTATTTAAGTAGCTTGTTTTCTTTCCTCCTTAGCATGGTTGTTAATTGACAAGATTTTTACACATGAAATGTAGGTTAATAAGATGGTTATAAACTGAAGTCTTACCAAATGCAATATGGTTTCTATAACTTTGACTATGAAGTTAGTTTCAAAAAGCTTTCATTGATAAGGCGAGAATCGCTGTCAATCTCAATAACTCAATATTTTGAAAATAAAATAGGAGCTAGAAATCTTTCAATCATTGTTGTTACAATTTATATTTCTTCTACGAATTCTAATTCTGATTTTGAAAACTCTGAATTTGCATCCATCTTATATTAAAACCTTCAGCTAACGTGTAAATATCCTTGGAGCTGTTTTTTTTTTTCCTTGATTTGCTTTTGGTTTTCATTTTTGCTCCTAATGAATAAGTTACAATAGCTTTTTTTTTTATTTTGAGTTCAATTTGCTCTCTCTCTCTCTCTTAACGATTTGTTACTACGCCTGTTATCAAAGATTTAAGAAAAGAAAGAATGAAAAGAAAATCCAAAATACCAAAAACCACTCGAACCAATATTGCAGAAGATATCGTTGACACATCACCCATCGTGTTCCGAAGCGTTTACCGCAGGAAAACGGACCTAATGCCAACAATACCCAGCCCCCGAGACGGGCATTATGGTTCGCGCAGCTCATTGAGCACCACGCCAGCCAGAACCCCAGGTAAGATTGCGACCCCCATTCAAACTACTACTACTACAAAGAAAAACAAAAATTTAGTTTACAGCTATCATCTAAGATCTCATTGTACTGCCATCACAATCAATCAATCATCTATCAATTACCATTGCCTTCTCATTCAGTTAGCCCATTTTGTAGGTGCCAAGTCCTCCCGAGTGCCCTAGAGTTGCCCAACCCCCGCCTTCCTCTTTAAAAAAGATTTAAAAAAAAACCCCAAATACCTCTTATTTTTCTCTCTTCTGTTAATTTGTGTATTAATTATATTGTTTTTATGAGAAAATGCTTAGGCAGAGAGTAAGGAAACCATGTTACCTTCTATACCTAGCACTACTTTTATGTAAGCACCCACCACTACCTACACACCAAACAACAACAACAACAACACAACCACCCACACACACACACACACTTTCTCGATCTCAATCTCACGCATTCTGTAGCCTAAACCACACACTTTCTGTCCTCCTCATTTTTTTTGTGCCGTCTTTTGTATACAAATAATTAGCTAAATAAGGATCTCCTCTGCAAAACAAAGCAAACAAAGCTTCCCAACGAAAAAAAAAAAAAAAAAAAACCCTCAAAACCAAAAACCAAACTGTTTCTGATTCATGAACCACTTTTTCACTTATCACTAACGTGAATCACCACCACAGGACGTGCCTATTCGATGAATCGTCTGGATCAACTGGCCCAGCCCATACGACGCAATGGCGAGCATGTTCGTGCCATTCTGGAACGGGAACGACGTGAACGTGAACTGGAGATGCTGGACGAGACGTCCTCGCTGGGCGGCGGTGTCGGTCGGCGAAATGCCGCCGGTTCACGCTCCAAGCGGGCGGGCAGTGCTGGTGGCAGTGGTACAAACAGTGCCACTGGCAACATGTCACGCAGCATGACCCATTTAGCGGGCACCACACATCGGGAGCGTGGAAAATATTCATTGGGCGGCGGCATTTCGACCAGTTTCCGGCCATTGGGCAGTTCTGGTCAACGTGACTCCAGTAAGAGCATGACACAGATTAGTTCTTCGTGGTCAACATATGGCACTACACCAACAATTTACAACCACCAATACTACCACCACAACCACCACCACCACAACCACAACCAACCACAACGCCAATCCAATCTTGGCTTACAAACTGCCGCAACTAAAAAATATCTTCAATCATCATTTGCCTCATCTTCCGCATCCTTCTACTCGAACGCGACTAGGCGTGGCGGCCAGCAACAATATGCGACTTCTACTACTAACCCCTATCGTTATCTCGATCTCGATCCAAACTCATTGTTGCTCATGAACTCTTCTAGTTTGTTAGTGAATGCAGGTGTGTGAGAAAACAAACAAACAAACAACTCAAAAGCTACCACCCACCCACTCCATAAAACAAACCAAAACAAACAACACACCATAATCGAACTCCTCTACTCCTATCCTCCTAATCGCGGCTAGTTGTAGTCACTGTTAACCATTCAAATCAATTCAAAATCCATGACAATAAAATTTTGTTGTAGTTCCTCCGGTTATAAAGCTATAACCTAACAAATTCCTCTCCACACCACCAACACCACCACCAAACCGATTAGAGTAACCACCAAAACAAAAAAGAACATTGCACACTTAATTGGCTAACTCGAAAATCACACCATTCCCACACAGACACACACACACTCACACACACGCCTATAGTTACTCACACATGCCAACAAAATATATATATATTTAGTCGTACCAAGCATTAACATTGGAAGACATACAATGAACGACCGATTTTAGATTTATACTTTCATATTCTCCATATGAGCAACAATTTGTTATTTGAGACTATGTATGTACAGATCAATTGTATATCTATGTTGTCCGATCTATATAAAGAATTAAGATCTTTCTATGTCGCTTTAAAATAGAAGACTTCAAAATACATTACCCTAGAGCTGGACAGAGAGTCCCAAAGATATCAATGTGAGTTGCTTTACCAAAGAGTGAAGAAATTCTACCTCAATTGTAACAACGAAATGGTAAAAACACAGCAACGATCGCATTTTTTCATGTGCATCTCTCAAATCTCTCTTAAATCACGTCAAAATGGTGCAAGAGAGAGAGAGAGAGAGTAATTTAGTGCTAAAGGACTTATTTAAGGACTTCGGCTATCATTCGGGCCACATGCATAAGTCACATTGTCCCTCGGGGAATATAAGTGTCCAGCTTTTCGTTTCTAAAAATTGTCTTTTGAAAAACATTTTCTATTACAATTTACTTGATGTTTTCTGTTTTAAACAAAAATAAAAGGTGAATTGAAGAATTATTGATCGATCGTCCATATTGTATGCTGAGTTTTCTACCGCCATTGATCTCTGTCGTTCGTTCGTTCGTTTCTTATGTATGATGCTCATCATCATTATCACACACTGGAATCGGAACATTTTCTATGGCATAATTATTGTTATTTTTTTTTTCGTTTTGCTATTAATCATGTATGGTTTTTTTTTTAATTTGGTTTCTCTACATCGCCAAACACTTTTTCAACCACCCACCCACAACCTCACAAGTACACACCACCCAACCCAACCCAATTACTCACACACACGTACACACACGCACACACATGCACACAGAAACAGCGGGGCATTATATATCAAACGCACTTATCCTTTTTTATCTATGGTATAAAGTTATTCCCCTTGAATATATGTTGCCCGCTATATCTATGTATGTGTTTGTTCCTTTTTCTATGGTTTATAGTTAACCTTAGAGTATATTAATTTAGGTTTTTGGTTCTTGTCTCCTGTACTATGTTTTGTGTTTATTTTTGGTCTTATGTCTTTATTCGTTATGGAAAACTCTGGTGACGGCCACAAATCACATGCGCTTTTATGTTAAAAAAAAAAAAACAATCCCCCTCCTCTAAATCCAACAAATGGAAGAAGAATTCTCTTTCCCATCATAAGAATTGATAATATGAATTTTTGTTATTGTTAGGCTCGCGATCGGGCAATGCCACACCAGGCGGACACTTCAATAACTCAAGGCCCGGCAGCGCCATGTCCACCTCAACAACATTGTCCACATCTGGATTGGTGCCCAGACGACCGGCAACAGCGCCACGTAAACCCAGACCAGCAAGTATTGCTGGAACTGGTATGTCCCTTGAAGGTAAGTTTCCTTAAATTGAGAAATTTTTGTAGCTCATCGTTTGGTTTTTGCAGAGATAAACAAACTGAAGAAGGATCAGAAGCCGCCGGTAAAAACAACAGCCGCTTCGCCATCTGCACAAACGACCCCCAAACGAACTGCAAACCTAATGTCCACCTCCTTAATTGTGACCTCTAGCTCATCACGTTTGAGCAGCGCCGAAAAGAAGACGCCTTCAAAGCGGGTAAGTAGTAACTGCTATGACTTTTTAAGGTTTCTCTCTACTTTTTCACCTTGTCTGCAGGATTCTGCAATGGTGCCGAAGGCTGCGTCTGCTTCAAAAGCTCTTCCGAATCGTACCGCCAGTTCGGAACGCATTAGCAGGCATGCCAAGGAGTCAAAAACCAAGGATACCTCTGCAATGACCAGATCCATGATTGTCACCAATAGCAATAGCAGCATTAGCAGCACCAATAACACAACAATCACCACTACGACAACAACAGCTACTAGCAGCACTCTCACACAACCAGCTGTAGCTTCAGCTCCAGCTGCAGCATCAGAAACAGCACCTTATGTTCCTGAACAAAATGGAGTGGAAAAGGTGGGAGCTGCCGAAGAGATTCCTGTAGATATTCCAGCTGACATACCAGTTGCAGCAGCTGAAGCTCCTGTTAGTAAGGCAGAAAAAGAGGCTCTTAATTCGGTAAAAACTGAAGAAGCTCAGCAGTTGGCACCGGCTGTTGAACCGAAAGCCTATGACCCGATACCAGCTGCTGTCTCTGCAGTCACCGCCACTACTGTGGAGGAGAAGGCAGATGAGGGCACTGAGAAGGAGGAGATGGCAGCCCCCAAACCACAGCCGCCACAAGAGCAGACGGCTCCCAAGAAGCCATCTCGCAGCAAGGAAAACTCTGAAGTGCGTGAGCTAACGCCGCCTGCACCCAATGCTGGTCCGGATGGCAACGATCTGATGACGGCATCAATGATAGCCAGAAAAATCACGACCGAGGAGGAGGCAAAGGCCGCCTTGGCCGAGAGACGACGCCTGGCCCGCGAGGAGGCCGAACGACAGGCGGAATTGGAGCGCCAACGACTCGAGGCCGAACGTCTGGCCGAACTGAAAGCCCAAGAAGAAGAGGCCGAACGCCAGCGTCTATTTGAGGAGGAGTCAACACGTTTGGCTGAAGAACAGCGACGTGGCGAAGAGGAACGTTTACGCAAGGCCATCGAGGTAAGTAATCGAAAAGGTCCACAAAATAAGCAAACTTTACTTATTGCATTTCTCCACTCGCAGGAAGCCCAACAGAGGGAAGTGGAGGAACAACAAAAACGCGAGGAAGAAGAACGACAGAGAGTAGAGCGCGAGGAGGCTGAAAAGAAGGCCAAAGAGGAAGCCGAGAAGCAGCGTGTGGAGGTTGCTGAACGTCTCAAGCGTGAGGAGAAGGAACGGGAGGAGCGTCGTAAACGCGTTGAAGCTATCATGTCCCGTACACGCAAGGGAGGGGCTGCAGCCACTCCTTCCAAGGTATCAATCTCTTAAATTGTTACCCAATACAAATTACATAAATTTTATTTGCCCCCATTATTTCAGGAATCCAACGATAGTTCCAAAGCAGCTCCGGCAGAAGGTCCCAAAGAGGCCAATCCTACAGGCGGCAGCATTAGCAGCAGTAGTGACAGTAACAGCGGCAGCGGCAGCAGCAACAACTCCACTGGTGGTTCACCCAGTACCCCAGCAGTGACGCCTTCAGTGACAGCTGTCACCTCCTCGGAGCCACCCAACAGCCAGGCCATGTATGAGCAGTCGGTAGTGGATAAAGAGAACTCGCTGATCAATAGCTTCTCCACAATGATCATCGATGAAAATGCCAAGAACCTGCAGCAACAGCAGCAGGTGAGCAATGGCAAGCTGTTGGCGGAGTTTAATAATACCACCAACACTCCAGCAGTGGCCAATGGCAATGGCCACATTGAGAATGTGAATAACAAAAAGTAAGAACAAAATAAAAACTAGCATTACCAAATCGGAAACTACTAATCCGCAATGTTACTCTATTTTCCCCGCCCCCACAGTGACATCAATCTGCTGCAGGATACAGTGACTCCGACCGCCACGCAGCTGATCGATCTGAGCATTGAGTCACAACAAGATCTGCACCTTAACAATAACAACAGCTTGCTGACGAGCACAGCGGCAACCACCACGCTAGTCACTGCTGATAGTCACGAGAATAAAGGTGCCAACCCCTCCTCCTTCTATTAATCTATCTTTGTCAATGTTACGCTAATCTGATCTGTCAATCATTCTCTCTCTGTCTGTCTCTCCATAGATATATCGTTGCTGTGAATTGGAAGAGGAAACCAAACATGAATGTTTTCTAAATCTAAATCTTGATATAGCTAAATGTGTGTGGAGTATTTATTTATAGGAGCATCGGATCTATATAAGGAATGTGGAGACAAACTATGGTTACTACTACAAAACAACAAAAAACGAAAAGAAAAACAGGAAAACAAAAAATCTTATATATATATATATATATATATATTTATGTATGTGTACGCATATGGAAAACAAAGTCCCAACTATATATGTATGTATATAAATACATATATATATATATATATATATATTATACATAAACAGGAAGAAATTAAAATGAAATGGAAGAAAAAAGGCCGCAGAGGAAACAAAAGTGCATGTAATTAGTTAAGAACTAAGACAAAGATAAGAGCTAAAGAGATGGATATATGACTATGATATAAACACACACACACACATAATATTTATATATATATCCGGCATCTCGGAGTTCTAAGGATCGTTGCGAAGCAATTAAATATCAAAAAAAAAAACATGTTTGTGAAGCATCTAAAAATGCAGTTTTCGATTCAATTCGATTTGCGATCTGAATGATGCATAATTTAATTACAAAAAAAAACACAAAAAGAAAAAACAACGCTTTAAAAGTTTAAAAGTGCATAATTACAATTGAGTATAACTTGAAACGGCGAGAATTACCAATTCATTTATATATATAGATATATATATAGACAGGAAAACACAAGCGAAGGATATAATTAAAAATTATATATATAGGAATCATATTAGGAAAAACAAATGGGTGATAAATCATCACCCCACCACGGATGGATATCAAGACAGAACTTTACGCGAGATTCAAGCGAGGCACAAAGATATGAGCGCCCCAACGCCGCTGGCATCACCTCCGACCGCCTCCCCTCTACAAAATAATATGGAAATTTATGAAAAAGTGAGAAACAAAAGCCGAAAGTCGAAAATGCATACCCCAAGATCCTGGAGCCGCCTGCGCCTTCCCCCTTTTCATAAGCATAATGTTTAGTTTGCCTGACCCGCCCAACACGCGCCTCCCTGCCCTCAATTATGCACAGTTGTTTTGTAAGTTAAGTTTATTACGTTGAGCCAACGAATCGTGCGGTATTATTTATTAAACAAAACAAAAGAAAAAAAAAACAAGAAAGTAAAACAAATTCAATTGAAATTATTTGCTGATACTGTTTGTTGTATGTCCAAATTAGAAAGAATTCATGAGCAGAATCAGATAATATATATACAAAATAGGTAGCCTATAAAAAACACACATATATACACACACACATACACTGTAATCATAGATATCAGATATCAGTGCTTGATAAAAAGAATGCCTAGGTCTAATCTAATAATGATGATGGAAGGAGGGGAGAGTGATGAGTATATATATATATATATATATATATACACTATTGTACTATTTTGTAATAGGAATCAAAAAAAAAAAACAACAAAACAAAAAACAAATTCTGATTATGCTTATGTCATTATTATTATTATTATAACTATTATTATTATAAACAATTATTTTCCTTTTTTTTGTCTTATTGTAGTAAAAGTTCAGTGTAGATTATTTTTGTGCGTCGTCTTCATATAATAAATATATATATATATATATGTGCATATCAATTTAATATATTATATATATATATATACATTTTTTTTTGATAACAAATACGTTTATTTTTTTATATATGCATATATATGTATATATATATATATAAATAATTGTAATTTGTATTTATCCATGTGCAAAAAGAAACAAAACCAACAGCAACAAATAAATTTTGATGATTATTTTTTAAAATTTTTTGAAAAACTCTTATGTTTAGTCTATACTCCCGCCTCTTTCCTTCCTCCCTGTGCACTAATCATAGCCTAGTAAATTGTATTAGCATGCAAGAAAACCAAACAAAAAGAAAAAACAATAAGATTGTAAATTAAACTAAAATCGATCATACGCAATATATATGTATATGTATACACAAACACACGTAAATGTTTACACAGACTCATCCACTTGTATCTGAGCGACAGGGCCTTAACAAATTGAATGATTGTATGAGAGGAGCATAATGATAATGAAAACGATGTTGCATGATTGAGAGGAATTAAATGATAATATAATGATAAAGAACCATTTTTTCCGAAAGTTTCGCATGTGAAACCCGTTAATAGTTTAATATTAAAATGATATGATAATGGCAATATATGTATGCAAAACTAATAAAACTCTAACTTCTAGTTAAATAATGCTTTCCTATGTTATAAAAAAACCTAAAGGCGATATAATCAAAAAAAAAAAAAAAAAACAACAACCAACAAAAGACAAAACTCATATAAGAATGAAATGTTTACTTCAAATCCAAATCATTTAACAATTTCAATTGCAAAAAAAAAAAACAAAAAAACAAAAACCCCCTCAAGATCAAGCTGAATTATATATATTTAATATTTAAAACTATTATATCACACACATGTACACAAACAAAAAAAAACTAAAGCAATTCCCTATATTTATTTAAAACACCACACACACACACACTGAAACACTAATAAAAGTTCTCTTCTTAATGCGGAAATTAAAATGAAATGCAAACAGTATAATAATAATAATACCATATACAAATATTAAAAACTATATATTTGTGTGAATAAAAATGTAACTAATTCTCAAGGCATAAAATTATTGAAAAAAAAGATTCCATATCGTCTTATAGAAATCCACATCCATATATATGGTTCACATAACTCTATTGGAATGTCGCTGCGATTTCTCTGATAACCAAGCATGACTCTTTCTTACCTTACTCAGTATATAGTTCAACGATATCTGCCCATTGTTTATGAAAAGTGAAATGATTTGAAACGTTATCTTGCAATGTGCTCCTATTTCTCCCATTTCAACAGTATATAACCTGAAGGGGAAAAGGCCTATGACATCAGCATTTGTATTGCAAAAAAAATTAATGACGTCAGTTTTTGTAATGCATTTGATGATAAACATAACGTAGTACCAGAATGTTTCTGTATATAATATACTTTTCGCATGCTGCTGATTATAGATTGACTAAAATAATTATCTTGATTTTTATATATGTAGTTATTTTAATTGAATTTGCATAGGCCGTTTACTCATTTTGGTAGGTCTGCCTCTTACAATGTTAAATCGGCCCTGTGCTACGCTGTTAAATAACAGTCAGCGTTAGAGTTCTGTTAAATAACACAACGCTGTTATTTTGGCATTCTGTTAATAAGAACATACTGCTATTCAACAGTCCGGTAACATGATAAGCTTAAAAAAACCTTCGTTATCGCGTACGTTTTAAAAAATGTTTTAAACTTTTGTAACAATTCGTTGTGAACGGACGTGCTTTTGAATTCTCATTTCTTGTCTCTCTTTTTACCTGGCGTTCCTTCGTCAATTCGTGATAAGCATTTCATTTAGCATTTTTTGTTGAGTGTGTTGTGTGGTGGACAGTGCAACAAGCCAAGAGACCAAACGACCAACCTACATAATTTTTTTGTTGTTTTTGTTAACAAAAATAAACCCGAAAAAAGTTCCCTGCAAACCCGTTTACTTGTAGCAACAACAGCAACAACAATATGTCGTCCAATCGTGCACCAAAGTCTGGTTTCGCCGCTGAGGCCCAGCGTAAAGTAAGTACAACAATAAAAGCACCAACAACATCAACAAACGAAACACAGTAAACAAATTGCCAAAAAAAATAAAGATAAAACGTCAGCCTGTGTATGTATGTATGTATGTAAGTGTGATAGCTAGTATGTCTGTGTGTGTTGTTTGTATTTGGAAGCTGCATTGACCAAATTTGGTCATTGAGTTGCTTTTTATCTGCTCGCGCCAAAAAAACGCAAAATTTGACTGAAAATGGACTTAAAATTGCGCTTAGCTAACAAGGAATGACCTCATTTCTGTTTGATAAGTGACAAGTATATGTATATGAATTTGACATACATACATACATACATAGAAAATTACTTAACATTAACATGTGTATGCACATATGCGTATACGTTTAACTGTTGTGCCTAGCATTCGAAATTATTTGAATGAAATCTTATCAATATTGAGAGATACTCCCTCGCAAACTGATCCCTGATTTGATCCTCCAACCCTTGAGATTCGTTCTGGAGTAAGTTAAGCAAAGAGAGAGAGAGAGGGGGAAGGGAGCTACTCTCTCAATTGTTTGCTTACGGTCCCCCCTTCAATTTGAATTGCAACTAATTTAACAACATTAGTGCCGCCTATTTGGTACACTTAATATTACAAATGTACCAAGAAATACATTTGTATGTACTTATGTATGCATTTGTTGCCGCTATGTGTGTATACGTTAATGTGTATGCATGTGTGTTTGTTTGTGTGTGTTCCCTTCAACAGTTTAGCCCTCGCCAAGTCTGGCTTACGCAATGCCCAAGCTAAAGTGAAATTGTATATGTCGCCCTGGTAAAAGGGGATTAAGTGCAGTCTGTGACAGCACCAGCAACAACAACAAATTACAGTTACAGTTATAACATTGTCCAACCCAAACACAAACAAAACAAAAAAAAAACACTCAAGTCAGGAAAATTCCGCTAGGTATGAGTAACACATGCATATACATACATACTAAATATGGCCGAAACTTCTATACTCTCTCCCTCTCTCTCTCCAACAATAATGGGGAAACATACCAGACAGTTTATGCATTACTAAAGTAAAGGTGCAAATATTTTATATTATATTTGCACCTTTACTTTAGTAAAGGATATTTTATATTATATTTGCACCTTTACTTTAGTAAGAACTTTTAAGAACAAACTGGACCAATTCAAATAATTTTTGGAAAAAATTATGAAATACAGAGTGCAATAACCGTGTAGAATCCTACAGGTATACAATGTCAACTGTGCCTTGGAATATGGAACAAAATATTAAGAATGATTGTGAATATTATCCCAAACTTAGTAATACATTGGGACATAGTTACCTATTATTCTGGAAAAAGTAGTTATTTTGTGAATTATGGTCTAACTAAATTTTTAAGGCTAGTAAATATTACTGGGAATTACATATTTTACCTTATGATAGTACCATGATATGATCGTAGAACTTGCCACATAATTGTGATATAAACAGTTCTCAAATCCTTAGGCTTTTTTTTAGCATCTACTTTCCAGTTTAAGTTTGGATTAACCATTAGATTTTTTGGTGCAAGATTCATAAAACAGTTTATTAATAAAATGTGTATGCATATTCCAAAGCCAAATCAGCTGACAATTACACATAAGTATGTGAACCAAAATTTATTGCCAAAAACACATTAGCATGGACAAAAATTATTCTTTAGGACCATAAACTTCTTCCAAACTTCTTTGCTCTCCTTAAACATCTGATGAAAAGGAAAAAAAATATCTTCCATTAAACTTTCTAATCAAGTTCAGATATTCAGAGGTTAATACAGACAATTGAAAATCGGTATTCTGTGGAAATGTATCTCATATCTTTGTAAACCTCACAGAAGTGTAATAATTCCATAATTTGTATTAAATTTGAGTAGCTCTTGATAAATGGCAAAAAGGAATTTTATCTTGAAAGATATAAGATATCTTTGTTTAAGTTGTACTGCCAATGAAATTGCACATTGTTGAAATTGTTTAAGAATCGAATTCTAAGATCTAATTGTTAGAGTATCAAATGGCCGTTACGATGGATGGGGGTACGCCTAAATTAAAGACGTTAAATTTTCCAGCTGCTGCTGGAAACAACTCACAAACATCTTGAGCTTAAGCAAATTGTCTGATCAAATGAACACAGCACAGGATGATGATCACCCAGAGTGCTGGCCATGATGATGATGAGATGGTCGATGATGTCATTCTTCATTCCTTTCTCAGCTGCGGCGGCGTCTTGGTTACGACTTGAACACAAAAATGAAATAAAACAAAATACAGTACAGCAGTTTGCGTTTGTTAGTTGGTAGGGGAAAAGAGATGTGGTTGGTTATACTCATGGTGGAGGAAGGGAAGGGGGGATATAAGGGTAGCGATAGCACCTATTCCATCATCGTCACACACAGCACTTAAAGTGTGTGTGTGTGGCAAAAGCAAACAACATTTTTTTCTGTTGTCTGTGTGAAGCAACTGAAAAATTGTTGTTTGTCTGTTTTTTGATATTCCCCCCAAGTATGTATAGTTAGTAAGTATTTTGTATATAAATATGTATGTATGTATGCAGCTATTTGTAGGTAGGTAGATAGGTTTAGGTATGAGCTTTCAATATATTATTTTCATTATTTTCAAGACTCTCAAATTTCGGGTGCAAATTACTCGGAGAGTCAACCCTTCAACCCTTCTACATATTTTATTCTTCTTCTTCTATCTACCCAACATACCATATCTTTGTTCGTTAATTAGTTGATTCTACTCTTGTCAGCCTTCTTCGTTTTCACGTTATTGCCACAATGTTTCTTTCTTTCACTCTTCTATGTGCCGACGAGTCAGTCAGTTAGTCAGACAGACAGTCAACCATTCAGCCAAGAGGCATTGGCATATTAGCCACGTACTAATCACCTTTGCCGCATTTGGGCACACGCTTTGGTGGGTGGGGGGAATGGGAATCTAGACAGAGATATAAAATTCTATATCCGCGACATACATATATAGCTACATTCTGTATCTATGTATGTATGAACATAGATACACATAACCTCCTATCATTGGTATCACGTAAATGAAACTTGTTGGGCACTTGGCCTACATATGTACATATGTTTGTTTGTATGTATGTACCTAGGTATGGAGAGTTCGTTAGTCTTTTTTGCTTTCTGTTGTTTTTTTAGATAAGCCATAAAGAGGCGAGTTGTTTGGGGGTAACACAACAATTTTATCATAAATCAAATTGTTATTTTGGATTTCCGGTGAAAATTCCAAAGCACAAAAAAATATTTTTAAAAGAACACAGCAAAGCAAAACTAAAGTTTAATATGTATAGAAAATTTGTCTGTACATATGTACGTATGTACATACTTATGGCAAAAGAGCCATTTATATAATGTAGAAAACTTTATTTTTCAGACAATCGTATTAGTCATTCAAGCAAAATTAAGTCTATAGAGAAATATGACCATTGCTTTCTATATAAAAGATTTTTTAAAGTTGAAATAAGCTCAGAATCAGAATTAGCTACACTCGCAAAAATTTATTAGATTCCTTTAAGGTTAATATTTACCATCTCCCCTCTCACTCTCTCTCTATAACCACCTCAATTTGGTGGCAAGTTGAAGTTTATGTTTCATTTAAGGTCTCTTGTCCATATTTTGCAATACAAAAAAAGTCAAAAATCACATAATTTGACCTCGTTACACATTTTGATTGTTGGCATTTTTGTTTTATATTTTTTTTTTGTAGAGTATGTGTGTTCGTGTGTGTATCAGCGAATTGTCATGGTTCACATGACGAATTTGTGTGGGAGGGAGGTAGGGAGGTGAAGAAAAGAAAGCGAAATTCGTATTCGGAAATCGAATTGGGAATGAATAATCCACAGATTTTTTGACTGATGATTATCAACTGACAAACTGACAAATTTTTTAAAACTTGTCTTACGTAACACTTTTTTTGTGTGTGTGTGTCTGTGCGATTGTTTGCCGATGCGTCAACAACTCCAGGCAAATACACACACACACTAACACATCTTTTAGCTAATCATCTTTGGGGCTCGAGTAATATATTGCTAAAGTTCAAATTCATGGGACGCCTGACAGCTAGTCGGGTTGTTATGGTGGAGCGGGGAAGAGATGACATCATCTCCAAACCGCTGGCGATCGCCGATGAAGTGCCTAACTTTTTGGCCAAGGGGAGAAACCATCAAGTCAGCTTTAATGTGTATCCTACAATGGATTATTATGCAATGATCATCATCACCATCATTATCAGCATTTACCGGCGGCGTTAAGAAGAAATATAAAAAATGAACGTTTAGAGCGGAAATTGCCGTCAAATGTTGTTCGATTTGTGGGAAGAAGAATCGAAGACGTCAAATTTCTCTCTCTTTCTCCCCCTCTCTCTCTCTCTCTATATATATATATAACTAACTCTCTGGGAGTGCAGTAAAGTCTCTGGTTGTATGTGTGTGTGGGTGAGCTACAGAGACAGGTTGTTCTTCTGAATTTTGGTTTTTGCATACGTGTGTAGTTTTTAAAGAAGGAAGTACCTACCTATATAGATATATCTACATATATGTATGTAGGTAAATATATCCGATTCGCAAGCTTGATAGATCAGTTTTTGCCTTTTCATCATTAAGCTAAGCATAACGTATACGCACAGTGTGACAATCTTACGATCTTTATTTTTTATTTTGCATTTTGACTTTGCTGTTAACTTTTCTGTACCTTTTGCCTCAATATCTTGTTACTCTAAGTCTGGTTCTTCTCAAAAGACAAATTATTGCAAATATTTGCTCTAGGAAAAGTGATTGGGGGTCACTCAAAGAGATTTCCCACATTAGCCTAATAGATTTCGTTATGATATCAACAAATTTGGTCAATGACAAATATACAAAGCACTGATGTCACATTTTAGGATACACATCATGATCAGATACCGATTTCATAGAAAGAACTGAATGAATATGCTAGATCAAAAAAATTCTAGTTACAAATACTGATTTCAAAGTTAATAAAAAATAGAAAATATAAAAAAATTGGATTTGAGATAGTAGACATTTTTAGGGACGCTTTAGTTTGCCTTTTTAGTTAATCCTCGACTAAGCATAAACTAGTATTCAGTATTTAATCTTTTTCTTTAATCGCATGACTATGGAAATGACAGTTTGACTAGGATGAAAGTTAGAAAAATTATGATAAACCTCGAGAGACCCAAACCTCTGTTTTATGATTACGCCCATAATTCAAGTTAAGAGAATGCTTGAATTATGTGGACTCCACTTCATCTTCTCAAGGAGGTTCCGTTTTTGTGTGTGTGTGTTTTAATTTAACTAAAAGCCTCTGAAAACCAGGCTTGGCCTTTGCTTCCTGTCTCTGGCACACATTGCGTGTGTGATGTGGTTACAATTAGTCTACATGCATTTACTCTTAGTAAGCATCAAATTTAATTAGTTGGGTTTAAATTTAGTTGCGAATTATACGAGGGTGAGCATTAAGTTGACGGTGATGGGGGTTAAACATATTTTCATTGTCATGCTTATTTCTGTAATTGCTCAAAAAAAGAAGAAAAAACATTTGTAATTAATCAAAAGTACTCAAAACTTTGACCCAGAGCCCCACAAAAAACAAAAACTGACCCTCAAACGACGAGCGTGTCATTGAAATTCTAATTCTAATTACACAATAAAATGAAAAAAAAAACTAAGTTCCGCTAACGACATTCGACATTTCTCTCTAACGGACAGAACCATTTTTGGTTTTGGCGATAAACTGAACAATGTGTCGGGTCCCTCTTTCTACTATATGTATATACATACCTTCATATGTATATAAAGAACACAATCTCTGTGGCTGGTTCCGTTCCGTTGTTGCTCTTTTTGCTTTTGGCAACCTCCAAAAGTAGCTTAGCTTTTCATCGATAACGGGGAGGAGGGGAAACAGACACAAAAGCTGTATGTACATATGTTTTTCTATATACTTAATTATATTTACTGTACTTGCTGCTATTTATTCTTTGTTTTTGTTTTCCCCAACTGTTTTCTTTTTTCTTCGGGTTTTGCATATGTATGTGTATAAAAATGTTTTATACTTGTCGTTGAATTTCAAGCGAAACTTAATAAAAACAAAAATGAAATTTAAATGCTTTGCTGGTTTGCTTGGTTTGGATTGGATTGGATCGTATCGAATTGGCTGACTCATTAAAATAGCGCTAAAAATATTTGTATTGAGCAACAACAACAATAAGTAGAAGAAGCTAAAGAATGGTAGGGGGAAATAGAGAAGGGGCATAATAAATTTTGTTATTATATTCCGTAGCCATTTTTCATTTACGATATTGTGTTTAGTGGTTTGTATGGTGTTTGGGAATGTGTAAGAAATTGCCAGAAATTTAGAATTCATTAGTATTTTAACGGCTTTTAATTTATGAACATCATCATCATCCCTATTATGATCATCATGATATTCTTCCTCATGCATATATGTATGAAGATTTTGGCTTAGAGGCTTATTTTTTCTTTTAAATATATGTATTTATAATCAAAATTTATTCATCTGCCCCCGGAGGGTGTCAATTTATGATCATCAATAGAGATTTTTCACAACAAAAAACCAATATGAATGTCAATCAAAATAATTTTTGATTTTTGTGGCTTTTTTTTTATTGATGGTCTCACGTTTGATTTATTTTTTTTTTGGTTTGTGGTTTTCTTTTTGGACATTTTTCCCGCTTCATTCTGTCATTTAGTTTTTTTTTTTTAATGATAAATGATCATTTTTGGTTGCTTTCTAAACTAACTGCTGAACCGTTATGGCATTTTTTTTGTTTTTGGCAACAAGTTGATAATAATTATCAATAATTGATATATAAAAGAGGTCGTTCTAATGATAGAACAAAGAAGAGAAAATTCATTATCGGAAAGAAAGGCAACTTCTTCTGTGTATATGTAGTCTCTGGACTTTAATTGAAACACTCAATCGATGCGACGATCATCATTAAAATATGGGCAAATCAAGTCATAAATTTTGATGTTTATCAACCGGGAATTGACTGACTGACAGTCAGTCAGTCTGTCTCTCCTACCCGACTACCGGTTGTTTGTGTGCCAGTTTATTCACCTTTGATTTCTGTATACACAAAAAAAGACAAAAACCAACAGGGCACCACTTTTTTTTTTTTGCTTTATTTTCTGTTGTTTTCCTCTCAACCAATTTACGAGAATTCTACGTATGCATTTTCCAGGCCCAAGAGCGATAAGAAAGGCCCTCCCCCACTCCAGCTCTCCCCTTTCCATTGCCACCTTCAAGCTCTCCCTTCTCAGTGAGTGTATGTGTGTGAGTGTGTTGAGGGTGCACACACGCATACACAATATTAACGACTCAATTGGCGACAATCGTGTTCCATTTGTTCTCTGAGATCATTCATTTTAATAGACTCGCCCCGTCACACGTTCAACAACTCTTTTTTTTCACTCTCCCTCTCTCTTGTGTATATTTTATATCTGATAAACATGGTTGCTAATCTAAAATCTGTTAGCTATACAAGCAATTCAATTAAATCAAACTAATCAAATAGGTGCCAATTGGTGGGAACCAATTTGACCTCAGGGGAGAGGCAAAGAAGAGAACAAAAAATAGTTTGTTAAACATTTTCAGTCTGTTTTTCATGTTTCGTGTTTTATTTTTATTATTATTATTATTTGTTGATTTTGATTTGTTTTTATGGGCAAATGGAATGGAAATACAACCCGCAATGTGTGTGTTGTTTTTTTTTTTTTTGCGGTTTGGCTTGGCTCAACAAGTGGGCGTCGCGCTCTATGACCGGGCCAGGCCAAAATCGGTGCGAAGGACGCCCAAGCGGCCGGCAAAACTTAAAGCCATATATGGTCAAGTGTTGCTCCAGCTTATTGGCATTGCCCAATATGGTTGTCTCTGTGTGTGTGTGTCTATGGATATTGATTTTGAGAACGACGTGACTGGATTGACTTCCCCACATTAAGAAAACCAAAAATGGGGAGTGCCTAACGCTAAGAGAGGGAAAACTGCAAGAGTTTGTTAAGAACTCTTTAACTTTTTTTTTGTTGATGTTGTTGTTGGCATTCGAAAGTGTCACGAGTTTATTTGGTATATGTTTATAACCAATTAGCGATAAGCACGTTATCAGGCGATATTTCCGCAGATAGCATTTGAAATACCCTCAAGTTTATATACGTACGTATGTATATATTGAGTTATAACTGGGCGATACTAAAACTCTAAATATGGCCAAGTCTAGGATTTCAACGTATAATTTCAATTCAGTTGAGAAACTTTACTTGATCGAAAGAGATTAAATTATGTACCAGTCCAAGGTTAACATTTAAAAAATTTTTTTTTTTTTGCAAAAAGGATTAATTAACTCAGAAAATGTTGTGATTTAATTTACGTTTGGCAGATTAACTCAAAATACAGCGAAGAGCTGGCCCAGGAATCTCTGGAATGGATTAAGGCTGTTACCGCTGAGCCCATTAACACATCCGGTGATACGGACAACTTCTTTGAAGTGCTGAAGGATGGTGTGATTCTTTGCAAATTGGCCAATGCCCTGCAACCGGGCGTTATTAAGAAGATCAATGAGAGCAAAATGGCCTTCAAGTGTATGGAGAACATTTCGGCCTTTTTGGAGTGTGCCAAGAACTTTGGTGTCCCTACACAGGAAACCTTCCAGAGTGTGGATCTCTGGGAACGTCAGAATCTAAACTCTGTGGTCATTTGCTTGCAATCGTTGGGTCGCAAGGTAAGGTTGCCCATATGAGATAATTCCAATGGAGAATATAATATAATTGTGAAATCAAGTGTAACAGTAATCTATATATTTTCATTTTAATTTTAAAAAAAGGCCTCCAACTTTAACAAGCCATCGATTGGACCCAAGGAGGCTGATAAGAATGTGCGCAACTTTAGTGAGGAGCAGCTGCGTGCCGGCCAGAATGTCATCTCTCTGCAGTATGGCTCCAACAAGGGTGCCACCCAATCGGGCATTAACTTTGGCAACACCAGACACATGTAAAAGGAAGCAACAATTAATCAGTCTTCCACTCATTTTCTCTCACCAAACACAAACACAATCTACACACACACACACACACATTCCGCAATTGAACCAAAAGCCAAGTCTTTTACCAAGCTTTTATTTTTATCTTTGAATTTTTTTTTTATGACATTCCACACTCCGTTGAAACAAAATATCAAAAGCAACAAAATCATCGTTGACAAAAGACAATTGAAATTATGTATTTATGATACCAATTCGTATTTGTATTCAAATTTGTAATGTAATAACATATACTACATTTAATTTAATATTATTAAGTACTCGTACATACGGATTTCTTAGAATGATTTTATTCTATTTTCAACACCATTCAACAACACATTCAATGATAATAATGCACGATATTTTTTGGTGCCATCCCAAAATGAGATAATAATTTACATATGTTGATAATAACAACTAACGCTTTCTGCCTTCAAAAACTGTTAGCAATTGAAAATGAAAAATTAAAAAAGTGTCTTCTATCTCATAGAGTAAATGTTGATTGTTTCAAAACTACTAAACCACCTGAAATTTCAAGTTAAATATCTAAAGCATTTAAATGTATTTACAGGACAGAGGAAATATATGTATATATACATATACATATATCTATTACACTTTTAAATGAAATATTTTAAATGTTATTCTCCACCCGCCTGTTGAAAATAAATAATTATTCTTATAAATAAACGTTTTGCATTTTGATCATATTGGATGAATTTTAATAAAGCTTTAAGAAAAATTAGGAATAGATAATTTGGAAAAGTTGAATTAAAGATAATTTCAGAAAATATTCGACTAATGGTTTTCTAAAAAGGAATTGAAACAGTAGATTAAAGAGAAAAATTCTTAAAAACATACATAAAGATCAGTAGATAACTTTTTCAAAAATCTTGATCCCGAGGAAATATGATTAATCTGTAAAGAATTCAGCTGACATACTCCGAAAGCGTAACCTTCAAGCCATATGTAACTCGGATTGCTTTAAAACATTTCCTAAATACGTATTGAATTTTTTGGAATCCCCCCGAAAGATCAGCACTGGCTCAAAGTGAGTTCAGCTCGCTGAAAAGTTTGACGATTTCCAACACTAGTGGCGGGAAAGTGAATAAATTCAAACAGAGTTTAGTTTAACAGATGAACTTAAACTCGATTTTGTTCTGGTAAGCCATTCCTCCTAACTTGATTAAATAATTCATTGACTTTTGGATGTAAATAAGAACACGTACTGGTAAATTGTTTCTGCGTACGACTATTTATTACTTTTTAAGTACTTTGTTTTTGTTAAAATGTGTATCAGGTGACATTTGCCCCTTTTTTTTTTTGGTTTGAATTGTTTTACAGCAATATAAATGACGGTGCTGAATGCTACATTTCCCCGCACACGCTTTTCTTTAGTTTTTTTTCTCTATACAGACACATACACACAGACACAAAGGCGAGCCAGGTCCTGCTTACTATTTATGTATGCAAAATCGTAAATGGAAAATGCACTCTATACAATAAGTATGTATGTATGTATGATAATACTACATATAGTCTGCAAACATTTTATGCTTAGACATAATTTAAATTAAAACATAAAACAAATACATAACACTTTTTAGCTTCTTCTTTGTCTCTTGTTTTTTGTTGCCTTGTACTTTCGACTTTAGAGTTGAGTTTCTGTATGTTTGAAATCAATATCGGCCGAAAGAGTAGAATTAATTGCTAACTTAAATTTAACGAATTGGGTTCAAATATTTGGTTTGGTTTTCTCATTAGTTGTAAGTAACAGCCATTGGAAGTGCATTTTGTGGGTGTTTGTGTTGGCGGTGGAAATGGAAGTGAAGGTGTTGTTGGTATTGTTCTTGTTGTTGGTGGTTTCGGGCGATGGAAACAGCGGCGGTGGTGATGATGGCATTTGTAAGTTGTCTTATTTTTTTTTTTTTTTTGGTGGTGACGATGATGATGTCCATCACTATGAGACCAGTGCATGATGATAGTGAACTCGCCTTTGACGACGACGCAGCTTTGGCCGAGGCATTGATGTTGGTGTTTGCGGCTGCGGCAGCGGCAGCGGATTTGGCTCATCGCCATGAAGAGTGATGGTATAGGAGTGCAGTTTGAACGTTTCCCTAATCGGTTCGAGTGTTGTTGTTGTAGTTGTTCTTTTTGCTTCTTGTGATGGTTCTAGTAGTGTGCTGGAAGTAGCATTTTGGAGACACTTTGTGATACTACATGTCGTTTTAACTGATTGCATAATTTCTTTACTGTTCTTGTTGTTGTCAACCCGTCGTAGTCGTCGCTCTGTTGCTACTAATGTTTCCTCTTCTTCTTGAGCTGGTCAAGCGAAGGTTACTTGATAGAAAAGCCATTCTTCCATAAATGATGGCACAAACGCTTTAGTTGTAGTGAATTTTACTTTTGGCTTTAACAGCCCTAGCTGCTCCTCGAACAATTCCAAAGATTCGATGCAGCTGGTGCCATTGCCATGAGTAAGATATTTACCATCCGGTTTCAATACTTTGAACGAATGCTCAAATATGGTTCGTATAAAGTCCCAACATTCACCAATCGGTGCACCCGATATGGGTATATCGGTTAGATCACCAAATACATAATCAAATTTACGTCCCTCGGCTATGAACTTTTTCATATACTCAACACAATCGCCGACAATAATCTCATATTGATCGGTTTTACGTTTCTCCAGGACATCACCGCAAATCGAATTGAGATATTTATTGCATGCCTGCATCACAAGTTCATCAATCTCTAGCATAACCACATGCTTGGGATTCTCTTTAAGCAGTTCATAGAGTAAAGCACCATCCCCACCGCCCAAAATGCAAATCTCTTTGCCCTCATAGTTTTCAATGCCACGACCCATCAATGTTTCAGTATAGATCAAATCGGACTCCGCAATATCTAAAAGAATATCAAAAAAACAAAAACTATCAGTATCGAGTATTTACCTATTTCGATATAAATATCTTATGTTTCTTACTTTGCAATTCATCTAGTATTAGCATATTTCCCAATGTTTTGGAGTGCATAATTTGTATCTTCTGGAAAGGCGAACGTGTCTCGTAGACCAAAGTATCAATATCATATTCAATAATGCGTTCATCTGCGAATTAAAATTTATAGATGAATGGAAATTCAATTAATATCGTGGATATGTATGTGCCTCGTTCAAATTGGTTTATAATTTTCTTCTTTTATTTTTAAATATAAATACATAGTTAGTTTTTGTGGCATTAGCAACAAGGCAGACTAGAAAACAAGAGACTATGGAAAATATATTTATTTGTGTGTTAGATATTATACAAAAATCAGGTTTTTAAAAATACGTAACGAAACTTAAGAGTGCTTCTCTCGCATGCGAAAGTTTTTTAGATGGTTTGAAAACTCATTTGGAATGATGTCAAGTCATGCTCTTAGCAAGCCACACTATGAATATGATTAGTAGTAGAAGTAGAACTCAAAAACTTATAAAGGCGTGATAGATAGACAGATAGATAGAGGTAGAGAGAGAGATAGATAGTGATAGGAAGGAATTTTACTTTACCTGATGATGGAAAATACCTAGCGACATCACCGCGCTTCAAGGCAGGTAGCTTCTGGCCTCTAAGTGCTTTCAATTTCAATGCTAGGGAATTTTCCAGACTTTTGCCGATCTGCGTTTGGTGGAAATTTTGTTTTTTTGGGTTTTGTTTTTGATTTTGATGAGTGGCGAGGCGAGGCGAGGCGAACGAACAAACGAGCGATCAGTGGAGTGGTTGGTGGTGAGGGCGGACAGGTGGTTACGTTACAGGTGACACATGTTGGTGGTGCATCAATCGAATTGGAAGAAAAATTTTGGTTTGTTGATTGATTTGTTTGTTTATTGTTGTAATTTTTGTCCGAGAGATATAGAGAAAGAGAGAGATATATAATGTTCAATGGATTAAAATGAAATAAAAAAAAGAAAAAATTAAAAACTTGTTTATATAGAGCAAATGTATTTATGTATCAAATAAATTAAATATATTTTTTAAAAAATTAATGATAGTAATTAAAACTAAAACAAGTAAAGTAAATTAAAGTGGCTAACTATATTTGGCATGCAAGAAGACAAGTTTGCCTAGATTAATTGGCGTTTAACTGGGAGGAGAGTTTTAGCAGCGGCTAGAGATATATATGTAAAAAGTTTTACTAACTAGCGAGAACATTTGCTGAAATTTACAATAATCCGACTATATATCGGTATATATATCAAAATATATATACATGTAAAGGTATATATAGTATCTGTCAGATATATTTTGTTTTGATTGTTTGTTTGCTGAATGGATCATGAGAGATATTTTATTGTTAGCTGCTTGGATTCGCTAGCGCAAGAGATAGAGATAGAGAGTGAGAGAGAAATAGGGTGAGATAAAAAATCGGCATGGAAAATAAACTCTCTCTGTCTTTATATATATATATAAATATATAGTATATAGTAAAGGGATATATATATATTTATATATGTATGAAATTAGCAAAACCAAAAGAAGTGAAGAAGAAAAAAACAAAAACAAAGAAATATATAGAAAAATTAAAAAAGGTAAGGAAACGCTAAACTTTTGTATTTTGTATATAGTTTGCTTTTGATTGTTTGATTTTGTTTTTGTATTAAAATAAATAGTTAGTTAGAGTTTATATTTTGCTGACCAACCTGAGCTAGTCATGTATAAATCGATATATCCACCACGTTTTATTGGAGGCAAATATTTGGATCGATCGGAATCTAATTTTTGCCGTAAAATTAGTTCCAATGTGCGTATGGTCTGCAAATTTATATTTAATATTCGTTTCTTTATTTCACATATATTTACTTATGGTATAATATATATGCATTAGAAAAATGGAATCACTTTTGATACGACAAGAGGAATAAATAGCTTGAAAGTGACGTTTTGAAAATTATGATAAATCATACACGATTTATAGAAGATACATATGTACATATATCTCCTATAATGAAATAGTGTATATGTATATACATTGTATAATGTGGGATAATGACAAAATGATTTCGAAAGAAAATACAACAAATTGCTTTGGTTTATACGGCAATTATTCATTTAACCAAATTATTTATGTATGTCTCCCTTTTTTGAACAAAATTTAAAAAGGATAGTATGTACCTATATCTGCATTATTTAATTTGTTTCTTTTCTTTTTTTTTTTTTAGAAATTTTGTTGCAAACTTTTGAATCTACCTCCTGCTGAGGCCAGGCCAGGCAAACAAACAGAAACTATTTTTAGTTGATACATTTTTGTTTTTATGCCTTTTTAAAACAGAATGACAACAGGAGGGGCATATAAATTAAACTGTATATGTATCGAAGAAGGGAATGTATGAACATACATATATTTATGTAGAAATTACTTATGTACATACATAATTAGATAGTTGTGAAATCTCAAGAAAGACATTTTTGCACAAAAAGATTGTGAAATTTATTTCTGAGCGTATTTTTCGATCAATGAACTCGCCGCCGCCGTGGATGTCATCGCTACCCACGTGCAGCGGCTGCTAGCGAGCGACTGAGATAGATATATATAAATACATACATATACATATGTATAATGAATTGTTTACTTTTATATATGCATACATATGTATGTATAATGTGACTTAACATCACACATCAAATGAAAATTGAAATTGGAGCGACTTGTAAGCTTATCGTTAGATAACACTCTACTGAGCCTTGGCCCTCAGAGAAAGAGGGAGAGTGAGAGAGAGGGTTGAGCTGTGACAGGATAAGGTGTGTGGGCGAACCCACAATGAAGAAGCTGAAGAGACAACGATGACACTTGACGACACTGACCCTGACCAAGTTTGCCTTTGAAGCAACAACGGCTAAGGCAAAGCGGTCAAGTGCAACTGACACACCTCCTCCTACACATAAGACGGCACATATACACACACGCTCACGCGGACTTCGCACATGTGCGGAAAATCAATTTTCATCGGTTTCTCCCGACCCTGACTAAAAAACAAAAAGAAGGAACGAAAGATGTTTGCTCTCTCCTACCCTTCTCTCACACACGACCTTAAAGTGACGTGGTGTCGTCTGCCACAGTAAGTCCAAAGAAGGAAATTGTGAACAACTGTGAATGCTTTATATATGGGGGTGTGAATCAGTGTGTGTGTGTGTGTGAATGTCTGACAATTTGGTTATCTAAGAGCTTTCAAATACATACATCGAAGGATATGATAGGCTCCTTGCCATCGGGTAAATAATACTCCACGTTGACAGTCAGCAGGCCATGCTGGAATATGCGACAAGTAATTATCGTATCCTTGTTCTCATGGAGAACAGAAAAGTAACCGTTCTCCTCGGACTCCATGCTGTAGGCCAGCTCCAGTTGAGGAAAAACATGCTCCAATTCATTTCTTAGTATCTTTGCCACCTCCTGCCGTTGCTGGGCATCAGCTGTTTTATCCTTGTCCAGCGTGAAATCAAATAGAATGGTTTGCGCTGCCATTGTTTTTGGTAAGAAGCTAGTCCTTCAATATCCGGGTGCACCGACTTTTTTCAGGTATGTTTTTGGTTTTGAGCGGTCTTGACTTGTCTCTCGGTCGGTTAATTCGTTCGTTCAGGCAAGTGTTAATGCGCGCAACGCATGCTGGTCTATCGATGGACCAGACGATAAGTTATCGACTTATCTAGAGAAGAACATAATAGGTGCTGCAAATAAATATTGGAAAATATTAATCATACTTGTCTTATATAATCCTAATTTCGTAAGTGAATTCAATTTACACATTATTGGATCAAGAAAAAGTGATAAGCGTTTATATGTCCCAACCAAAAAAAATGTATATTGCGTGACACGGAAATATCGCATATTAATTATGCTGTTAAGCAACACTAATCGAGCACTTTATGTATTGCCCTGCCCAACACTAATGTTGTGTCCGCAATTGGAATAAACAATTTAAATGCATTACCAAGTGGACTTCCGAAGCAACAGCTTCAAAGCATAGTGGTGATATTTTTCAAGTGTGAACATATAAAAAAAAAAAAAAAAAAAAAAAAAAGGCGCAAAATTTAAATCAAATTCCACAGATCAGTGGAAATATTTTTATTTCTTCTTTATACAAGAAATATAATAAGTATAAAATCAAGTGGAATTAATTTGTATTAAAACGGGTAAAACTACCCACAAAAAGATGGCCACCGAGGCCAGGGTGACACCCACATCCTCGGAACGGTACACTGCAAAAAGAAGCAAAATTTCCCCGACAACCAAGAAGGCCAAAACAACGGTACACGAAATAGGAATGATTGCAGAAGAAATGGAGGTTGATGTAATAGAGGAACAAAAGGAGAGCGAGGATAATATGAACATACATGACAACGGTACACAGTACGAAGCTAAAAACAATGCCCCAAAAGAACTCAACGAATGTATGTATAACAGCACACACAAAGGCCCCTACATCGTATACATAGACAAATTTGATACAAATACAAGTGAGTCGAAAATGAGAATACCAATAAATTCCCTAGAGCTAAACGCGGTGTTACTTAAGCTTAAAATAAAAGACATCCTAACGGTCAATAAAATAGGCTATGGTAGATGTAAAGCAGAGTTCAAGTCAGCAGAGGCAGCTAATAATTTATTAAATTCTGATCTTAAAAAAAACGGTTATGAACCCAAGATCCTTAAACACTTCCTATTCAAAACTGGAATTTTATTTCAAATACCGATACGTTTTTCAGACGCGGAACTAAAAGAGTACATCAGCTCAGCAGTTCCAATTCACGAAATAATACGTGTAAAAAGAAAAGAAAGTGATGTACTGGTCCCCACGAGTAGGGTTAAGCTTATCTTTAGAGGAAACAATATTCCAACAGAGATAACTTTTCTGTACTCCAAGGTCAAAGTGAATCCTTTTATTCCCTTCAGCCAATGCTTTCGCTGCTTCCGCTTTGGCCATTTCGCCCAGCATTGCAAAGAAAAGCAACAAAAATGCAGCACCTGCTCCCTAGTCCATACAAAAGAACAATCTTGCTCACAGACAATCTGCATAAACTGCAAAGATGAACACATTGCCACACACACAGAATGCCCCGCTCGAAAAAGAGAATTCGCTATACAAAAAGCCATGACGATGGAAAATCTTTCTAGAAACGAGATTAAAATTAAATACCCCGCCCTCTTCCAAAAAACTAGTACAATTAACACAAACGACCTTACACTTTTCCCCACCCCACAATGGCAAATAAACTCTGACAGAAACGCGATCCAAAACAACACACAAGTCGTTGCAGAACATATGCACAAACAGATACCCTACAACAAAACAGTCAAAAATATCCAAAATAGAAGGAATGAAGAGAGAAACGCCATGAATACCATGAACAGCTGGAATGCTGTTCTAAGTGATCATAGAATCTCTCTCGATGAAAAATATGTTAACTCCCATGCCAACCATAACGCCAATTTCACCCCCAGACCTTCCACCTCCAAATCCAAAGACAGAGTCTCGGCTCTTGAAACAGCCGAAGACAGTCTGTCAGCCCTATCAATGGAAATCTCAAAATTTCTAATAGACCAGAACTCTAACATTATACCCGAATCCAAAAATTTCCTAGAAGCCCTAAGAAGTAGAATTGCTCAAACCAACTCTAAAATAGATGTACTTAAAATAAATCAAACCTACTAATATTAAATCTTTAGACAAATTTCTCAAGCCTACTTATCTTATTTCTTAAACTTATCTCCTTTTAAGATGAGAATTCTACAATATAACATACAAAGTCTCACGTCAAATAACAACAAACATCTCCTTGAACTCTACCTTATTAAAAACGATATAGATATTGCCATCCTCTCCGAAATCTGGATTACTGACAATGCCATGTGTAGCTTAGCTAATTACAATTTTGTTTGCAAGCCTCGCCCTGACGGCTACGGTGGGGTGGGAATTTACCTAAGAAAACATATACGCTTTAAGCAACTAAATTGCCCTAGTTCTGTAGAAGCAATAGGCATCTGCACAACTAATTTAAAGCACAACATCAGCGTCTTTAGCGTCTACGCACCGCAATCCTTAAGTAACGATGATTTTGAGGAAGGTTGCAAGGACATACTATCGCTCGCAAATCAATCCACGGGCCTATCGATGATAGGCGGAGACTTAAATGCTAAATCACAGGTTTGGGGTAACAGCGTACAAAATCCTAGAGGAAACATCATTGAGCAAGTACTTTTAAACTATGGCTTCTTCTGCATAAACAACGGCAGTCCAACCTACTCTCACACTCCAGCATACAGTTCAGCATTAGATATCACCCTAGTCAACAAAAACAATTTACAATTTAACTGGACAGCAACGAACTCAAAAATTTCCAACAGCAATCATTTCCCGATTACTATTGAGATAGAAGGAATATCCTCGTCCTGCAACAGAAAAGTAATCAACCATAAAAAGGTAGCTCAAGACTTTGCACAAATTGATATTTCCTCCTTAGAAAACTTACCATATACCTCAATCGCAATCACATCGCAAAACACAATTAAAGTAGATGCCAAAAATAAATACCTGCCAAAGAAATACTGGGACGAAAACTGTGAAAAACTATTCAGGATTAGGAACGCGAGCAGACAAAAGTATTATAAAACGAAACTACATACGGATGCCCTAGAATATTTAAGTAACAATAAAAAACTAAATAATTATATACGAAAAGTTAGGAAAAACAATATGGACAATCTTGCAGAAACCCTGTCAAACCCTACTACTATGAAAGATTCTTGGAAGATAATTCGCGCACTGAAATTATACAAACAGACAAAACCCTCTAGGGCCGAAACCTCAGTAGAAAACTACGAAGAATTCCTTAACCTAATAGCTTCTACACCCGACACACCTGGTTGCACACAAATATCCCCCCCGAAGCCAGCCTTGACAACTCAAACAGGGCTAGCTTCTCTAACAACGATCTACAGGCGTTTCTTAAGTCGCGTAATCCTCATTCTGCGAAAGGACTGGATAATATCTCGTACCATATGCTTCTCTCCCTCCCAGCTGCTCAAACCCAAAAACTGGTAAGCCTACTAAATGAAACTTTAGATACCGGCATTATCCCAGATTTTTGGAGAAAAATAAAGGTTGTACCGGTACCGAAAAAAAACCTCGACTCGTCAATCATAACCAACAACCGACCCATCTGCCTTCTAAGCGTAGTCTTTAAATGCCTAGAAGGTTTGATAAAACCCAAAATGGAGGAACATATAGCCAAATACCAAATAATCCCCACAAGATCTTATGCCTTTAGAAAAAATCACTCCACTTCCCACTGCATTAATGATGTAATCAATAACATAGCGAGCCTCAAAAATCAGGGGTTCCATGTCACCGCAGCAGTGCTTGACCTGAGCAAAGCTTTTGATGCAGTGAATATTCCTATTCTAGGAAAAAAACTCACTGATCTGGGCTTTAAACAAATGTACATCAATTTCATCACCAATTTCCTTCAAAAAGAGTTCTCTCTATGGGAACGGTAGAAAAAACAGTGAGCAAGGGAGTGAGTCAAGGCAGCTGCCTCAGTCCCATCCTTTTCAATATCTACACAGCTGAACTGCACAACATCACCGATACACGAAACAGCATCCTCTTCCAATATGCTGATGATTTTTTCTTAATAAGCTTCCACAAAAACTTCTTAGCAGCCAAAAATAACTTAGAAAATCTAGTCAATAAATTCAACGAAAAATGCAATAAAATTAATTTAACCTTTAACCCCAATAAATCATCTGTGATACACTTTAACTTAAGAAGACAACAACTCAATATACTGTGCAATAATTTAGCCTTAAGAGAAGTAGACAAAGTAAACTATCTAGGTAGACTTATTAACGCAAATAACTCCTCTATAGACCACATTAAAAAAACAATAGCAAAATCTAACCAGACAAATATGTTCTTACAAATGCTTAGTGGATGCCGTTTCGGAACTCACCCCACTAAGTCTTTATTACACTATAAGGCATTCATAAGACCAAAATATGAATATGCCTGTACGTCCTTCGCTAATATATCCAAGTCAGTCATGTCCGCCATCAACTCTCATGCCAATTTCCACCTTAGAAAAGCTCTGGGTCTCATAAAATCTACTCCAATCAATATAATTTACCATCTAGCAGCTGAACTCCCTCCTGAATTTAGAATTAAATTCGCCACAGCGAAGGAGCTAGCAAAAATCTTTGCCTACGGGCTACCAGCTGCCTCTCTCCTTACCAGCCCCTTCTCACCCACAAACACAAGCTACGGCAGAGTGTACAATGAGTTCAAATATATCTTAGACAAAATTGCACCAGTAAATTCCCTTCCTGTCTCTACTAGAAAAATCACATTTTACACAAACTTCTTTAAGAACACAGCTAGAAACAAGAAAGAAGCTAACAAAGACATTGTACAAGCACTTCTAAGAGAAAAAACTAAAGAACTCCTCTCCCACAACTATGAGCTGATTTACACTGATGGCTCCGTATCTGAAAATTATACAGGTAGCGCATTTGTACATAGCCAATCAAAAACCATTCAAAGCTTCTACACCAACAGAACGCTGTCCTCACTAACCTCTGAACTCACTGCCTTAGAGAAAGCCATAGACTTTGCAATACACAAATGCATGCACAAAGTAGCCATTCTAACCGATAGCTTAGGATCTTTACAAACGCTTATCAACCCGCACTCTAACAATTGTATATCTCGAAGAATCCTGGAAAAGATTGAAAGCAGTTATTTCATAACATCAGTTGAGCTTCACTACATACCCAGTCATGTCAACATCTTAGAGAACGATTTGGCAGATACAGCTGCCAAAAACGCCAGACTTGAAGGCACATACATACAAGTCAGCTGGACTCTCAATGACGTCATCAACCATATGCTAAACTGCATCAAAATAGAATGGGAAAGAAAGTATAGTACCTTCTGCATTGAACGCAATAAAGGTTACTGTGTTCTATTCCCATACGTCAAGCTGCATCCTTGGTTCCACAAGATGAATGCTTTTGGAAGACTAGAAGTAAAACAATTGAACAGAATAATAAGTGGACACGCCTTCGATAAAAACACCTTGGCAAAAATGAATGTCTTCAACGACGCCTTATGCGATACTTGCAACACCGTGGAGGACATTTCCCATGTTCTTCTCAAATGCACCAAATTCGCTCACATTCGGAGAGACTACCCGACACTATTAAAATACCAGGACATATATCGTCTCCTTGATAACGAACCAGTCGATAACTACCTATCGATAACACGATTCACGCATGCTGCTAACATCGATATCTAACTTTGCACGAAACAACACACAAATTCACCACTCACACATACCACACTTTCATCATCGATTCACATACACATTACACACACACACCCACACATACACACACGCACACAACTAACAGCATGTTTTTCACCATCCAATATTCATCGAAAACATATCGATATATCTCAGCGATACTAAACTAAAAAGAGAACATAAACAAATACATTTCTTGCAGATTTGTTCCTAGAAGTTACATTGAAATTATTTTTCGCACATTCGCTGTGGCGTTAACCTGTTCGATACGGGAAGGCCAAATAATCCTTCCATAAATCACATGGAAGTAACTTAATAAAAAAAAAAAAAAAAAAAAAAAACAATTTAAATGTAGACGATTTATTGACGGAGAAGGCACGCGGCACAACATTAACAATTACATAAATTAGCCGTGGAAGAAGCATAAATTACAGGTAAAAGTAAAAAAAAACTATAATTTATCCCAATGTTATTGGGATTTGATCGTGAACCTGAACTTGGATTTGATAGTCATAGACAAAAAAAGAAAAAAAAATTTGCCATTGCGTTGCACCGTACGTTAATGTTGTCGCTAATGTTGTTGTTGTTCTTGGTATAGCTCGCGTTCAAGGCAATTATTTGGCGGCAACAATAGGCAATGGGCAGAGCGCGGCAGCTAATTATAAATCTCTCTAAATCAGACATAAGACGAGTAAGCGAAATAATGCCGTCGTAGCTACACAATAATATTCGTTTGTATGTGCCTTTGTGTATGTGTTTGTGTGTGTGGGATGATGTCGCCTGCGTGGGGGCCCAACAACATGCCAATGTTGTTACGTAGTCCACCCTTGCCACCCACCACCCACTTACCCCTGTTCACTTCAATTCTGAATGTGTTTGTGTATGTGTGTCCCCAGGCATTGCCGGAGCAACGTGAAGTGATGATTTGCGGTATTGATTTTTGTTCTCCCTCGCCTCCACCACTCATTCATATACTCTTTCTTTCTCAGGAATCGTTTGTTCTGGCTGGAAACCGCTACTAACCAGGATAAACAGGTGAGAGTTGAGTTAATTGTGGATTGTGAAAGAAGAATAAAACAAATTCCAGTTTCAGGCAGATACGAGGATTGTACCTATGGGCTGATGATTAGTACAAGAGTGCCGAAGACGTCACATCACAATCTATTGAGAAAAAACTTGGCATTTGCCTGCACCCGATAACGATGATGATGATGATGGTGATGATGGCGATGATGATGATGATGGTGACGTCGTCTATCGTGTTGTAGTCTGTCGCCGCAACTATTAATATGTGCATATATAAATTGTATGCGAACAATGCCACACAAATGGCCGACAAAACAATATGAACAACTCACACACACGAGCGATCCCAGTGATAATAGTTAACACAAAAAAGAGAATCTCAGCGGCTTCCAGCAGTTCGTAAGGTCGTGTGATGTAAGCAGAGAGGCAGGTATAGAAGGAGGATAACGACGAGCGACGACGACAGTCAATTACACTTACAATTGTATCGGGAAAAGAAAAGTAGTTGCCGCCATGAATCAGGGCAGCGAGGAACGCATTGCTGCTAGCTCCTCCAACAGTCCGAGATCCTTGTTTGGTTTGCTAACAAAACGGCCCAGCAAAGTTGAACCACATCCCGTTACACCCGATTCTCCACAGCAACAGCAGCGTCGACCCGTTTCGGCTTGTGGACAATATGATGTCAGTTTCGCCAAATGTGCAGCTGCCCCTCTTGAGATTAGCACGATATCACAAAACCATGTAGTGGCTGCTAATCATCAGAAAAGTCAAACTCTACCGCTCGAGAAGTCGCACAGTGCCCTAATAAGCTTCCATAGGCGTAGTAAACCCACGGCCAAGAGCAAAGGGCATACACATCGCTATAGTAGCGATGCTGGCTCCCAGAGTGATGGCGGAGCCGATGTGGTGATGCGTCGCAAATCCCCCAAACATCGTTCGCCCAATCATAATCGATTTAGCCATCAGTTCAGTCTGTGCTGCAAAGCCGAAAAGAAGCCTCTAACACCACCAGTAACGGTGCGTTACAATTCCATACCGGATAATGCGAATGTACTGCGTCGGGACAATCTCTCTTTAAGTTGGAGCATGGTGGATAATCAATCGGGATCATTAAACTCCAGCGAAGGGGCAGCATCTACGTTTCAGCGTCCGCGGCCCTCGAGCGAATGTGCCAGTGCACCAGAATCTCCAGTCGCCACAAAGACATTCTTCTCAACATCCGCTATGGCCGCCTCAGCCTCGCCTACTAATCTATCAACGCGAAGCGATAGCTTACATCGAGCTCCCATACGTCCAATTGCTGTTTCGGCATGCCGATCACGTTTGCGTTTAAAACTGTATCCCCCAGGCAAGGAATTGCCTCCGCTGCAGCAGTCTTCGGATGAGGTGGTGGACATAAAAAGGGCAACCACTCCGCAGCACATGTCATCACCGAATATTGCCACACAACCGGAGGAAGATGGCCATAGTGGGGAACAGGAATTGCCCGGCATGCGTTTCATGTCCCATGAAAATATGACACTCCAGCGTCAGGGTTCGGGATCTAATTTGGCTCGTCAAGCTTTGGTGGCTGCACATGCTCTCAACTTGATACCAGCTGAGAAGGCACGTGAGCGTAGCTATCTTGATGGTCGTTTGGGCTCCTCCTCGCTATTGGGTCCCAGCGAACTAAGTCGAGTATTGCCCCAAAAGGAGGTCACCATTTTTGTGGGCACTTGGAATATGAATGGTCACAGTCCGCCCAAGTGAGTTGCTAAACCGTATATTTTTACATTTTTTTGTATTTACATTTCTAATTAATTTGCGTTTCTTTAGACAAATGAATGATTTTGTGTTGCCAGCAAATGTTGAACATGTTCCGGATATTGTGGTGGTTGGCACACAGGAATCCACACCAGATCGTTTTGAATGGGAGGTGACATTGCAGGAGACTCTTGGACCATCCCATGTGCTATTCCATTCAACCACATTGGGCACTCTCCACTTGGCTGTCTATATGCGACGTGATCTCATTTGGTATTGCTCAGCGCCAGAGGACGCATCGATGTCGGTGCGCACGGGTTCGGCTTTTCGCACAAAAGGCGCTGTGGCAATATCCTTCTGCCTCTTTGGTACCTCTATGCTCTTTGTCACCTCCCATTTGACGGCGCACCAGCAGAAAGTGAAGGAACGTGTATCGGATGTCAAACGCATTATTAACGCCTTGGATTTGCCCCGGAATTTGCCCAATCTCAGGCATAAGAACAAGGATGTTACCCAAAATTTTGACAATGTCTTTTGGTGCGGTGATCTTAATTTCCGATTGAGCGAACCGCGTGAAAAATTGCTAGAATGGATACAAAACACAAAATTTCCATTACCCTCGCATTTGCCCCATGGCTATATGCATACGGATCAGCTTACGTCGGTTCTTGCGGATGGAGCAGCTTTTCGGGGCTTCATGGAGGCAAATATAACGTTTCCACCCACCTACAAATACGATCCGGGTAGCCAGAATTTTGATACCTCATCAAAGCAACGTGCTCCGGCCTATACCGATAGGATACTATATAAATATCGTCAGGTTCAAGGTCTGGTTATACGCCGACAAAGCATCGTGCCGGGCATATCCACACCCACGCAACCGTATGTTCAATGTTTGCTGTACGATTCGGTGCCATCGATTACCACCTCAGATCACAAGCCAGTGTGGGCCCTTTTTCGCACTCTCATACGAGCTGGAACCGATGCGTGAGTAACAAACAAATTTGCCACCTTCTCTATACCTATACCTTGATCAGAATTCAGCAGTAACATAGAAATGTCTAAAGTTCTCTAACCATTTAGTTTAGCAATCTTTCACAGTAAAGTTAAATTTATTCTATCTCAAATTGATCTTATGTAGTATTCATTCGAGTTTATTATAATGTTATAACAAATAAATTTTAAATCTATATAGATTAGTCTAAATCGATATTGACAAATCTCTTAGTTACTACTTGCTAAAATAGTTATTGCCTATAATTTGCTACATATTTGATAAAAATTCGTAAAATTAACTTGTTATTCGTTTAAAATCAGTGGTGTGCATATTACATAGCTTTAATGAAAAGAATGTAGACCACGAATCTTTTGTTTTTCTAAATATTCTGAACGGAAAAACAAATCTCTAATGGAATTAATTGGGTTCAATCGAAAGCTATGGCAACACAATCGATTACTCTTTACTTTGCCAAATAATATAAATGCAACTTAAATACGATCTAATTATGCTAAAATGTCTTTTTTCCTCTCTGTGTTCTCTTTTTTAGGATTCCACTGGCCGCTGGTTTATTTAATCGTGACATTTACCTGGAAGGAATGAGGCGACGCCTTAATAACCAATATACAGGTGCCTCAGCTGTATGTGTCATACAGTAGAATAAGAAAGAGAGAGAGAGCGTTTGAGACACTAGTCAAACTCTAGATGGCTAGCTTAATCTAGATCTGTAATAACTTATTTAAACTGATTCTATCTGCTAGTCAGGACATTGTCTATATATATATATATATTATTTCCTACGGTTGTGTAATGCCTTTGTATTATACTTAGTTTAGCCTAATGTCGAATACCAAAAACAAAAAAAAAAAAGAAAGGAAAAGAATTAAACAAAATACTGCAGAAATACTATAAAAAAACTAAACTAACTAATGAATACTTTAATAATCATGCTGCTGCGGTAGTTCAATATTATTGCCTTAAGGTCTTTGGCCTTACTTAGTTGTAAATGGTTCCTTATGAAATTGAATACATATACTCCACAGAGTAACAAATATGTACCTCTCTCTTTATACATACAAAATATATAAATATATAGATAAATGTATATGTATACTCTTAATGCACAAGCCTAGTGTATAGTGAAATCCTGAAATCTGTTAGCTAATTATTAATAATTTAGTGCAAATATTTAAATGAAGTCAAATTATATTTATGAAACTACAATGGAAATGTAACAAAACAGTAAAAACTAAATGAATATATATCTTTTTAGATATATATGTACCTACATATATAAACATATGTAAGTATGTATATAAAGCTTATAAAAAAACAACTTTTGCCTTAAATCTAGTTAAAATTGTTGTTGATTGTTATCGCTTATATTTAGTTAGTTGATTTATTAATTATTACCTCATTATTTATTTGATTGTTGAATTGTTTAGTGTATAACACACCTACTATTATTTTTTTTCCTCCTATATTACATATAGTCATTTTTTTACACTAAAAGAATAATTTGTTTTTGTTATACTTATCAGTGCAGAAGATTTCGTTATTTATGTTTCTTTCTTGTTGGTTTTTTGTTTATTGTATTTTTCTTATATTTACAGATTCTCAATGCATACTTCAATATTCATATATGTATTTAAATCTGTCCCCTTTCCATCCGCCGTCGCTCATGTGAAGGTCCCACCATAGCAAACGACCATGATGTGTGGCCGGTCGCGTGCAGCACTCGAAAATACTGCAACTCGTTTATTTACCCAAAAATGCACAGAAAAAGGACACACAAAAGCAGTTGACGATGGTGCCTGCTGTTTGCTAGCCTGACTGCCTGCCCGTCCGCCAGCCCGGCTCACTTCTGTGGTTGGGGTTTAGCCTCTGGACTCCGCACATGAACGCAAATATGTTAAACTTTTGACCAATTTCAGCTTGAGTTGGCCTCGTCGCCGCCGCTTAACTCCGCCTCCCCTGAATGGTAGAGATGAACGAGGACGGCCATCGGGACGGCAATTTATTGCCATGACGATTGGTTGGCGTTCGCTGAAGTTGGCACCGTTGGTGGCCACTGGCCACCGCATCGCACCACTTGTCCGTCATATAAGTGGCCTCGCGGTCTAGGCTCCCAACTTTAACAATGAGGCGAATTCGTGGGTATTTTTGTTCCACTACGAGAGCTTGTTGAAGAGTATCAGTTGAAAGATTATGTCGAAAAGTGCGATATATATTATAAAATACAAAACAATTTTGAAAAATTCATTTATTTAAATAGTATTCGGTAAAAAAGATCTCTCGATTAAGAAATGCATTTATTGAACACTTTTAGGCGATTTCCGTCTTATTTGATATTTTATCAAAGATGTTTAAGCTAAGTGAGCGTAAATATTATTTCAGTTTCAGTTTAGAAATTCCCAGTGAGCAGTGCCGGATTAGCCAAATAGCATTTGATATAATCTTCATTCAGTTATCAAAATATACTTCTGAAAATAGGTAATTTGGTAAAAATTTAATTTATAAAATTTACAAAGACTCTTAACTTTGTGAATGTGTTACTTTGCCAAATTTCAATCGATTCGAAAGTGATATCTCATTTTAATTTTGAAAAAAACTGCCAAAGAACCGAAATGTATTCCTCAAAGTAAACATAATTTCATTGGGCTCTAATTTAAATTTTTGGAGTACTTGACAATTATATGTCTTTATTTTCAAGTTTTCAAGTCTTTCCATCTGCATTAAAATCATAAGAATTAATTTTTTTTTCCAATTTGCGGAAAAAATCTGAGTGCCGCATACATAAATAAAGGGATTTAGAAAATGCTTTCGGGAGACATCCGATCAGAAAATTGAGATTTTCGACTTGGGAAATTCAGTAATTTTCCAGAGCGACATTTTGCGATTTTGAGTATTTATTAAAATTGCCCGACCACTTTGAAGATTTACTATTTTTCGTGTTAAGACAAGTGAACAAAATATAAAATTATTAGAAATTTCGACATTTTGTTGGTCCTCAATGGATGGAGTCTGGCCCTGGATTCATAATACATACATACATACAAATGATCAACATGTACCTACATATGTATGTATATATGATTAATCTCCAACCTTAAATATCAGATTTAATCAAAAATATGTATATTTTGTTCTTTAAAAAGAGTTGCAAAATTTTGAATTAGAATATTTCCTAATCCAGATTGCGATGATACGGTCCAAAGCGGTTCCAAAGATGTTTGATAGAAAATTTCACAATGGTTTCAATATTTGATTTGGAAAGAACTTTTTGATTAATATCTGCGAGATTTAGTCAAATTTTTGAACTCCTTCTTATTTAATATTTTAAAATCAAATTTGCGCTTTGGTTGTCGGTGGGCATGTACTGGGATAATGAATTCGACTTGGCTCAGCTGTTTTTTGTTGTATTCGTGTAAAGCTTTTTCCTGTAATGTGATGCTGACCCATCCAGGATTGCATAGTTTGTAGGAAACAGAAATTCTTGCAAAATCTTAAAATGTATTTTAATTCATCTCCAAAAAAATTTAAAATTTCTTGACCATATATTTAAGGTATTATATGGGCATTTCCAATCTGGTCTTGCGAATGCCATTTTGTTATACTTTATTGGTTAAGGATTAGAAGCTATAAAAATATGGTTTAGCGTTAAGGAAAAAAATAGAAGTGGGATTTGAATTTTGACTACTAAATCTGGGATTCGCTTTATCATTTCTAGACAAAATATTTTTTTTATGGTTCTTAATCAATTTAACTTTAATTTCCAGGTTATCACTATTTAAAAACATTTGTGGTTGCTTTATGTCTGCCTCAGAATTCTGGCGTTACCTGGCGCTACGGAAAAATAAATGTCCACTATTTTTTCTTTTTAAACCTATTTCGCAAAAATTAAACATAAATTCAAACCATTTATTATTATGTTTTATTCAGACAAAGACAAATTTAAGGGTTTTCACACAATTTTCACAGGTATTAATTATCATGCAAGCAGAAGTTTATAAGAAATCGTTGTTGCAAAAATGCATAAACATCCCTCGAAATTGTGTTTAAATATATTCCGATGCGGTTGTCTCCATCCATTTTTGGGCCAAAATCATTTCGGGCCAAACTCGAGGTCAAACGGGAAGCTGCCAACGATTGAAAAGTTACCACTCCCCGCAACCCGAGACTTTGAGGGGCATATGGTTGTTTTGCCTCATGTCCTTCATGTCCACGCCTCCACCCCCAACGCCAAACCCTCACTTTTATTCGTATTGGTCAAATGGCTGTCGCTCTGAGCCGAATGTTTGGGCCATTGTGTTAACCCTTTTTGGCAGACCGCGATTGTGAAGCAATAAGACGAACAAACAAAACGAAAACAAAAAAGAGTTAACGGGGGAACAATTTCGCATGCGTTTTGTTTATTGCAATTTTTGCGCTGTGGTTGGCCAAATGGCCAAATGTTGTTTCTGTTTCTGTTACTGTTGCAGTTGTTGTTGCTAGAGAAATTCATAAAGGTTTGTGAATCTCTTTTTTTCTGTTGTATTGCATACTTTTTGGGGTCATTGGATGAAATTAGTTTGCGGCGGTTTTTCAAAATGAAAATGCGCAGATAAAAACGGGCAGAAAACAAAAATTTTCCCCAACTCAACTCAACTTAACTCATTTCCTTGCTTCATGCCTTTCCTTCATTATGATTTTGTTTCCTCGTTTCGGTTTTTGTTGATTACTTTGCAGCCGTTGCACGTACAAAAATTAACCACAATATATATGAAATTATATTAACATTGAAGTCAGGCGGCAGCAACTTGGCGCATAAAAACTATGACTCTACCTCAGGCCCTTCCCCACCGTTTGCCTTTTCTACTTTTTTTTTTTTACTTTCCATAGTTGTTTTTGTTGTTGTTGTTGCTGTTGCCACTGCACATTAATATCCTGTGCGCATTCGTACGTGTTAATATGACTTTATGACTTCATATGTGTCCATATATACTAGATATGTATATATACATATTTCTTTTTCTGTTTTTTTTTTTTGTTTTTTGTGTGTGTCGCCTTTCTTTTTTTTTCTGCTTCACACTAAAAAGTTTTATTGTTAGTTACGCTGCTGATGCTGCCGTTTCCATCATCAAAGCAACAATTTTTATTCAAAGTGTTGAGAAGATGCAGAAATTATTAAAATTTTGCCTTCACCCGGACTCTTGCCCCAGCACTTGTATATTGCAAACTGCATGGAAGTGTTGAATACGTTATACTATAGTCGTATATCAGAAGGGCTCGCACCGTCAAATGGAGAACATTTTTCATATGTACGAGGGCTGTTATTTGTATTTATATAATGTTCAAATCTGGCAAGGCAATAATAAACTTTGTCGTTTTTTATCAGTTAGCAGTTTATCAGTTTTCGTGGGAAATTTGTCAATGGCGAGAAAGAACCATTGAAAACTGCAGTTTATCGCTGGATTGCAGAATTTTATTTTTGGTGCGTTGCAACTGATAGTTTAAGATAGACATGATACATATAGTTCGATAGAGGCAATACATTCCCCTTTAAACACTTTTTTGTAAGTTTTTAAAAAGGTTTGTTATCGTTGGATACTTTAGAACTTATTAATCGTTCTCGCATCGACTGGAGTACTTAAAAAGACTTAAATAAAATTGTGACGGGGTATGAATCATGGATATATGAGCACGAAACTAAAGAGCAATCGGCCGAAGAAGAGCCAAATGAAACAAAATTTAATCGATCGCAATGCATTGAATGAGTCTGTGGCCATTGTTTTCCCAGACCAAGGTAGGACTATCTATTCAGTTTGTCGGAGATTTTTGAAGGAAAACAAAACTACACATCTCGGCAAACAGGTAAATTTTTGATCCAATTGATGACCCTTCTGTCCTATAGTTCTGACTTGGTACTTGATTGCCCCTCACATCAAAAAACCAACAGCTTTCTTAACGATTTTCAACCGCAGAAGAAAAAGTTTAAGAATTTAAAAACCATGTATTGGAAGTTTCTGAAGAGGAATGGAAAAACTGCTGTGATCAATAGTTCGAACGAATCCAAAGTTTATTGATCATCAGAGGAAATATTTTGAAAAAAAATGAGTAAAAAAATTAAATTTTCGATTCAAAACTTTGCGAAATATAAATAGCAGACCTCGTGTGTAACTCTGTCAAGGAGGCGACAGAGGCGGAGGAGCCGGGTGTAGTGAGATGATGGATATGTGTGGTAGTTAGTTGACGTTTACTAATGTTTAAGACGGTGGAAAACGGCATATTAAACAGTGGAATACACAAAATCTGATAGATTGATTTATTTTTAAAAGCAAATCAAGACACTTTTATTATAGATTGAGCCATCGAAATTAAGTTAATCAATTTAATTATAAGATCATTTGACTCGGTCTAAAGGAATCAGGAAATTCATTCATCATGAATCAATTTCTAATATTAAGTATCTTGACGTTTAACTAATCATTGAATTTTGTTGGTTTTAACTAACTTTAATGATTTTCGATTTAGGCATACAAATAAATCATTTAATTGTGCTTATCTTTGCATTAACGATCACATTTTTTGTGCGTGCAAAAATTTGAAATGTCGTTGCCAAGCGGACATTTTGTATGCTATGCGCCATTTTTGCACATTTTGAGCACATTGATAATGTTGCCCATGGCATTTGAAATTTCAACTGGTTAACAATAAAAAGATTCCACATTAGCGGCAGTTTCGTAGTCATATTCACGCCCCATTTTATGCCCATGCCTCAAAAAAAGAGATGGAGAGATTGATGGAGACAGGAGGGATCCTTCTTACATACATACATACGTTCGTTTCGACATTCAGCGAAGCCACTTGAATACTTATTGTACATTTTCAAACAACTCTATTACGAATATTTTTCATATTTTTGCTGCGCCAAGTGGGGCAACAGCAAAAAATAAAAAACGTTAACATTAAGAGCCATGGCTCTTTGGTGGTGCCGAAAAGGCTACCAAGGCTACTGGAAAGAGAAACTGGAGAGACTCGGTTTGACTGAGGCTAAAAGCAAGCAATTCGCATGCGGCACGTTACATATTCGCAATAAAAAATGAAAACCGCTTTGCATGCAACTGAAGAGGAGAAGGAGAAGGAGAATGAAAAGGAGAAGGGGCAACAAGGGGAGCATGAAGAAAGGGTGGCAAGTAAGCAAAAAAGTAATAAATGTACGTGCCGCACTAAAATACAACAACATATATGTATACACACATACACTGACATGCACATACTTGGCGTGAATTTCGAGTCAAAAAGATGGCACTTCCGTTTCCGTTTGCAAGGCGTTTCTTCTTTCCCTTCACCTTCCCCTTCCCCTGCTCCTTCGTTCGTCGTACACATCGTCGCACATGTCACGATCACAAGGCCTGCATGTAAATGCACCAATTCGAACGCGAGTGTAAGAGGAACACACGCACACACACACACTTTCGACTCTATGTAATGCAATAAAAATAAACTACCATTTTCTTTGACTACTTTTGCAGCATCTCCATTTCATTTCCTTCCCTCCTGCCCCGCATTTTCCCTTACCTTTTGTCCCCCATTTTGCAGTATTACTTTCTATTATGCGCGTACTTTTTCTTTTCGTTTCCATTTTGGCTTCTTCTATTTTATTTTTTATTTTATTTCATTCTATTTTTTTTTTCTTTTTGGGTACCTCGTCTTGGGGGTGCCTTTTTTTAGGTTGGTGTGGGGAGTGGGAGTGGCAATGGGCGGGATGAATGGATGGTCGCAATGGTTTCGCACTCTACCACTCTCGTATTTGAAGTAGCTTTGGATTGTATAAAAGTAACCATAGCTACCATAATTTAATGAAAACATAATCTGCATGCAGAAAAAAGCAAAAAAAAAAAAACAACACACACACACACGCATACACACTTAGACTTATACCTAGAGCACAAGAGCTAAAACCCGCGACTCGCAAAATGAACGCTGAACAGGAGATGGAGTATGAGAAAAAGGAGTAGGAGACGGTGGCAACAAGCAGCATCCAAGATGCCAATGGGGCAAGGGGCAAACCCTCCCACCCTTCGCCCATCAGCTATCCCACTAGATAAGATGCTGCACAACACAACGTTGTAGGAAAATTTTTTATTCTTTTTTTTTATTTTGTTTTAATAAATGGCGACAGGTCGTCTGTTAAGAGCTTTTCGAGGCTTCTGTTCTTGGGGCACAAGTGATAAGTATTTCTCTTTGGCTTGATTGCATTTTCAATTGCATCCCCGAGATTGACTGACTTTCCACTATATAGAAATAGAAAATACTGGGGGAGAGGGAAGCAAACGGGTAGAATGAAAGACCATCCATCATCAAATAAAATCTTTGATTAGTCAAACATCCTTTAAAACTGTAACTGTAAGAGCTTTAGTCACTCATCTAATTCTGGATATGGCTAAATCTTTGGTGTTAAATTGAATAATTATAATTGAATATTTAGACAGTCTAAGAAATCTGTGGATCAAAAATTTTTCGATAACAAAATAACTGCGGCTTATGGCCTTTGTATCCATAAATTTGTTTTTTGGATTGACAGAACATATAAGTTGTGTTTTCATATAGTTTTTGAGGTAAATTATACTTACTTTAAGTTGGAAATATTTGAGATTTGTTTTTATTTGAGATGCCTTCTTAATAAAAAGATAGAAACTTTGCTAGAAGAATAAGAAATCTCAGAAAATAAAATATTATTTGTACTTCATTTTCGATTCTATAAAAAAAAGATAATTCTTTTCCGTGAATTTTATATTTGAAAAAATTTCAAAAAGTGTCTCAAATGGCCTATGGAAATTTAAAGATATCCTTCCAGTATATCCTTTTTTGCATTTTTGGTATGTATGTGTATTTAATACATTTTTTTTTTAATTTAAAGCAAGTCTGTTAAATATGTACAGGGATATGGCTCAATTTGTTAGGCCACGTTCATATCATAGAAGCAAGGAGTAAGGGTCCTATATGATCCCTTAGAATTTTACTTATTTCTCGATTAAAAGAAAACAAACATTTAGCATATATTTAAATATATTTACTGTCAGATAAATAAACCATCGATAATCTATATTCAATAATTCTTATTGGAAAACCTTTTCTTGGGCTGCCAGTTGTATAAGTATATCCCTCTAAGGAAATCCAATGTACATATATTATAGATCTTATTAATTTTTTTTTTATGTTTTTTATATAATTCGGCCTTCTTACTACAGCTTTTTGAGTGAAATTTTTGTAATTTTTTTTTATTATTATTTTAGACTTCTTTTACTTAGTAGCTCAGCTCAGAAGACATACCAAAGTCTTTGGTTTCGTTTTATTCAATTTTTTTTTTCAATTTTCTAGTTAATACTCTTTGGAATGGAAGGAGTATATTGATTTCAATAAGAATGATATTTTAATGCGGACAAACAATAAAAAAACATGAAAGGTAGAATTAATTATAGTGCAAGGGTTTTTTTTTTTTTTTGATTTAGCCTGTTATAAGCCTAACAAATATCGTCTAATTCTGTTGGTAAATTTTTTTTTAATGAATTCCCAGTTAATATTAATTGCCAATATAATCACAGACTTCAGCTAGCTAGTTACCAACTAAAACATGAAATGAATCGAATTCGTTAGCGTATTCAAAGGAACGGTGTGGGCAATCAAATTTGGATTGGTCCTCTGGTTTTTATATTCGCGTACGCCCAACGAACAACAATAACTTGAGCAGCGACTTGAGTAGCTAGCAGAAAAGTTTCCTAGACAACTCCTTCAGTTCTGTGCTGCTTCTATTGCTGTTGGTGGTGTGCTGTCAGTTTTCCATGCAAACGGGGGGGAAAAGAAGAAAAACGAGGAACGAAAATGGAGAAAGGGACGGCCAACGTCGAAGGACTGCTTACTAAATATCCTTTAGCCTTTGCGAAATCAGTAAAGCGAAAAGGACCACTTGTGAATACGCTTTGATGCGCGCGGCTTTGTGCGTGAGTGTGACTGTCATGGCATAGGACGGGGGGTGGGGGTAGCTATTTGAAGGTTGTTGGGGCTATCCAGAGAAAGGTACTCCTCGCGGTCGTGCCATGCCTCGTTTTTTCTTCCCTTTCCTTCTTTTCATTTTTGTTTTCATGCTACTGCTACTGCTTGATATTTATTTATTTTAACTTGGTTTCATCATACTCTTGCCAAAGAAGAGTATCTACCTATATTTATTCATTTATATATATTTATTTGACTACCTCTTGCATTTGTATATATCCTCGATATGTTGGTGGTATTTCTTTCATTCTTTATTATCTCGTGTTGACAAATTCTCACAGACCAGCATCAGCTCATGAAGTTTTCAGTAAATTGTTTATCGTTTCATTATTGCCAATAAGACGTCAAGAAACATTAATTATATTAAGTTAAATCAATGTGGCATGTGTTACCAAATATAAAATGAGGGAAGATTGCTCCACAAAGTAAGCAAATATTGCTAAAATGATTACTATTAAGAATATTTTCCTTTAAATCCATAGACCGATCATTTCCGGCTTTAGCTAGTAGTGCCTAAAAGCCGGCTAAGTTTTTTAACATTCCCATGTTTCGCAAGTACATAAAAAAAATATTTTTGTAATCAAAGCTCGTTTTTAATATATTTTTAACTTTTTTAAATTTAGATCAACCATCAGAATAGATCAGGCCTTTTAGCAAGGGTATACAAATATCGGTTCAACCATGGTTAAGTCCAGACTCTTTGGCTTTTTGACTTTGCTGCTGCTGCTGCTGCTGGTTTTGTTGGCTAGAAGTATTTTGTGAGTAGCGTAAAATACGTTCGCGAAATGTAATAAAAACATTTTTTTCCATCAGGCAGGCAAACATCTTATTTCGTTCCACTGCAACCGATTTTCTAGTACCAACTTCTTGCTTTGTGCTACTGAAGTCACAGTTGATGTTGCTGTTGTTGTTGTTGCTGCTGTTGCTGCTTCTACTGCCGTTGTGAAAGTATCTAAAAGATATTTTTTAATACATGCACGCGACTTTGAGTATGCCAAACACCCACACCCACACACCCATACACGCACACACACACACACTCACATACACCAAACTGTTGCCAACCATTTGATGTTGGTTTTTTTTTGTTGTCGTTGTGTTTTTGCTTTTATTGGCAGCATATAATGAAAAACATTCCAGTCATATGCAAAAATATGCAATGCATTTTCGTTTTTCTTTTCCATTTTTGTATTTTATATATATATATTTTTTTTTGTGTTTTTTGTATAAGATTTTGTATTTACTCAAATTACTCAGCAGCAGCAACAGTAACAGCTAAAATATTTCCCTTTAAATATTTTTGTAACAAAATTTGCATATTAAACGCTTTGCTCATTTGCATTTCGGCTTCGAATCACGGCAACACCTTGAATGGTCTCCCAAATATACATATATACACCCACACACACACACACTCCTTTACTAGAAAGCCAATCTGTCTAGGTTCCAGATGCAGCATCAGCCACAGCAGAAGGAGCTACACAAGACATTTATTGTCTTGAACTACGCCCTTTTGATGTCGAATATATCAACTGGTTTTCGTTTCGCTTGCCAAAGTGCCAAGTGCCATAGTTCGGTTCTTCAATTTGACAGTTGCCAGTATTCAGTTTTGCAATTCTAATTTTCCTATGTGTGTGTGTGTGTGTGTGTGTGGGTGTGTGGAAAAAGGCAAATCCCTTAAAAAAACAAAACAATCAAAATTCATGATTGAAGTTTTCTTAGATAGCCAAACTTTACAGGCAATTATGTATATGTCCCTTTCCTAAATCAGTTACACCTACCATGAAACGGAAGGATTCAAATGATAAGAATGATATAGGAATTAGATATTCAAACCCAGTGGTGGATCTAGGGCTGTGATATTGAGGGTAGTATGATCCTTGGCAATTTTAGAGTCCGCCTTTTGGAGCATATAAAAAAATGTTGGATTAAATATAATTTCCGAGGTAAATATTCTTTATAAGTAATTTTTGAGTTACAAGGTGCATGAAAATTTAATAAAGCAAAGTTTCCTCATTTCATAGTTTTGGAGCCGCCAATAATTTAACCATCCCTTCATTATCGGAATCGGTTTGTTAGTTTTTTCTTTTATCACGAACTAATGAACTCCTCAAGCCGTATGATTTGGACTTTCATTTTAAAATCGCAAAAGTTCATTAAGTAAATTTTTTCCCCACTCGCCGACGCCCACCCCATCGCCTCTTATTATACTTGGTCACAAACAAAAGTGGCCATTTTTGAGCCTATTGGAAACTCATTAGATGCTCGTTTTACTTTGTTGATGTGCGGGAGGGATGGATGAGATGGAAAGGGAACCAAAACACATACAAATTTGAAGTAATAATGTGGTGATCAGCGGCCAAGTGGGCCGGAGGTTCGAGGCTGGCGGTTGGTTGGTTAGAAAGAAAATTTTCCAATTTAATGGCAAAGAAATTGTTAGAGAGACAGACGGTAAGCCAATTACAACAGTGGAGTTCAGTTTAGAGGCAGCAAAACCAATCTCATTCTATGGCATATCAAGTAGACAAATATGGACTATGGCCATTTGTAAGTATCTACTTGTCTATCGACATTTGTTTGGGTGGGTGGGCATTTAGATGGGTGTGAGTTTGTGTGCATGTACATAGATATGTGAGCTGCCTCTATTTGGTATTCAAAAACTGTACGTCTGTGCGATTTGACGCATATTTGCCAAACACACACATCTACAGCACACACACATGCTACATACAGACACATATACTTAAACAGATATGAGATACATTTGAGGCGCCGCAGCCTGTGCTCAAAAGTGAAATGCACAATTGCTTCATTTCGTAAAAGGCTTTTATTAAACCAGAAACAGAACCCAAGCTCGATCCCAAACCCAAACCCGAACCAGAACCAGAACCAGAGCCAGAATCAGAAAGAGAAATAGAAACAGTTAAGCTAAAACCAAAGCAAAAGCTGTAGGTCGATAAAGCCGTCTAAAGGTATGGGTATGATTGTGGTTAACTGGCAAAAGGCAATCGAAGTCTATATATGTATGTATGTGCGTATGTGTGTGCGTTTGTGTGTGTTTGTGTAGTTATGGTAAATATTCATATTTGTAGCGTGTGCGCAATGTGTTGAAATTAGCATTTATGAATTTTGTGCCAAATGTCGAACCAACTTCTAACCAAACGATGTCGACGACAACAGGAGTAGAAGCAGCCGAAGCAGCAACACCCAACAGCCAACACTAGTGGCAACAGCAGTGGCAGTAGCAGTAGCTGTGGCACGTATGTACATCTACAACTACATCAAATGACTTGGCCCACTCATTTACCCTAGGCTCTTTCTACTCTCTACTCTTGACTGGATTATGCGAGAGATTCTTGGTTATGGCTTTTGCGGCTTTTTTGGAAGGCAACGACTCACTTTTAGTCATCATTGGGCGCCCTTCCATTTGCATTTAGATTACCAACTTCAACTCCAGGACTAGCCTTGCCCACCCATCCAATCTGGTCTCTGCGTGAGTGTGTGTGTGTGTGTGTATTGAGGCCTTTGAACTACTACTAAAAGTTGAGAGTTGGTTGTGGTGGTCGAGGGACAAGTGACATCTGTTTTTGATGTTTTCCCTGCCTGCCTGCCTGACAATTTGTATACTTCTTGCGGTTACACTTACTCCAGGATATAGTTCATGTTATGGACTTCGATTTACATAATTACAAGGATACAATTTTTGACCAAAAAACTTTTTTTTTCGTAACATTTGCTGATTTTCTTACAGAAACAAGCAGAAAGAGAGAAAAACAAAACTTCCATCTGTATTCATACTTTTAGATTACGTAGTTATTTGCAATAATTGAGAATGCATTTGCATAAACTAGTAAACTTTTACATATATCAATTTCAAAAGTTAAAAATTTGAAGGAAAGAATGACTTAATAAATGATTTTCAGAAATGATTCCATAGGGCTTAAGTTAATAACTCCTTTGTTTCCCATGAAATAAGAGCAAAAGTACCCTAAAATATTTGCCAATTTTTCTCACAAAAATTGTAATATTTTATTGCTAACCACTTAAGCACTTTGTCTTTTATGTTTATTATTTCGATCTGCGTCGTGTTGCCTTTACAAAAATAAAACAATAATGATTGGCATTTTGTGAAAAATGTTGCATTGTTTATACAACAGAATGGGCTACTTTTCGTTTTACACAGCATTTTCGGGAAACTGTCAATTTTATATGGATTTGGATTGCTTTTATGATTTTGATTTTATTGAGACACACACACACAACAAACACACTCACAATTTGAGGGAGGAAAGAAAGGAGGAGCATTCAATGGTTTTTAGATTTTTATGGCATTACGAGCTGGAAATAATATTAAAATACAATTTTTGTCAACAATTTTTCTCAAATACTAATACAATTTTAAAAGCCTCTTATTGGGTTTGTCGGGGCATAAAAATCAATGACCGATTTTTAAGTCTGTGACAAAAAAAAAATGTTGTTTGATTTGCATAATAAGATGGAATTAAAAAAAGTTGTTGTATTTGACAATACAAAAGGATTTGCAAGGATATTTCATGGAAGAACTAACGTTACTTGATATTACATTCACTTACTTGATATGATATTCATTAAGGTCTTATTCTGGCCAGACCTTTTTCGACTTTGGTCGCGATTAATTCCACTATAGCTAGAGACTTGTACATTCAGATAGCTTAACAAATATAATACTATATCGATTCTAGTCTATAAGAATTTAATGAAGTTTAAGTTTAAGTTTAAGAATTTAATTTGTAGTTTAACTTTATTGTTCATTTTATTTATCAATTAATAATAACTCTCATAATTCCCAACTCCATTGCAAGAAGTAAATATTGCCTTTTTTAAATGACAATTGAAAAAGCCTTAAAGAAAAATCCCATTGGATAAATATTATAAGACTTAAAATTGTAAATAAATAGTTGAATAATATTGTCCATCTCTTTTATTCTCTCGCTTTTTCTTCAAGCCATTTCTCCGACTTTATTTAATAATTAATAATTATTTCTGTTGGCAGCAAGATTTGTGTACACCAAAAGTAATTAGAAAATACAGAAATTAAAACTATACAACTAGAATGTATAACATGAATATTAATTTAATATACATTTCCAAATGGAAAATTGAAATGAAAATGTAAGGAGCATGCTAGGGTCTGACCTGACCCATGGGTGCAAATAAGGATAATGGTGCAGTACGGAGAGTAAAATAGATTTTTTTTTTTGGTTATATTTTATACCAAATCACTAACATAAGATTATTTATTCTTTAAATTATCTGAATAATTACTAATAGGTCAAAAAGGTTAATTGGTTAAGTAAATTTATTTTTAGAAATTCTTCGTTTAGATTTTTACAATATTGAATTGTTTTTGGATTGTATATGTCCCTTTTGTTGGTTTTTTTTTCTTTTTGTTTTTACAGTGTGTGCATTTGAATGTTGTCCACAGTCTACAGACAGAATGGTAATTAATTACGTCATTTACACATTAACAAACGGAATCAGATCGTTGAGCAAAGAGCAGGACAATTGCCGGCCAAGTGTATGTCTATGGTGGCCCTCAAGGACGTATGGACATTTGGCCAAACAAGCAACTTGCGGTGCTCTTCTTTTTTATCCATCATTTGCTTCACCATTCAGCAATCATCGGTGTGTTTTTTCGCTCCTCTCTCTTTTTTCTCTGGTTTTTTTCTCGCCGCGCACTTGTTTGTCCTTTGTCAGAGCGTTTGATTAATGATGTGGACGGACGACGGACTGACTCGAGCTGGAACTCTGGCGGATCGTGCATTGTTTTTTAACAGCGTGTTTCTGAAATGACTTACATGCTCCTCAACCCCGTCAGGGGTGCGCTTCGGTCTCAACAGAATCCAATGTTGCTGTTCTTGTGGTGGTGGTGATGAGCTGAGTTGAGCCGAGCTGAGCTGGGGTAGTGGCACTAGATTGTTTGGTTGGGTTGGGTTGGGTTGGTGGTAGTTTGCCTGGTGGTGTGGCCCTTTTGTTTAACTACTTTTTCTTTACTTGAAGCGACCACGACCAACCCGTATTGGTGTACCGTGATGCAATTGGGGTATAATCTGGTTAGCAGTGCTAAACTGATGATGACGCCACCCAAAAACAAAGCGAAAAAAATAATAGAAGCGAAGTGTGAGTCTACGACGACAACGACGACCTTTAAGCACAATTGCTGTGGCTAATGTGACACATATTGTGACAAATTGCATAAAGTACGGCAGCAGCAGCACCCAAAGAGGTGGGGAAATATAGAGGGAGGGGGTGAGAGAAACAACAAATGGAAAGGCCTGTGTGTAAACACGTGTTGCAAGTGTCTTGAAATTCAATTTGTTTGGGGGCGCACAGTTGCGCGTTCATTTCCAATTGAATATTTGACTGGCCTTTTTAAGAATTGAACAAAATCTTTAGGCATGAGAAATGTAATTGTAATTCTCAACTGGTTTTAGCAAGAAAGATTAGTAAATTAATTTACTTTTTAAATACATTTTCATAGCTTAATGCAGTTCTGATTCTGGGCTGGTTTTAGGTCTAAGAAACTGGTATGATCTAACGAACCTAATCAGAGCCTTTAATTTTTAATTTCAATCAATTTTAATTCAAAACTTTAAGAGAAGAAGTTTTAAGCCCAGTTTGAACACAGTAATAGGTAAGACACAACTACCATTAACCTCGCATAACCCTTTGCATGCCAATGGCATTCGCGTAAGTCCTGCTTGTCTGGCCTCTAGTGTCCTCTTCTGGTCCTGCCATGCCTCGTTTGTGTCTGCCACAGAGCAGGCGCATACCTTAAATAACGCAGTTGATGTCGCTCCACCACAGGGACCCAGTAGCTTCAGTTTTTGGGGTCGTTGAAGTTGGCTGCACTTTGGGCCAAAAGTGACGGCTTGCCGCTGTCAACACAGAGGGTCGCTAGTGTGTGTGTGTGTGTGTGTGGGTGGGCGGGGCTGCTGCTGCTCATCGAACAATGCATGACGAATCGGCATTTTACGCCTATAAAGGGCAATGAGCCCGATTTCAGGTTTCCTTTTTTTTGTTTCTGGGGTGGCTTTCTGTCAACTGAGTGGAACTAATTTCAAGGCTGCACCTGCAAAACAACCAAAATCAAAAAAAAAGAAGGAAAATATTTCGCAACCTTCCTCTGGGTGGTTGTTTAAGCACGTGATGTCCACATTGGGTTGAGCTATTTTTTGTTTCTGAAGTTTTAGTCGGCATTTTCAATGACTAGCACATTAACATTTGTTTTTTTATTCGGTTTTCTCTTTTTTTTTACAAGATCTAATTTTGATTTTCAATTATTACAAAAAAAAAAAAAAAACAGAATTTCAGTTAGGATTTTAGTCCATTGGCTCCTTGCCGCCACCGCATTCGCCATAGGCTCCCAGCTCCTCGGGCCTGAAATAAGAGCTTTGCATGCTATATAGCCGATCGATTGGATTAATCATTGGCGTTTGAGTGAACGGACCCATTAGCTGTTGAAAGGTGGCATAGCTTAAACCCAATATGGTATTCAGAATAGGCTCGTTGTTTTTATTGCAGTTCTCTATAATTGAAATGATCAGAATTAGATGTGTAAAGTAGATGGCTTTAGTTTATTTGAGTCCTACCTTTATTAGTTTCCATGCAGTTGAAGGGCACTTGCTCCTGTTCATCCTTAATTGTGCAACGGAGTCGAGCCAATCCATCGGAGGTGGCTGAATATGGCGATGATTCCATTGGCGATTCACTGTCACTGTGAGCCTCATCCTTGATCTTGGTAGCCAGACTGCTGTCCTGGGACTCCTGTGAATCTTGTGAGTCGCTGGCACCCTTTGATGGTGGCTCCTGTTTGGCCTTCTTTTGGATTTTCTTAACCTTGGCACGTTGGTTTTGAAACCAAACCTAAAGGGGAAAGTGAATCAAATTGAGTTTAAAAGATTTGAATTTTTATGATTAAAATTGTGGAATAATGAAACAAACCTGCACGATCCTTAAGCTTAAACCAGTCTCTTTGGCCAAATTCTCTCTCACTTTGCGACAGGGTTTGGGTGACACCTCAAAGGAGGCTTTAAAGGCCCGCCTCTGTTGGGTATTCAAAATAGTTCTGGGACGCTTTGGACCACGTCTGCCATCCATTTTGGGCGGAAATATGTCATCGCTGTAGAAGTCTGCTTGTAAAAGTTATACCTCTTTTAGTCAGTCAGAAAAGAAAGAAAAGAAATGGGAAGTCTATACCATATCCTTGTAGCATTTCAACTTCCTTCTCATAATCGAAGCGACAAAAGAGTTGTCCCTGCTTAACCACATACTGTTCGCCCTTTTTTAGTAATGATCCACATACCACACAGGCAAAGCACTTCAAATGGAATACATTCTCATGACATCGCATCACAAGCTCATCGTGTGCAATTTTATGACCGCAGCCAAGGCAACGATTGCGTATATAGAGTCTGAAAATGTACATGTAGAGCGAAATAAATTGCACAAGTTTTAAATTGAATAATATTAATCACACATTTACCTCTCATAGTCGATGCGGCAAAAGAGTTTGCCATCCTTTGCATAGCAGGAGTGTACCAAATGTAGGGAGCATGCTGTGCATTTGAGGCAACCCTCGTGAAATGAATTGTCCACCACCCGCATGATGTAGCGATCACAAATTGGCTGACAGCAGTACGAGCACTGGTTAAGCGGTGCTCCCCCCCCACCGCCCACACCCACTGACCCAACCATGGCCATTGCCGTGTGCTGTTGCAGTATTTGAGGCGCTTGCGGTGTGCTGTTTGTTGTTGCCATTGGAGGTGCTGGTGCTGTAAAATTGCTCATACCATTGAGACTGCATTCACCCAGTGTAATCCGACTGCAGAGTTGAGGATGGGTAGAGGAGGCTGATGGCGGACCTGGTCCTTGTCCAGCCATTGTCATGGGCATTGAATGTTGCTGCTGTTGTTGCTGCTGCTGCTGCTGCTGATGATGTGCATGGGTTTTGGTATTGCTGTTGGTGTTGCCATTGAGGTTGTTGCAACTTCCGTTGACATTTCGGCTGACTGACGCCATTTTGTCATTGTGGCTAGCCCCAGGCTTGTTGCTTGTTGCCGCTCCCGTTGTTGTTGCTGCTGTTGCGACTGTTGTTATATCCGTTACTGTTGCTGCTGTTGGTGTGGGTGTTGTTAACATGCGCTCATTTCCGTTCAACAGCAGCAGTTGATTGAGGTTCCCACTCTGCGGGTGTTGCTGTTGCTGCTGCTGCTGCTGCTGCTGATGTGGATGCTGCTGTTGTTGTTGTTGACATTTCATGTCCATTGGAACTATTTTGGTTTTGTGGTCAGATCCCGGTTGTTGTTGTTACCCAGCCCCGTATTTTTCGATTACATGTAAATGAGAAACATTTCAGATATTTTTATTTTCACTTTGGCATGCAAATTGCGGCTAAAAGTATGTGTGTGTATGTGTGTGTGTGAGCCAAATTTACAACTGTTGGTTGTCGTGGCAAAAACTATACTCTCTACCAACTCAACTGAACCCATCCCAGTTAAACAAAAAAATAGGATTTGCATTTGCGGTTTTCTGCCACATCTGCATACTTATCTCTGACTCCGTTCGGGAGGCAGAGACAAAGAGAGAGAAAGAGATAGAGTTGGTTGTTGACCATTTGGTCAAAAACCATTACCATTTCGAGTTGTAGTAAATTTGTGGTTTTGCAATTATTGAAATGACTTTTCCAGCGACGAAATGTGTGCGTGTCTGTCTCTCACTCGAAATTCCACGCACTTGCAACAGTAACAACAACAACAACAACAACAATAACAAACAAAAAAAACTTATATACAACAGAAAATAAATATATGTACGTATGTATAAAGGCAACGTTGCGTATGCGTAACTTCCCTCCCTATATGTGGGTATGTCTGTATGCAAGTGTGTGTGCGATTGTGTGGGTTTTATATCTGTGTGAGATTGTTCGAGTTGCTGGCAAAAAATTACTGTACATTTGCGGTATTTGTTCTGTTGGTTGGCTTTTTTGCTACTTGTTGTCTCAATTTATGGCAAATTGTTGAAATTTTACCGTAATTTGTTTCCCACCATGTATGGGTGTGTGTCTCTCTTTCTTTTCTGTATGTGTGGATTGTTTTCACTTTGTTTTGTTTTTCATTACACGCTTTTTCCCTTTCATCGTTTCACCCTGTAAATGTTCTGCACTTCCTTTACCATCTATTGCCTCTTCCTCTTCCTTTTCCTGCCCCTTGTGTGACCTGTGTGTGAAATCCACAGTTAAATGATTTAAACGTGTTCACAATTTCATTAAATTTGTGGCAGAAAAATAATATTTGTGGCATTCAGAAATATTTATAGAATTTTTAAAGTTATTACATATAAAATGAATTCAACTGTGCATTTGTATGTTATTTAAACGTTTATTTGAAAAATATATATACATATATATGTATATAGTTACTAAAAGTGAAACGTTTGTGAACAAAATTAAAAGAAAATGGTTTAGACTACTATTAAAGCAACCTCCTTTAGACTCTGTTATGATGATCCAATGATAAAGATTATCAGCTGACTCATCAGCTATCATTTTATTCCTTTGAGTTTACGAAACATATATTTGCCAAATCAATATCCCGGATATCTGCAATTTATTTTCCCTTCCTTTAATATTTAATGTATTTGTTGAATGTTCTCAGAACAAGAAATTCGAGATACTTCCTTGTAGTCTAGTACTTAATTTAAGTCCTGGAGATGTATGTGAGAGTTTTGTATGTCCATACATACAGCTGTGTTCAAAAAAATAGTAGCGCATCACCTTGCAACATTTATATTCATTTTTCGACATCGTAAACATTAAAAATTAAATTTTTATTTCAAATATTTCAAAGATTAGGATACAAACAAGAGATTAGCTATTAGATTCCTATTGATTTCCTTTGGGTTTTCTAATTTTTTTATGACTTTTGGATAATAGACCGAAAAGTGCCTGTTCATAATTATAGTAGTGGTTGAACAAAAAAAAAAAAAAAAAACGATTCATTTAATTTGGGAATGATTTTTTGGGTTTTCCTTACTCAATGGACCCTAGTACTTTGTTGTATAGCCTTTATTTGTAATAACGGCATCGCATCGGCGGGGCATCGAGTCGATGAGGTCCTGACAACGCTTCAGAGGGATTTGCGACCATGCTTCCTTGACTATTTCCCAAAGCTCAGCTTTGTTTGTTGGGTTTGATGCTGCCACGACCCGCTTAACGTCTCCCCATAAGTTCTCGATCGGGTTAAGGTCTGGGGACTGAGGTGGCCACAGCATAACGTCGATATTTTCCGAAGCAAACCAATCCTTCGCAAGCAATACATACAATGTATATTTTCAGTTTTACGCTAGGTATGTTTTGGGTCATTTTGAATGCTGTCCTTACTATGTAATCGTTCTAAGGATATCAGATATCTCCTTTTTGTTGTTTGTCTAAATTTTGTGTCTATAATAATTTTAAGCTGTTACTAAAAAGCCTTTTATCTAAGATTTCGAACTATAATTATAGCTCTGAATTAATGTGTCTCATTCAAAAATGACAAATCGTCTTTTTTATAGTTTCCTTAAGTTTGTTTTTATCCTGTTTAAAAATACAATTCAATTTAGTTAAAGAATGAGAATATCGAAAACTCTTGCCATATCTTGACGATAGAAGTCGTCAACAGCATTCTAGGAGCCCAACGCTTTTCGTCCTGCGACAGGATTTGTCGATCTTAGCACTAAGAATCGAAAAAGGATAACTTTCTCCCTGTTATATCTCCGCAGGACATTGACCGACTACGCCAGGACACACCTTTTTTGATCCTCCAGGATCAAGACTATCGATCTACATTCAAGGATTTTCAATATCCTTCCAAAAATATTGCCCGAATTTTAGCCGGAAAAATGGCCAAAAAGTCGGAAAAAACCATAAATGTCCTTATAACTTGGCCATTTCAAGGACAACCAGGATGTCCTTTTGCCATCTTGTAGTCCTTAATGATCCGCATCGACTGACACTAACAAATCCTGGAATGTCCTTCGGAAAGCTAAGATAAAAGGACCTTTCTGTTTAAGGAAAAATGGCAAATATCCCGCGAGTCCTTTGAAGAATCAGGACGAAGGTGGTGTCAAAAGAATCCAATCATCAAGCACTATCTTCGGTGCAAAGGACATCTCGATAGTCCTGCGGAGAGCTGAGATATCAAGGATTTTGTGGTTTTCTGCGAGTTTTTTGGTCTTTTTGTTCAATTTGGGACTTGGACAAAATTACAAGTCCCAAAAACAACGATTTGTCAACTGCTGATTTCAATCCAGATAAGAAGGATTTTGAATTCAAAATATAATGACATTAAATGTAAAAAGCATTAATCTAACAGATATGTAGCAGCATCATAATTCATCAAATAATACTGAAAAGTATATATGTAGATATGTGTAGTTGCGAGAGGTTGGATATTTTACATACCGGCCATTTATAGTCAGGAAGTAGGAGAATATAAGAAGACAAGGTAAAGTGGGCAAAATGCTTCACCCTGTCAGCTTCTGGCTGTCAATGGCAACTGCAGTCTCATGCAGCTCGTTGCCCATTTTAATCTAATCAAATAAACAATCGGGATGGAAGGAGGTGGAGGAGGCCCTTCTCAATCATAGCCATCAAAGGAAATGCCCTCTTGGCAAAAGTTACTCGCACTTTAACTTTAGACACTTTTAAACGAACATACTTAACCAGGGCTAAGCGGCTCAGCGGCTCAGCGGCCACACCTGTTACACTTTAGTGTTCAGTTCATTTTGACATTTGGAGAGAATATGCCAACATATTTGCCGGACATGCCGATGCCTAAGATCAGAGGATTTGCACTGACGATGACAACAAGTGCAAATCCGACATTGATAGCTATGCGCTTTCCCTCAACTCTAATTAGATTCTAATGTGTGCATATGAAAATCAAGGGGGCGGAGTGTTCGGATTAGAGACACTACTGATGAAAAAGTGTAATGCAACAGCAACTACCCTTCGGCTTCGCCTTACCGTCCATCTCCCCTCTCGTCTGCTTATAACTAAATTATAAAAGAATTTACGAGTAGTGCGTGCCCCGTTAACCGGGGCATTTAAATGAATAAACAACAAGGGGTACGATACGGCAACCCTTACTTCATCTCAGCCCATCCTATGCCATCCCTGCAAACCCAGCTTCGAGGAACAGGAACAGTGAGCAAAAGTAGAGAGCAAAAAGCAAAAGCAGGCGATTCATTATGTTGGTTACGGCGGCTGGCGGCATATGTTGGCAGTCGGTGAGCGGAAACCCCTTGCCAGGATGCTGTGTGTTGCCGCTGACTGCCCTTCCCGTTTTCTCTCTCGTTCCCGTTCCCGTTCCCCGTTTCCATTCCTGTTTGTCTGTCAGAGCGAATTGGCTGTTCCTACAACGGATGCGGCATTTATATTTTAATCGGATTTCGAGCACACAAAGCGAAATTATGGAGCAGCAGTTTTGTTGTGCCAGCAATTGCAACTTAAATGCTTTGTTTTCTTCTAATCTTTGACAGAAGTCAAAAAATTTGTTCAGCACTGCAAAATATGTTGAGATTTCGAACAGTTGAAGTGGGCAAAGCTATATACATTTTTTATGGTGGTGATATCAGTGATTTGATTTAATATCACATACAATTGGATTGCATGATGGGCCATGAAGGTGGAATGAAAATAATAGATAGGTAAGTATTTATAACAATATTAAATGGAATATAAAAACTCAGGTAGTGTATATACATACATAGATACATATATGTACATATATATGAATGTTGTTTCTGTAAAATTTTTTAATCTAATTGATATAACTATGCTGACATACATAAAAAACGAGATTATTTTATGAAATTTCAGAATTATTACTAAAACTAAACTTAACTAAAAACTACTAATATACTAAAATATACATATATATAAAATACTGTTCTTTAAATTAACGCTTTTAACAGCATGGGCTTTACATCTTTAGCAAATTTTCAAAGTGAGTTTGAAACATTAAACCTTTAGTATAGACACATTGATCATGATTAAAGTCACTAAAAAGCATATATCTGTCTAGATTTCGATCTCATTAAAATATATCAATCTCGACAACAAAATTTTTTTCATAGGCAGCTGAAGAAAGGTGTATAAGCTACTTTAACAAGCTTCAAGTTTTATTATGAGGCGGATATTTCAAACTCTACAGAATTGCCATGGCCATACTCCTTATATTCAACGCTAAAACTAGTTAAGAATTACAACTAAATGAAGCGAAAAAGATTGCTAAAACTTACAATACTAGAGTTCACCTTATTATACCACATATATATACATACATATGATACATACATATGATACATACATACATACATATTTGAAACGAAATTCATTTAAATTAGACAGGCATAAGAAATGTTAAACAAAATGTATGATCTGAAAATCTTTTATGGTATTTATTCCATTTATTATACCCTTGTAAATAGTATTATAAAATTGCTCAGATGTTTGTAACGCAGAGAGTCTCCTTCTCTGCGTTTTCGACCCCATAAACTATCTAGGTATATTCTTAATGAGAATGAGAAGCCGCGTCGATATAGCCATGTTTGTGATACCTTGATACCATCAATTAGAAGGCCACTATAAACGTCTAATTGAGATCAAGTTAGATCAAACCTCTATAACATATAGATGCCATAGAAACCATCGATCGAAATCCTAGTTCGTTGAGAAATATCTCAGTAGAAATATAGAAAAAATCTTCTAAAAGTTGATAACATTATATAGAAAAACTTAAAGAAATACAAATTTTTCGAAAAGAAAAATTATTCAAAGGAATTAACGATTTGAAATAATACAAATAAATCACGGTTTCAATATACAGACATATGTATGTATGTGTTTATATATTTCGTGCTCTATTCAAAACTTACTGAAAAGGGCAAAAGCCATTCATAATCTTACACATTCATAGATTTTGGTTAAAATAAATTGTATAATGATTTTTGGCTTTCGCAGAATTGTTAATATATATGTATATATATCTGATCATTCAGTTACTGGTGAATGATTCAAAGATCAGACAATCTATTAAGTGCAAGATGTGTTGAAAGATCGTTTCTACGACGACATATTACAAGAATTTGCTGATAAAAAAAGAACTATTCAAAGTCAAATAGAAGTTATAGAATTAATCGTCTTTAAATACTGCTTCAAGTCGTGAAATTCTTTTTAGTCTCTGTGGAAGTCTTGGAAAGTAACCCCGATTTTGTAAAACGCCCATGTCCCATTTAAGACAGATTCACTTACCAAGGTGTTTCATAAGAACTTAAACGAAGGACAGGTATATTTGGTTCAATATAATCGCTTTTCTGATCATGACCACAATATATGTTGTTTTGCCTATTTCATCACTAATTATTAATGTTTTTTAAATCAATTACTTCAAAATAACCCGCTGACCAAAGTAGTTTTGTGTCTGTTTACAATTAAATGAATCTAATCGATATCCAAAATTTTACGTCTTCAAAAGCACATAAGAGAAACTATTATATTATGTAAATAACAGTGCATTTGTCACTATAATCCACAACTTTTGTTATACATAGTTTAATTTTTTTATAAAATGAATTTTTTGTTTTTGGTAAAAAGCGACGGTAATTGTGTCAAAAATTTCACCGTCGGCAAAATGGTTATTTGAATACATTGGATTGATTTGTTTGTACTTACACATTCCAATCTGCATTGGATGATGCTCATCGATCATTTTGCCCAAGGGTATTGAATCACAAAACGAAAACACTGACAATCAGCGATAATGATGGAGTTCACATTTGGATTAAAAAAATGCACATTTGTAACGCGTTCGATACAAAGACACTATAAACTTATAAAATGATTACTATTTAATAATTTAGTCCTTCGAAAGGGGTAAGAGTGCGGTGAAGAGGGGCGGGACGGGGTGGGGCAGGAGGCCGGTGTGCTGTGAATTCAAATTCGTCGTCGAATCGTCTTGTATGCTATAGTGCGGCACTAGACACACTTAATTGGAGTGGCCACAGCGTTGCCAACTGAGGACCCTGTTACGAAACGCGATGCTTGAATGATTACGGACCTCTGATGTTAATGAAATTTGTTAAAAATCATTTGCTCTTGGGCTCTGGGCAAAATGCTGCTGACTCTTGCTGCCTGCTGCCGAGATAGGAAATTTTCTCCAAAAAATGGAGGAGAAATGGACACCACTTTCTCTATGGGGTGTACGCGCCATTTTATATACACACATATACGTACATATATATATTGTGTGTCTGTGGGTGTGTGTGCATTTCCTGTGCTCCATCCCCGGCTTACCCAGTTGTGTGAGTACGGCCTTCCCCTGTTTTGAGTGAGATTCATCGGCATCGTTGGGCGCATGCGTTTTGACTCTGCTCCGCCTGACTTCTTTTGGGGACGTCTCACTGGTATTCTTTCTAGATATATGTATATATATATATATGTATAGATTTTTTTTTTGTTTTTTAGTCTTCTTTTGGCTTTCTGTTGTCGGCATTTCCTTTTTTTATATCGGTTTTTTCTTTTATTTGTTTTTTTTTTTTTCGGTTTTTGCACTTTTGACTTTTGTCTTTGCTTCTGGCCAAGTGAGTTGGTCCTGATCTTGTTGTTGTTGTTGTATTGTTCAAAGGATGTTTGGCTCGGCGATTTCTTGCTTTTGTTTTTGTCCCTGCCCTCCCAATGTCCACCCCTCTCCGACCACCCTTTTGCCCATCAAAGGGATTTCCCCGCCTCTATACTTGGCAAATCTATGGCTGGAATGTTGTTTTTCTTTTCTTCTGCTTCATTTTTTCTGGCTTGCAGTTAACATTATTTTTTGTTTATTTCTTTTTTGTTGTTGTTTTTAATTTTATTGATTTTCAATGTTATAGGAAACCAAACCAAACAAAAAAAGGCAAAGGATGCTATCAACTTTAAGTTTTTGGCTTTAATTGCATTTAGGTTGGCTGACTGGTTGGCTACTTCGTCCTTGTTCGTGCTGAAAGGGGTGGCTAAGAGAGAGTTGGCTCGGTCGTGTTAATGAGTGATAAATGTAGGCGCACACTTTAAACTTTTGGCCAGAAATGAATTTTCGGTCTATTAAACAGAACCAAAGGAAGCGCCAAAACTTTAATGTCTAAGTATGGCTGGGTGACTGGAGTCATGTCTAGCCGGTTGCCTGGATGCCTTGGCTTCGCCTGATGGCTGACTGGCTAACTGGCTGACTGGCTTGCTGGTGTTTTCCAACAAAAATACTTACTCAGAAAGTTTCGTAAATGAGAACGTGTTACTCACAATTAGTGGAGGGCACAGCCACTTAACCGTCATTGGAGGAGAGACTGACTTTTTGCCTCTTCTGGCCTCGTTATTTTGCCCTTAATAATTATGTGAGCAACTTTCATGATTCATAATCATGGCCCACCGGCGGTGGATAGTAATTGTTAATGGTTTTCTGGTTTTTGGCTTTCTTTTAATTGATTTTTAAATAGTCTCCAAATAAAGCTATCAATTCAGTTTTAGCTCCAATTTACTTAAATTCAATCATAATACATAGATCTAAATCAATAAAGCTCGTTTTTAATTTTAAAGTAGAAATACAGTTAAAATTCTGATTTTGGTTTATAGCCAATTTTGTAATAATAAAATTAGTGTTTTTCCTATTTTTGCTTCAAACAATACCAGAATTCATTAAACAATTGAATTTTGATATTTTGAGAAATTCATTAAAACCTTTTAAATAGTTGATTGAATGAATTATTGTTATACATAGATGCATGCTTTCTTTAAAAAATAAATCAAAATCTTATCAATTTGATTCTAGCAATTGAAACATTGTTTTTTGAGAAATCACCTTGATGAGGCTACATATTTTGAGCTCTCTTGTTGATTAACAAATGATTATTTGCATACCTGATTAAAGAAAAGACACGAAAAATAACTCTACTATCACCGTGTATGATTAAAACTTTGAGCCAAAAAAACGTTGAAACTGATTCGAAACTGATTTATTTACGATCGGAAAGCCCAGAGAAATATTAATTGAAAAAGATTAGAAATTGTATAGTTGGAAAATTTTTATTTGAAATTCAATTTGACCTCATTTCATCAAATTTTAAATATTCTTTAGATCTCTTTTTTAAAGATTTTGTTTGTAGTTATTTTGTGATTAAAGCACATTATTTAATCTAAATATAAGGACCTCTTTCCAAGCGAAATCGAAACTAAAGTTGTTACAATTTTCATAAATTATTTTGAGAGTGTGAGAATACTTTCGTTTTTCACGCCGTCGAATTTCGTAAATGCCAAAATAAAGGCTGTCAACATAACATTCGCCCCTTTTGCCCCGGCTGAAACACTTTTCGACCCCCTGACAAACCCGTCAGCCGTCAGAAAACTTTTGCCACTTTGTCTGCGCGTAACCTAGACAAGTCAAGGCGAGAGGGAATAGGCAACCGCTCAACCACCCCTCTCTCTCTCTCACACACACACACACACACACATAGAATTTGGGAGGATGCTGTCGTCGACGTCGTCGTGATGTCTGTCAGAGGCGACTTGAAGTTGGCTACCGCTATACACTTGCACTTGCCACTGCTAATGACTAAGATTAATTTGGGTCACTGTGCTCTGTGTGGTGGAGGCACAAGGCATGGCCATGCATTGGTGGGGCATGTGTGTGTGTGAGAGTAGGGGCTGTGTGCGTGCTTGTGGGGTGGGGGGAGGTGTCAGAATGGGTGGTGTGGTTGTGGAGTGTGCCCCAACTATAGGAATTATGCGCGTGCCTTTTTCGTATGAATGAATGAATGAATGCCGCCCATTGTAGTCTCTGTCCATGTGTGTGTGTGTGTGTGTGTGTGTGTGTGAGAGTCGGAGTCGGAAGTTGAAATTGTTCGGGGTTAATTAAGCACGACATGTGTGGCATTGCATGCATTTGTGCAGCGACAGCGAAATGCAGGACGCGGCACCTCCCGTTGAGCCCCTTTAGTCCCTCTTCGCCTAGTGTGAATAAGTAGGAGGCAGCAGGCGCTAATCAATGTGCCCCATAATAGACAAATTGCCACCGACCGAACCCCATCTCACAAATTCAGTTCATTATGTGGCACTACAAAAGCAGCGTGTTGATGCTTTTATGAAGTTGCCCATTGCAGTTGCTTATAATTTCTGGTGTTTTCATTGGTCTGTTGTGTTGATTTATGGAAATAGAAACACATAATGCTGCGCCCATTAATATGGTTATAGTTCTTTCACATGCGCAATAACTAAATAATCATTTACCGATTTTCACTATGTAAATTAACAAATTACTCATCAAAGTCAACTCATAAGGACTTGGAATTATGTTGACTTTATTTGCATTTGAAAATATCCCTACCAATTGTGTCAACTCATCCCAAGGATATTCAAAATGACGGTAATCCAATCGCTTTATTCGATAATTTATTTATAGAGTAGACTATTAACAATAAATTCTTGGGACCAATTATTTTTAGAAAACTTCTTTTAGCTCTGATAGGCCGAATGCATGTAAAAAGGAGAAAGTAATTGGTTAACTAGTAGGAAATGCTTTCCCATTCATACATACATATGTGGATATACAGATCGTGGTGACCGAACATGGACCTCCTGCTGATGGAAACCTGTTGAGCTAATCGAGCGGCTTTTGCACACAAAAAAAAAACAACAGAAAAGAGAAACAATAAATATATAAATACACAAATATGTATTTATGTATATTGTGTGCTTGTGTGTGTAGCCATTTGTGGGGGGAAGGGGGACTGCCCATGGGAGGCCCAGCAATCGCAGAATGAATAAAATATTTGGCATTACAAATTGTTGCGATTTTTTGTTGTTGCCGTTTTTTTTTTGTCTTTGCTTCTGCTTCTGGCCAAAAGGGATGCGAGTTTTTCGGTAAACGGATAAAGGAGATGGAGTTTCGGATGTTGCCGCTCTGTGTCTCTGTGGGTGGTGGCGCTTGGGGCGATAACGTCACAGAGAGAGACAGGGGTAGAAAGCGGGGGGAGTCGTGTGGCAACAAAATAACGTAGAATTATGCGTTGACCAGGACCATTGTTGGGTATTTGTTGTCGTTGATGTCCTTGTTGTTGTTGTTGTTGCCGCCTTTGCTTGGCTGTCGGCAATAGGCCTAAAAAATAAATAAAATAATTTACCTTAAGGCATAATAAAAGTTTATGGTTGACACAATATAAAAAAGGCCAAGGGGGATTTTAGGCAAGGGCAATTGGGTTGGCGTATACATGATTTTCTCTCTCTCTCTCTCTCTGTCTCTTTCTCTCCACATATGGGAAGAGATGGAGACTTGAGGCTGCAGCCTGGATGCGGATGTGGGGAATCAACGTTTATCGTTATTAAAGGATTTGCCAAGTTGGTTTTGCTTTATGGCAAAAGAGAGAGAGGAAGAGAGGAGTGAGACGGGGAGTGAAGGGATGTGGTAGAGAGGTGGTGAGCCAGACAATGTCAATATTTGACGACAGTTCTTCTTTCTCACTGCGTTTCCAATAACCATTAAGGCTTACGATTACACGGAATTGAGAAAATTTGCGCACAGCGCATTGCACAGCGGGCCAAAAACAAATAGTTTTGTGAGCTACAAATACAACACTTCCTTTTCGAACTGTCCTCTTTATGGCTATAGCTCTGACTATGCCAATGGCTTGGGGATTGACTTGTCATATCTTTTACTACTCCGGCCACATTGTCATTTGGCTTTTGCACACACACACACACACCAACACATCACCCCCCGCATGGCCACAGCATGCGGCTTTCATTTCTTTTCTTTACTCTCTCTTTGTCTCTGTGTGTGTGTGTGTGTGTTTCTGCATATACTTTACATTTACAATATTTTAAAGCCCGCCCCCATTTAGCCCTAGTAAATTCTTTCGTTAAGCAGCAGCAGTAGCAGCTGCTAAGCCTTGTCCGTTTGTTCGACGTCGTTGTGGCCCCCATCTCCGTTCTGGCCTCCTCGCAAATATTCCAAATCCGCTCTTAAAGGATTTCTGCATCATCGTTTTGTGCGCTGCTCATCATCTCGTCATCGTCAGCATTGTGTCTCCTGTTCCTTTTCCATGGTCGCTTTTTATGTGACTCACTCCTTTTTTTCTCCAATCTTTTTTTTTGTACTCATACTTATCCGTATTACAAGGAATTTGGCTATGACGGACATTTGCAATCCGGCCAAAACTGTTTGCTGACTGGCCAATTGAAATTTTTAAAGACCATTTTTGTGGCATAGTAATGATGCTGATGATTTAAAATTCGCTTTAATTTGTAATTTTGTAGTTGAAGTAAGGGTTCTGTAAAGGAAAAAATGTATGGGAAAATCATTGCAAATTACTAGAATAGATATATTGAGAGATCTTCCTATAGCTATGGTATAGCTTTTTAATTTCATTTTTTGTTCTTGCTATACCAAAATCCTCTACTAAATATATATCTATATTTCTGTGCCTTTTTTCTATATGAATACTTTTAAAGATCATAGCCCATCTTATCTCACAATGTCACTATATAGCGTCGTTTTAGTAACACTCACTCAATTTGTCGATGATTTGAATTAGACATTGAAATGGCATTTGGCTTTAAGAGTCAAGTTTAATTTTGAAACGTTTGCTTAAAAGCTTCAATAAGGTTGAGAATGAAGAAACGGCTAAGGGGCCGGGTTGCGGGGGAATTTGTGTTGCTCTTGTTGCTGCTTGCCACTGCTACTACAACTTGATGTTTGCAAATGGATGAAGGATATTTACCGGAGGGACGGACTAGATATTCCTGAGAAATGTAAACAGCGCAAAACGCAAACAGTTCAAATCAAATAACATACACAAAAACAATGGGGAGAACGAAAAGAGAGCAAAAAAGCAAAAGAATAAAAAATAAAAGAACATAAAAAGCAGTGAGTGAACATTCACATTCAACTATGTGTACACATGAGTACATTTCAGGGCAAACAAGAGCTTGGGGAGCAGCAAAAGCAAAAGCATCCAGCATCCAGCATCAGTATCTAGTGCCAGGAGGATATAGAGGAGGATGAGGCAGAGTTTGGGGGCACACGGAAACACACAAAATGAGCAAACGACTAACCTAAGGACAACAAAATAAACATTTTGAACTCAACTGCCAAGTCAAGGCAAAGGCAAAGGCAAAACGCAGGCCAAAACTGAGATGGCCAGTGGGAGACCAGTATTTGAAGCTAAATTTAAGGCCAAAATGTTACAATAGAAGTGTGAGCAGAGGCGCCGCGTGGCAAAGTTGAAGATGGAGGCGAATGGTGAATGGTGAATGGCGAATGACGGTGGCGGATGGCAAAGGCTAAGCGCAAATATTACAAGCATTATATGAATGTCTATGCTTATGCAAGTCCAAGTGTGTATATACATATGTAAGTGTGTGTATGTGTGTGTGTGTGTCCATGTATTTAGAGTCGAGTAACATGCTGAGCCAACAGCAGTGGCAATGGAACTCACCCCCGATCCACAAACAAAGTGCAAAAGATCCCAACCAGGGCTCACACACAAAAACCGACTCAGCACATTTCGGTACAACCAAACACGCAGTAAACCTAATCCCCCCATTCCCCCATCTACCTCTTCAATGGCCTCCAACACCCCACACCCCACACCCAACAACAACAACAAGCTTCCTTCTATCCCTGTCTCAGTTTGAGGCTCAGCAAGTCATCAGCACACATAAAGCTGGAAAGATTATGTAGCCCACGGCGTGGTAGCAGTTAACCGCCAGAAGGAGAAGGGAGCGGCAACGGAAGTGATGTGATGCATGGCGCTTCTCTGGCCGTGGTGCGGTCTGAAAGGATACGGGGCATCCCGTGGGGGAAAGACGGGGACGGGGACGGAGCGGTGGACGTTTTGGTTGTGGTATAAGACGACAATAGCTTGAGTTAGGGGTTGGAGGCTGCGGGTTGGGGGATTGGGCCATTCTGCCTGCCTTTTGCTGCTTTCGCAGAGTCTTGTGACGTTTGACGCCATGTTTGATGGATGAAAAAGCCATTCATGTTACCAGCTGGGGAGCAGAGGTTGCTCAGTTGGTTGGTTGGCTGGCTCGTTGGTTGGTCGCTTGTTTGGTGGGATGGATGTATAGTTTGGGCTCCATATATATGCAAAGATGGCGCAATTGACGACGTGAAGTAACCACCTCCTGTGGCGTAACTAAATCCTTTTGGATTTGGCCAGGGCCGAGCTGGCATTTTGCCTCAATAGGTGTGTATGTGTGTGGGTGTGTATTTTAATGCGCATTCTATGAGTGTGTAGGTGAGAACGAGGTTGGAGTTGACTTTAAACTGTAAAGGTTGCTTGGCCGGGGGAGGGGCCCTGCTGAGAATGGGAAGGGGCTTTGACTCCTTTATTCTAAACTAAACTAAAACTGCAAGCCAACAAGCTGTTGGTTGACATTTGGCAGTATAAAACTGTTGCACCTCTCTCCTCCTCGAAGTGGGAGTTGCCCCCGTCGACTTAGTTAGCAATGCTCCCTCTTTTACCTGGCATTAGCATAATTTTGCATTTTTGGCATAATTCAAGCAAATGCTGCATATTTGCTTTCCTTTTTTCCATTCCTTTTTTTGGGGACAAAACTCTAAATGAAGTCGCAGCTTGTCTTACTCTGCAACCTGCACAAAAGGCAAAGGTGGGGTATATTAAAGTCAGCCAAATGCAAAATACTTTTGCATTGATATGGCCATCTGTAAGATAAATTTAAAAAATATTAGAAAGCGATCTAAAACTAGATTTGTGTTTAGTGGATGAATAAATGGTCTACAAGACACAGAGTGAGGTATAGGTATGAGTGTATATATGTGTGTATATATGTGTGTGTGTGTGTAATTAAAAAGCAAAGCTAAGAACGAGAATAGTAAATATACACTTGTATTTTATTAATTTTATTATGGAGCAATATTTACTTTAGTCAATGTTAACAAAAATTGCTATGAAAAGTTAGGGGAAAAAAGTGAAAATAAATTTATTCACAAACGTTAGTTGGAGCAAATAATCAATTTACATGAATATATAATACAAAATAATACTAAATATTATTACCAATAAAAGTATGAATATATTGTAAAATTCATTCGATTTCATTTGTTGAGTTTCCTCTGGAATAACACGTGCCGGTAATTTTTTTTCACTTTCGTCCACCATTTTAACATGCTTCTCCTGCAGAGTTTCCTTAGTATAGGCAACTTTAATTATTATATATTTGCCAAATTTAGTCCCTGTATACCGATTCAAGGCAGCCCAGGCCCGCTCGGCACTGGACAAGTCTTCGTAGAATATAAAGGCCAAGCATTTAAATCTTCCTTTGTCGGACAATAAATGGACGGTATCAATTGGTCCAAACGCACTGAATAATTGTTCAAAATTTTTCTTATCTACTTCGAATGGTATGGCCGCGAATTGGAGCCTGGCATCCATCCTGTATGGATTATAAAAAGCCACTTTCAGGCACTTTCCGCGGATTTCATGATTATGTAGCCGCTTTTGGGCCATAACCGCATGACGATGATGCTCATACTGGACGTATCCGTATCCAACAAGTTCATAATTAGTCGGTTCACGAACTAATTTAAAACTATAAACTGGACCTAAACCCTCAAATATACGGTGGAACTCCCTTTCAGTCATGTCAGACGGTAGGTGATTGACAATTAGATTCGCAATGGCAGTCGAATCGCAATTTTCATTGATTAATGAGATATTCTTATCGAAAATCTCCTGCATCATATTGGACGAATTCTCCTTTTCTTCAAGTTGCGACATTATATTTGACTAGAATTAAAAGGAAAATACACAAAATAGTATTCTTACATTTGTCGATTCTCTTTATAAATTAGTTTTGCACTCACTTTTTAATTTTCAATGGAACTTTCACGAAATGAGACAGCAGAATATGATCCAACCAGCAACGAGCCAAAGCGGAAAAAGAAATTGCAAGCGAGTTCAGGGCTGCATAGTATCAATTTTTGATTAAGTGTTGTTAAAAACACTAATAAAGTCGATTGAAAGTGTCGATATACAAATATAAAAATATGTGGCAATACCACATCAATTAAAAAAAGCTTCAACAATGCAGACAACTCTACAATGTTGATTTATTAACTACATACTCTAGCTTATCTACTTTAGCTTGTAAAATACCTAAAAATAAAATAGGTGCATTTCGGATGTATTTGAAAATGGAAATGGAAAAGGCATCGGCAAGTCGACTAAAGCCAAATTGTTCTTTTTATGGCCAGAAACAAAAGTAAGAAATGCTCGTATTAATAATAAGTAAATCCCCAACCCTCATTTAATCGAAAATCGACATACATACATACATACATACATACATACTCTCAAACCAAACCACTTTGACCAAAATTCATTTCTGACTCAATTTACATTTCAAATTAGCAACTTCATTGCTAAAAATGCTGGAATTACTTTTCATTTTCATTATGCCCGACTTTTCTTCATTTTCTTGCTCTTTTCTTTTTTCTGTGTCAGATTTGGAGTCCAAGTTCGCGTCCGGCTTACTGTGGCTTCTACTGCTGCGCTTTTGCTATGCTAATAAATTAATATAAATTCAAATTTGTTTGCCAACTGCTGCTGCTGCTGCTGTTGGCGTTGCCTTTAGCCGGGCCAAAGTGTTATGCCATGTCAAAAACAAAAAAAAAACCAAAAAAAGGGAAGGGAGAAAAAAAAATTATGTAAAGAAAAAGTCAAATATGGCTTTCTTAGTGGACAACATTTTTCTCAAATGGCTGGCAAAAGTTTCATAAAAACCGCCAATGAAACAAGGCGTATTCCATCACCAAACCCACACTTCTTGCCAATTTCTATGCCCGCCATCATCGGCCAAGTGTTTGCCGCTTGAATATTCAATGGCTGCTTCCGCACTTTGACTTTGGAGAGCTACTTGGGGGCCGACAAAACGCTTTAGCCGGCAATTGAAGGGCCCCAACATAGGGGATGGGGCACGACTTAAGAAGTCATCATCAGAAGAACCCCAAAAAAGGAAGCCAAAGTCAAGTTTCAGATAGATATACATACGTATATGTACATATACGTATACATATCATATGTACATACATATATGATGTCTTTTAAATAGTTTTTTTTTTTTTTTTTGCTGGGCAAAATTATTTCTTGCGGTGGGCCAAGAAATCGAGATCAAAAAATAAAAAATAAAAATAGCTGTATATAGATAAATGGCTAAAAAAAGAGAATTCAGAGAAAATGTGAGCACATTGCAAGAATATTCCAAGAATTCAATGCGAAATGCCAGACCCAGACTCAGTCTGAGAACCGTGGATGATTCTGGTTAGGATAGGAACAACCCTTGCTTCCATATACATTTGTCTATCAAAGTGCAAGGGAGGAAAAATCTTTTCTTTTTTTTTTTTGCTTTTTGGAAAATGGGATGGAGGCAAAGGCGAAAGCATTAGCCACGCGCATTTAGCCGGCAATCATTTAACAATTTACAAATCGATGTTTAAAGGCAACTTAATTTCATCTTCCCAACCCATCTTCCTCTTCTGTCTCTCTCTCTGTTTACTCTTGCCTGGAAAACTTTTCACTGTAATGTTCTGTGGAGAAAGAAGATGAACCAAAAAAAGAAAACACAAAGCCAAACAACAGTAAACTCTTACCAAACTCTCTGGGATGGCCCAGTGTGGCCGTTAAATGGCCATACCGAATCCTTATCCTGTCTGTCATAACAATAACGGCATTTTTAGCACCTCATTAAAAAAGAGTTCATATCGTAGCATTTTGACAGAGTTACCATTTCGTCTGTGGCTTTTCTCTCTCGCTTGTGCTCTTTTCTTTCTTTTTTTTTATGTTTTTACTGTGCCTCATAAATGTTAATGCCACAAAGCCATCGTCGTCTTGGCCATTTTGATATGCTCATCAATTTTTACAACAATATTTATTCGCAATATATTCCAACATTACAATGGTCGCTGTAATTGCCGCTGGGCAAAGGCATTGACTTTTGTTTAATTTATGATAAATTGTCATTGATTTCAACTATGGGTAATTTTGGTCGCAACATATCGAAATCTTCATTTAATTAACTACTTTTCTTTATCGTACTATTACACTTAAGTACAATTCAATTAAAAACTAAGTACTTTCATGTCAAGTCTAGGGATTTTTGCTGTATACTAGGCATTACTTGTAGTTAAAAGAAAGTTAAGAAAGTGAATTTAAGTGAAATGAGTTAGTGGGTTTTCTGTTTAGTATGTATGTTAATAAATTTTATTTAAAGATACTTCCAAAATCATTAAATATAGACATTTTATAAAATTTATAAAGTCATCAAAATAAAAAATTTATTTTGGAAGATCTAGGAAGAGAGAAATATTTTTCAAGGATGTTTGTACCAATTTCACATTTCTCTTATTTTCGACTTATTTTTAAATAGTTTGCAAACTTAGGCTACTAAGTATTAGGAGTTTGATTTAAATAAAGTAAGATGTAGTTTAAGCCAATGCTTTAATATGTGACAAAGACTTTAATCAGCGTGAAAAAAAAAATCTTAAATAAAATTCTTTTCAAATCATTTTGTGAAATCTGCATAACAACAAAGTTTGCACAAGCCAAAGAAGAATGAATCGTCTCTGTCTGTTTTGTGCCTTTTCCCTTTGGTTTGGTCTACGTCTCGGGTGTTGCCTTATGCCTCATGGCTCATGCCCCATGCCCCAAGTCCCGTGCTCTGTTTTCTTCGTTTATGGAACAGCTCCGCATAAACAAAAGGGAACACTCGCTCTCTCTCTCCCTCTCTCTCACTCTTTCTTGCATTGTGTGTTGTGTCTGTGTGCAGCTTTTGCTGTCTTTAACTTTGACTTTATTGTGACAGTTAAAAGCGAAAATAATAGCAGTTAAAATCCCATAAAATGCGTCTTAATCATAAAAATGCGATTATAAAAATGGACGAGGGCGAAGGCGAAGTTTTAGCAAGATGAGAAACTCTTTTCCAGCTCTTGTCCTCTGTGTGTGTGTGCTGTGTGTTGTTGTGTTGCTGTTTGTTGCCTTTTGGCTTTTATGAGTTGAGCTCCGCTTAAATATGAGAAACAGAACCAGACACAAGCGTTCACTTTGCGTTACTTTATTGCACTGCCAGTCACACTAGAAATTGTTAACGGACCCCACGGTGGGGGCTATGGCTATGACATTTGAAAATGTTTATCATCTGTCGGTCCAACTGGCCTCTACCTCTCCCCATACATTTTATCCTCAAGTGCAGGCAATTTTTATTAATTGTCCGCGTTTTTGTTTCGCACCACCTACAAAATACAGAACCTTTGCAACTGTTACATCTCCCTTGATTTTGCAAAACCAAAACAAAAAAAAAAAAAAAAACCCAAAAACAATAACAAAAATGAAGAAAAAAAGCAGTGAGAGCAAAAAAAAAAGAACAAAATACAACAAATCCTATAAATTTTTTACTACTTATTTACGCTACTAAGGCACACATTTAGCCATGTCAAGCAATCGCATAGCCCAGCTCGTAAAAAGCAGAACAAAACTGAACCAACCAAATGCCCTCCGACCACCACTCGGCCCATTCTCAATCCACAATCTGCCGCCCCCGCCTCTGGTGCTTGGTTGTCACTGACTGGCAGAGGTCTTGGCAACGTCCTTTCGGGTTTGGGCTTGGGTTTGGGCTTGGGTTTGCCGTTTTATTTTTGTGAAATTTCATCACGTTTTTATGTTGTGACCACGTGACGCCAGTGCCATGCCATACCATGCCATGCGATGCCTTCTCCAAAGACTTTGAAAGTTCGACCAGTGGCCTGGTCTGTTTGCCGCTTGATCTACTTTGTGTTTGTTGTTGTTGGTTTGCTTACTACACAGCGACGTTTTTAGCGTCCTGGGCCCAAAAACGAAAGGCAAGTCAAGGCAAAGCAAGGCAAGGCAAGGCAAGACAAGGCATGGCAAGGACACGGACATGGACACGGCAAGCACACCTGCTGACTGACTGCCCAGCAGTTGCCTCTGGGCACGTAGCAAATGGAAACGGAACAATAGTCCAGCAGAGTCGAGGAGGAAAAGCCAACCAAAACTCATGGCTCCAGTTTCAGGCTCAAGTCAAAGTGTCAGTGTGTAAGCTTGTAGCATTTTTTTAGATTGGCTCTTGCTCTTGCAGTTTCCTTTTGCTACCCCGTGTTGGAGTCCTGGTGCTGGTGCGGGGTCTACTTGAGCTCCATATTAAGTGTTATACGTACATATGTACATTTATAAAGGGTACAGGGTGCCCAGGTGCGTCAACAGTAAAACTTTAAATCGGCTTAAAGTGTGTGGCTATTTGCCCATTAAAGCATAAACCAACACACAGACTAATTTAGCTTATCAAGGTTATGTCATGTTAACTCTTATATATTCTATTCAAACTGATTTCGCTTTACAATATTTATAACAAATTTTGGTAAAAAGTTCTGAGAAATTTCAAGTAAGAAATTTTTGTAAATTAACTGTGTGTGAGTGAGTATAAAAAATGCTGGCATATATCCTAAAATTAATTAAATCCGAAGTTAGTGAAAGAACTTGTAGGTTTTCCGGTTTCAAAAGTAACCCAACAATCGAATTAATATATATCATTTTATCTGTGTACGTATGTATGTAGTAGGTACATAAAGGTTTCGATTACATTCTTATTGTAAATCACTGATGAATTCTCTGACACTCACACAAATGGACCACCACTGCGAGCACCCTGCCACTGTGTCTGGACTTAGAGGGGAATTAAGAATAGCAACGCCAATGCCAACGCCTGCCATCCTGCCATCCTGCCAGCCTGCCAGTACATCCTGTGGTGCTGACATGGATTCCCCTAGTGCGTTAAGATGGGGGGCTAAGTTGGGTAGGCCAGCGCGAGCGATGATTATGGCATACAGCCGACACCCCGCCCCACAAAAATAAGGCGACATTCCACCCATCTCCTTCAGCCGTCTCCCCCCTCCAATATATAGCGGACCACCAATATGTTTCCATTGAACGGCGCGGCGCACATTGCCAGATGTTGCAGCATCAACGCAGCAACTGAATTGAAAAAATCTCAGCGCTATGGAAAAAAGAAAGAAAGAACAACATACAAAAAAAAAAAAAAAAAAAATTGTCCGAATTTATGTTAAAATTGTCAAAGCATAAGGCAGAGTATGGCAACAGTAATAGCAACTCTCAGACAACATGCGGCGCTTTTAACGCATCGTTCTGACTGATCAAGATGAGACGGAGACGGAGACGGAGATGGAGTTGGAGTTTTCGATTGGGAAAATGGGGACAGGGAGTAGACACTGACTGGAGACTTTTACTATGGTAACGTCTGCCATACGATGTACTCAGGCGTTATCTAAAAATTTCTTCTAGCCTGACAACAATGACAAAACATACACTGGAACAGATAACACAAAAATCCATCAAAAATATTCGTCAAATTTGAAAAACGAACGGTAAAACTATTTAACTTATGTAATTAAATGCTATTGCCAATGAATATCTTTCTCTTTTGGGAAGATTAAAACATTTAATTTGCAAGATATTGGTAATTGGAAAGTTGATTGTGAGACAAATTAGAGTTGCAAAATATTTTGCCTAATTTAACAACTAACAGAAACATGTTGGTCGTTTATTTAGTGGCTTATTCTTAAGAGTGTTTGAAGGACATTATGAAATCAGAAGAAACAAATTAGCTTGAGAGATTGGTCAACAAATTTATGATTGAAATAATAATCTAAGTAACTAGACAAAGAATGTGTTCTATTTTCGTATTCTAAGTAAGACTACATAAATATAAGTTCTAGTGGAAAATGAGCTACAGTGATCAGATATTATGTATGTATATTGTGGCCCACTGTGCGTCGACCCTTGTCGACACTTTGGGGTTAGCATTTAATGGTAACAACAGCAACAACATTGCTTCAATTTGACCACACACAATGTGCAATTGGCCAGCAAAAACAGTTTCATATGGATGTATTTTATGCACTTTCATTTCATGGTCAGTTGGCATTATGATTTCGGGTCGAGCAACATGTGTGAACAATGGAGACACGACAGACACACACACACATAGGTTTAGTTAAGGTTTTTGAGTATTGGTTTTTTATTATTTTCTTTTTCTCTTTCGGCCAGGAGTATAGAAAACCTTGTAATGCCAATGCCTGGCATTGTTACTCATCAAAAGTTTTGAGCTCATAAAATCAGCTTGACTTGATGCGTAGGTAAATATTTTTTCTCTCTTCTTTTACAAATATTTGCTATTCGCGTTTTGCTTGTACATGTGGAAATAAAAAAAAGCGCAAAAAACAAAAAGAAAAAATAAAAACATAAAATGAAGGCACGCGACTTTGTGCCAGAGCCAAAAGTATGCAGACAATGTGCAAACAAGCTACACCCACACCCACACCCACACCCACACCCAGACCCATAGCCCAACCGGCTCACACACACAAAAGCATAGAGGGAACAACATGGAGCCGATAAATTTACATATATGTATATAAATGTTTGTGTGTGTGTTTGTGCACTACATAACCAACAACATTGCAAAAACTAATTTTCCATCGACAAAATAAAATGCAAGTCGAGTGGTGGGTGGGTGGTCCACGGTCTATAGGTGGGTGGGGGCTGGCCATGGCCGGGGGTTTGTATAATTTTTAGCTCGCGCTTTTAGTGGCGCTCTCCCGAAGCCTTTCTGCCAATGGCTTTTGTAAATGTGCAAAATTTTGTAACAAAACAAAAACAAAATGGCTGGCATTGGGTTGCGGTGCTGCGTAATGGTATTGATGCCCCACACACACACACACCCATGCACACACCTACGAGCCGGGGCCCCGCATCATATGCAACACATATTTGAGTCTATTAAAAATGCGTTTAAAATGTTTTCTGTGGTTTTACGGTTAAATTGTTAAATTCAAATAAAATTGATTTTTGTACAAGGAAGCCAGTCAAACAGCCAGCCAGATATTCAGCTCTATGTAATTCTCTCCTTTTTTCCCCATTCAATTGTCAGTGTATGGGGTTTTGTTTGAATGTGTGTTACAAGCGTTTATTGAAAATGTTTTCCATTTGCCCCGCCAAGTTGCATAGTTGGCAAAATTAAAACAGTTTTTTGTTGTCGAAAAGATGATGATTTTATGTTATACCCTGTAAAAAGTACACATTAAGAAAAGAACAAACAGAATTTTGATTACTACCTGAATAGTTCAATGGAAAACTAAATATTATAAGCAAAACAATTTCACTTTAAAGCAAAAAAAAAAAAAAAAAAATTTGGTTTAATTAAAGATACAACATTTACCCAGTTAGTTTAAAAAATATATTTATAGTTAGTGAGAAGATATTACTATCGAATGAGGGTGGTAGCTTGTTCCTTTTAACAAACTTAGAATCATAAGAAATTGAGTACTCAAGAATTTAGCCACATAATAATAGCACACCCTAAAATTTTAAATGCTGAAGTAAATTTTTATTATATAGTACGTTAAAAAATTGATTGAATTGATATACTAAATAAATAATTTTTGTCTACTCTCTTTTGTCATATTTTCTTGTCAATTTGTTCTCACTTCTATTAATAAAATTTGCATAAGTATGTATGTCAATGTTTGCTTAAATTACATAGTTCAATGATTAAAGCATAGGCGGATCTAAAGGGGCAAAATGAAAGAAAATGCTCCCAAAAGTATGCAAAAAGCAGTCGAAGAGTTCGCTTTTTGAAATATATATCAAATAACTTTGGATAAAAAGAAATCTTTAAAGCAAACATTACTTTAATAGAATTTGTAAGTTTTTAGGTTTGCTACTAATATGTTATAAATTTATTACAAATACTGAATACTTTTCCAGCCTAAAGGGGCAAAATTCCCCCATTTAACAGTTAGTTAGTAAACGGATTTGAATTAACTATACCAGCATGAGTTTACTTGGTGTTTAATTCAATAACGATATCTTGATCACTTGGATTTTGATTCCACTCAATGTTTCTCTTTCTATTTTACTTCCTACGCTACTATACTAAATAAACATTGCGTGAATTAATTAATTAATAATGTTAACCCATTCAAAAAAGTATATTCCAATTAGATTCAAATTTGCATCAATTCAAAATCTAAGGGAATTTCGAAGTAATTTTAAGAAATGATAATGAAAATCCTCGCAAAGATAATGCTATCGATAGGACTTTGAAGTGTTGGGTTTAAGAGCATTTAGAAGTAACTTTAACTTGCCAAGTGTCACTTGTCAGGAGCCGATAACGACTAGTAAAAAGAAAGTGGGACGAATTTATGGGCGATTAATTTGCATTAAAGCAGCAGCTGCAGCTTTTCTTTCAAAAATACACACATACAATTCTTAATGTATGTATATAGAGTATAGTAGATTGAAGTGTATGTTTGTGTGTGTGTGTGTGTGTGTGTGTGTGTGTGTGTGTGTGGGAAAGCATCTCCGTTTTTTGGAAAAACATGCAACGTAATTTCCATGTGGGTAACCAGCAATTTCTGGCATGTAACATTTTTCAACATCAACAACTCCAACAATATGGCGACCAACCGAATGAATGCAACAACGTGGAGCAGTCGAGCGCAAACACTACAAGAAAAATTGTAAGTGAAGCGAATAAAATATTATTTTCTAATGCTCGAAGACACAAACAAAGCCAGTCGAAGGAATGAAAGGCAACAAAGGCAAGGACCCCCAAGAGTCAGAGAGTCAGATGTAAGGGGGGAAAAATGAGAGATGAGAACTCTGAAAAAGGAAAGGCGAAATGCTAAAAAGAAATCAAGAAAAATTGTTTAGTGCCTGCCTGGGTCCTTATGGTGAAAGGAGATGAATGCTAGCTGGCTGACTGCCTTGCTGCCACTGCTACTACTTGGGCTTAATCCATCTTAGTCTAGTCAGGACAAGGAGACTTTCAGGCAAAAAAAAAAAAAAAGAAATGGAAAAGAAAAAAATGAAATGGAGGAGCGATATGTAAACAAAAAAAAAAACCAAATTATTGTGCAGCATTTGTTCGTTGCCTTTGTTTAAAGCGAACCATTTCTTTTTTGTTTTTTATATATTTTTTTTTTTTGCACTTCTTTCGCTTTTTTGTGTGTTCATGTGAAAGAGCCTTAAGTTATGCTACATTTTTTGTTGTTTTATTTTTTATTTTTTTTGTTTTTTGCTTCTTTCATTTCTTTCTATTTTGAGCAATATTTTTTGTGTGCTGTTTCTTCTTTTCGTTTATTTTTTTTTGTAATAATGTTGCCTTGCAGCGCCAACGCGGCAAAATGAAATGAATTGTGAAAAATGTGCTAAGGCTCGGAGGACTCTCATTCTCCAGTGGGTTGGTTGTTTGGATGGGTGGATTGGTAGGTTGGTTGGTTGGTTGGTTGAATGGTTGAATGGTTGAATGGTTGGGTGCTTCGCTTTTGAACTCAATTACATAAGCGCAGCAGTAGCAGTAGTAGCAGCATCGTGCACACACAGTTTGGCAGTTTGTAATTTTCAGCAAATGGCAAGTCACCAGGCTACTGGAGGTCCTTTCTGATGCCCCAATAAGGCCTGCGGGATGGGTGAAGAAGTGAGGTATGAGGGGGGAGTGGGTTCCTGACTGAGTCTGGCACCGAAAAATCACGTAAAATGTCAAATTGCTAAACGTCAAGAAAAACGGCGCGTTTGTTTTGTCATTCCCGCTTCCATTTCTCCCCCAGTTACACTCTTACTCTCTCTTTCTCTCCGCATTCGTCTTATCTCTACTATTTTAACGCGCAAATATTTTTTCTTCTTTTGCCAAACCCCCACCTCCACCTTCTCAATTGCTTCCATTCTGCATGCCCCATTCTCAATTCCCATTCTCGTCCTCAGCCATTCAAAGCACACAGCAAAAATGCCAACAATCCAAAGTTGAGTTTTCTTTGGAATTTGTTGGCGTTCGTTCGTTTTTTTTTTTTTTTTTTGTTCTTCCCTTCTTTTTCTTTTCTTCTGTTCCTTTCAGGTTTTATTTTATTTTATTTTTATTCTTTCTTCCTATATTTTTTTTTTTCTTTTTGACATCTCTGCTCCTGCTGCTGTTGCGGGGGAGGCAACATGCGCGCGCCACAATGACAATTGCTTATTTGTATGTGTGTGTGTGTGTCTGTGGGTGGGTAGGTTTGGGTGTCTGGGTGGTTGTGTGTGTGTGGGTCCGTGGGGGTGGCACTGCCACAGTTAACATGTAACTTCAACGTCAAGTCAAACTGATGTTGTCCTCGTCGCCATTTTGTTTTCGGCTGACGGTTCTATATATATATGTGTGTGTGTGTTATTTTTTTGTGCCCCAAAGCGCTGCCCTTGTCTTCTGGTTCTTTTACTTGTCCTCCCACTCCCTTCCCCCTCGTCATCATCATAGTCGTTGTCGTCGTCGTGTGTGTGTGTGTGTGTGTGTGTGTGCGTGTTTGTTCGGTTACGTTCTGCTACGCATTCCGTTGGTATTTTACCATTAATACTTGTCTACTTAACGGTAAATTACAGACATTAAACGCACACACACACACACACACGCACATCAAGATATAGCCAGGCATAAGGACAAGTAAGTGTATGTGTTTGACTGTGTCTGTGTGTGTGCGGGGACACTCTGGTTCTCTGAGTGTTCCCCCTTGTCTCTGTACCATTTCGTTCTGTTCTTATTTGTTGTCAGTACGCGTCAAACATTTGAAAACATTTATTTTTGCTCCATATACAACAACAGCAACATTCAAACTCGTAAAGCTTCTCTTTTGCCAACTGCCAACTGACAGCTCGTCGCCGTTTGCCAGTTTATTTTTTTGCCATTCCATTCCTGCAATTCGGTTTCAGAGTTGCCGCTCAAAGTAAATGTGTGTGTGTGTGTGTGTCTGTGTGTGTGGGTGGTAGGGCATAGGTCCTGGCAATGGTTTTTAGTGACGCATATTCTGGGGGCATGTTGCGTGTCCTGTGATAAATGATGATGCCACCTCAGCCCTCTTAAAACACACACACACACACACACACACACACACACACCTCTGGCAAACCCCCACTTGCCAAAGGCATTTATGTAGTTGTCGATGCCCTCTTCTATTTGTCAGCAAATGGTTCCTATGCCACAGCATCGACATCGGCAGCAGCAGCAGCTGGAATTATAACAATTTACAGTCCCAACCAAAAGTGACAAAAATAAAAAAAAACAAATTGTGAAACAACTTCATGGTTCATCCTTTTAGTATTATAATAAAAACAATTAGTTAAAAAATTCAAATTCAAATTCAAAAATATATGGCGTCAAATCGATCTAAATCCTCATCCAAACATATGTAGTATAATTTTATACACAGTTTGAGAATATTTCAGTGGCTTTTGAATCTATTTATAAATTGTTAACTATTCCAAGTCATTTACAACTCTATAATAATTTATAGATGTAACGAACAGATTGAATATTGAATCAATATGAAAGATAATTATCATTAAATATTTTTATAATATCACCAATTGGATCCAATGCATTTGTGAATAAGTAGGTGCATTTAATTCTTGAATTCAAATTTCATCTAATTTGTAAACAATGTTAGTATAGCATTTTAGTGTAGTAATTCATACCTTTAAGTTGTAATGATACCTCGCATTGTGGATGTACATGCATACCTTTAACGGTTTATTATTAAACATTTTTTAATATTTAAAATTGACTCTATACTTTTGGACCCTAGGAAAAAGTTGTGGGTCTACAATTTTCAATTTAGTCAAGTCAATTAAATAACAGAATTTTGAAGGCATTTTTTTAAGTCTCTCAACTTAACATTGATATTAAACACTTATTAGTTTTATAGTATTATTTTCTATAACTATAAAAAAAGTGAATTAAATTCCTCATCAATTGAGACATTTTGCATCAAAATCGAATAAAAAATTCACTTTTTCGCCTCGCCTCGCAGACGTGTTAATAAATAGGACTATAAATACAAGTTCCCTTCAGGTTTTTTTCTATAATTTTTCGACACAGATATAAAATATATCTGTTTTACATTTTGGTAACAAAAAAAGAAACAAATTTAAATTGCTTACAGTTTAATTGAGAAATTTCTTTTAGAATTTTCTTTATATATTTAATTCTTTTACAGTTTTTCCATTAGCCACCCATATGGGGATGGGTGGGGGTGGGGGTGGGAATGGTGGTACTGTTGCTGTTGTTTCTTTTGTTGTATTGTAAAATCAACAAAAGTAAAACAATACCAAATATCAAACACACAAAAGCGAGTGTAAGGTGATGCAGGGGCTTTGACTACGGCTATGGCTACCGTCTCTTCGCTTTCCCCCTCTTTCTCAAACGTCTCGTCGCGCCGAGAAGGAGAACTTGTAAAATACTTTTGTGTAACTTTGGCTGAAAACTTTATTTTGTGTATTATATATCCTGTTAACAATGTACTTCAGTTTTTGTGCCGTTGTTGCTTCAAAGGCATACAAAAACCCAGGACCAAGACCAGGACCAACAAAAGAGCCAAGAGTCACTTAGCACCGAAACGTGTAATAGTCTGTGTGTGTATGCGAGTGCGTATATGTGTGTAGGTACATGTATGTGTGTGAGTGCGGTTTCCGTTAGCCGACAGCCTTAACTGAGGCTTCAAACTGGGAATGAGGGATAAGTTTGTCTCATACTCGACACTCAATGTTGGATGTTGCCAGCTTTCTTTTGTTTAAATTTTGGTTTTGTGTCAGCAACCACATGAACGCACGCATACACAAAGCTCAACTCTCTGGCAAAAGAAAGTCAAAAGTCTTGAAAAAGTAAGGTATGTTGTTGGGTAGGGGAGTGGAAGAGCAGGCAAACAAACAGCCAACCAACCAACCAACCAACCATCCAGCCATCCAGCCAACCAGCCAACCAGTTAGATTGAGGCGGACAGAAAAACTTTTGCCAAACTAAACAAGTCGTGCACATTTTTCGGCCTGTCTCTGTGTGTGTGCGTGGGCGAGTGTGTGTGTCTGTTTGTGTGTGTGTTTGTCAGTTTGTCTATATGCGGTTGTAGTATATATGCTTCACACTTCCGTTTCCTGTACTAAGCAATACATGAAGAAGTACATACATATGTTAATTTTTCGCTGTCTTGTGCGCTTGGTCTTGTGTGTTGTTTGCCAATTTCCCCTGTAAACGGAAAATTTGCATTTGGAACCTATCGAACATCATTGAAAATTTGCATATTTTCCTGATTTCCAAAGTTTTCAACATCTAAGTAGAAGTACCAATTCTGAAAGTAGGGTATTTTTTTTATTTATAATTGAATATTTTTGTGCAAATCAGATTAGAAGATATTTTAATTTCTAATGTTTAAGGTAAACCTTTCTTTGTCATAACTTTTCTATCAATTACTTTTAAGATTCGCTAGTATCCTTTGCTAAACAGCCAAGTCTAGTCATTTAAAATGGATCAAACTTTAATCAAAGCAAGTCGATTATTAAATTTTAAAATCAATTTCCGGAGCAATCGAAATCAAACTAGAAAGTAACCCCAACTACAATTTGTCTGGATTACCCACAGGGTGTGGGAATTGTCTGCAGTATGTGTGTGTGTGTGTGTGCCCCTGAAAGTATGCTGATGTCTTAGTTTATGCGTGGATGCTTTAAGCTATATTCATTTTGAAACTTTTACACAAATCACTGCCTTGCAACAAAAGCCATAAATACCAAATTGACACTATTACACGCCCATTTGGTATAAACGCCCCCTTTTATCACCTACCTTTCTACCTGCCTACCTGTGTGTGTGTGTGTGTGTGTGTGTGTGTGTGTGTGTTAGAGCGTGTGCAAGTGGGTGTGCACAGTTTTTACTACCATGGCTAGCGCGTGTCTGCCTTAATGGACACCTTTGAGATTAATTGCTGTGAACGAAGCGACGATGCGATGACTCGACGACGACGACAACGACGACGAGAACAACAACGAGGACGACAAGGACGAGCACTAGGACGATGACGATGGCAACCACATGAACCGCAAAAAGAACAAAGCATTAAAGACCCGTGGAAGTTAGGTGGGTGGAGAAGGTTGGTAAGGTTGAATGTTTAACCAGTCAAAGTCACGTGTCAAATAAAATGTCAACAAAACAATTGAGTTATTTATTTGGGCAAAGGCGGGCAGCAGAGACAAACACAGAGAGAGAGAGAGAGAGAGAGAGAGAGAGAGAGAGAGAACGACAGAGAGATGAAGCGCGGCAAGGCATTTAATTTCACCGTGTGAGCCCTAAGGGGTGAGGGTGGGGGAGAACCGTGTCGATGGCGAACGTATGCCGAGTATTTAAAAATCCATTGGCGGTCATTCGCCTAATGCCGGGAGTTACTTTGTCAGAAAGCGAACAACCAATGGCTCAAGTGTCGAGTTCATTGCAATGCAAGACGTTTGGCTATTTTTGGCCCTATAGAGATTTCCACCCCAAGTCGAGCCAAGCCCAAGGCTCAGCACACACAATTGACACGTGCGCTTTGGTAGGATAGAGTACTGACGCTGCTGCCTGGCAACTAGAAAATCATTTAACAGCAACAACGGCAGCGGGATTAGGCGATGATGCGCGTGTCGTAGGTTAGCATCGAGTCTATAGCTACATATAGATCCTAAGCCAAGCGACAGTACAAGGAGAGATGCTCAATTGAAACGCAAAATGATATTTGCACAGGCCTGAGCCCTAAGCCCAGAGCCAGGGGGCGCATCCTTTTTGGCTTTCTCTCGTTTTGGCTGGCTGCTAAGCAAATATAAATAAAGACCTTTGATGTGAATTTATTGGCAATGGCCAAAGAAAAAAAAAAAAATAATAACGAAGAAGAAGAGGGCGAGTTGAGCGAGAGTTGTTAGAAAAGGGGCAGGAGGAGGAGCAGGAGCAGGAGAAATCAAAGCCAAATAGATTCTATAAAAGGGCGTGAGAAATATCTGCAAGAAATTTGCACAACAAATGTTTATGAATTTTCCTTTTGGCCAGTGAAATGCATAAATAATGCAATAGCCATTGAATTTCATTACTAAATATGAATATATGGGAGTGTATGTATGTGTGTGTGCATAAATAAAATATTAAATATTTCATGCAGTCATTGGCATGACAATGGCAATGTCATTTTCTGACATTGTAATGTGCCTTTTTCATTTAAAACACTCACTTTCCCCATCCCCTCCATTTGGTTGCTTCATCTGCTGCTGACTTCAGATTTTGGCCCATAAAAACCTCAATGTCACTCGCCTGCCCGGTCTCGAATCCTGTGAAAATGGAAATTATGTAGGTAGGTAGGTGTAGCTATACAGCAGCCGTAGACGACGTCGACAACGTCACACAGGATGTGTCATAAACTGAGTTGTGGAAAACGTAAATGAAATTGGCTGCAAGTTGATTTCACCCCAGTTCGTTTTTCTTTTTCTTTCTTTCTTTCGTTTTTTTGCTATATAAATTATGTAAATGCAGCAGCCTGGCGAAAGATCTCAAAATCCCAGAACCCTAATACCTTGGGCCAGCTAATAGTTGCATACTCTGAGGTCTCCATCCATTAGGCTCACCACACACACAACCCACCTAGCACCCGCACACCCGCACACCCGCCCACCCGCCTACACGCCCACAGTAACCCATACCAACCATCTACGCCCACTTGCTTCAGAAATTTTCTGACAACATGTTGTGGCCCAACAAAAATGGGAGAAAAAAATACACACACACCCACACACACAGAGAGAGAAAAAAGGTCAACATTTTACGGTTGATTAAAGTGCGCCAGGCTGTAGCTGGAAGCGTTTTTTGAGGGGCTGGGGGCCAGTTTAACCCAAACCGTTCCCTATCCCTTACCTTTTTCTGCAGCAACCCTCTCTGCCTCTCTCTCTCTCTCTCGCTCTCTCTTTGCGGATAGCCATCCTTACACACACACAGACAAATTGTTCAAATATTTAATGAAGTGCATAAAAATAATTTACAAAAATATTTCATGCATTTCGGTTGAAAAAGATTAAACATCATGTATTTTGGTTTTCTCGTCAAAAAATATTTTCACTGTTATAATTTATTTGTATTTGTGCAAAACCGCCAAAGGGCAATTGGCGCATATTTGTTAATGGAAATTGTTAAAATGGTTTAAAGTATTTGCCTCCAAATGGACCGAAAATCGCCGCCGCTGCCACCGCCACCGCCGCGCAGTAACTGCTGCCTAATTGAGTGAGGGCAGACAGAGACACTGCCTAGGAACGGGGAGAGGCGAGACGGCGATGGAAATGGAGACGGGGAATCCCGGTTCTGGCAGAAAAACAAAAAAAAAAACAGACACAAAAGGTCAAGTTTTTGGTCTCTTTTTTGTATGTTTTTATTTTGTATGTATGTATATGTAATCAAGCCAAACCATTTCCACCAATGTGGACCTTGGCCATTTAAATTTGCCGCATTCCCACCGCACTCAGTTAGTAATAGTAACTCACTTATCTCACCCACACACACACACACACACACACACACACACACATTGACGGCGACGACGTCGGCGAACCTTTTTATTAAAACACAAGAAGAAATATTTCATTTATTTTTCGGTCTAAGCCTTCAGCCGAGACTTTTGGTCTCTAGGTGTTAATTTAGCTAATTTTATTGTGGGCACAAATATTTGAAATTATTTTTGAATATAAAACAATTTGTGTACCAAAAAAGAGAAAAATAAAATACAAGAAAAAAAAAACAAAAACCTTTTTGCCACCATTCTCAAATCCCTGGGGGCATTAACACATTGAAAAAAGCGGCATAGTTAAATAAATTTTAAAATTATAATAATCACTCAAACAGTTACAACGAGGTTAATATATTCTAATTTCTATTTGCAAATGACTTTCCCAATTTAAATTTAACTGTAAATTTTACTCCAAAATTAAAATTTCTATTCCATTAATAAATGATTTTTACAATTCAGTAGATCATAATTAAATGGAATGCAAAATACAATTTTTTTATAAATCAAACAAAATCAAATTCGTTACGGCTGAGGGAGGGAAAGACGGACGGTCGAACATGGCCATATGAAGTCGTCGCGTCGTGCTGATCAGGAATATATATAGTATATATGGTCGGAGATGCTTCGTTCTATGCATTGCATACTTTTGACAAATATGAGTATACCCTTTTTGCAAGGGTATAACAAATTGAGAACATTCCGGACTTTGCTTTAGATATCGTTGGCAACAATCAGCAAACTCTGTGAGTTGGGTAAATATTTGGAACTTTAGATATTATTTATATAAATAAGATATATCAAACTTTATTAATAGGATTATGATTTTCCTAAATATGCCTTGATCTTTTTTTTCAAAAGGGTTTGTACTTATATATTTAAGCTAAGAATAACAGCCAAAATATAAACAGATATCTATGAGGTGCAAAACGACTAACTTAATTAAGGAAGAGAGGCTGTGCCGTAAGAAAACTCTTATCAGTGGCGGATTAGCCTTATAGCAGGATTGGAAAATGTTACGCTTTTATAAATTTTTATACCATACACCCATAGGGTGAAATGGTATATTAAAGTCGCCAAAATGTATGTAACAGGCAGAAGGAAGCTTTTCCGACCCCATAAAGTATATATATTCTTGATTAGCATCAACAGCCGAGACGATCTAGCCATGTCCGTCTGTCCGTCCGTCCGTCCGTCCGTCTGTATGAACACCTAGATCTCGGAGACTATAAGAGCTAGAGCCACCAAATTTGGTATGTAGACTCGTGTCATATGTACGCTTATCGAGTTTGTTTCAAATGTTGCCACGACCCCTACCGCCCCCGCAAATGATATAAAACCGATTTTCTTAAACACCATAGCAACTAGAGACACAAAATTTGGTATGTATATTTGCTTAGTAAAAGCGCACATTTTGTATTTATAAAAAATTTGCCACGCCCCCTACCGCCCCCGCAAATTAAATAAAACCGATTTTCTCAATCTATTCTAGCTAGAGACACAAAATTTGGTATGAATATTTGCTTAGTAATTGCGCACATTTTTGATATGTAAAGATTTTGCCACGCCTCTTTCCGCCCCGTAATTTGAAAAAACTCGATTATCTCCCGTAATTTTCTACCTTGTGCAATCAAATTTAGCACACTTAAATTTGATACTAATATCAAGCAAAATACCAAATTTGATCAAAATCGGAATAAAAATAGCCAAGTTATGCATATAAACGTGCTAAACTGCGATCAAGCTGAGATATGTACATATAACTTTTTGAAATCGGTTAAAAAGGTGGAATCACCAAAGATTATTTGAAAAATATCTCTAAAATTCTCAAATAACTGTAATTTTATGAATTTGTAATTCTGACAATTTTCAATCGATTGTCAAAATTCAAATATCTGTTGTCTCATTTGAAAGTTATCTATAAGTTTTCATTACAAACTCAACAAATAAAATGTTGGCATTTTCCGCAAAAAAATTTGTTTTTTTCTTCTTGAATTGCGTCGAAATAAATTGTCTCAAATATCGACGTATTTCATTGCAATTTAGTCAATTCTTTATGTATTTACAATATTCATGACAATTTTTTTAAATATTTGATTTGGTTTCTTTTAATTTGCGTTAAAATGAATTAAAATTGCCAAGTGCTTAATGTCATTTTAAACGTGCTAAATTGCAATTAAACTAAGATATAGAAATTTACGAGAACATAGTTTAAAAAGACCTACAAAAGTTTGTGTTAAGCAAATTCTAAAAAATCATTATATTTGCAAATCTGTATTGTTTTTATTCTAAGTTTTACATTGAAGAACTTATATTTTTGTCTTTATAAAAAAATCGTATACAGTGAAAGATACACACCCGTTCGCTTAGATATTTTTTTTAAATACGAACTTTCTTTCACTCAAATACAATAAAAAATTTTAAAATGCCATTTTGAATAATATATATTTTTTCTTTTTTTTTGTTAATTGTTTATTTACAGATATATATATGCATTTACTTAAACAAACTTTTGTTTGCTTATTTTACTAAATATTATGGACACTGTCTCTAATCGAGCTCTCTAGTTGTGATTTAAATTATAATTTCATTTTGTGAATGATTTAATCTTTACTTACTAAGGATAAGTATAATCGTAACTATTTTGCAAAGAAAACGAGAAAGGAAAAAAAAAACCTTGCTTGAGATTAAAAACTAACTATCTTAACTAAGGGGAGAAGAAGAGAAAAAGGAGGGGGGAGACCACCAACATTTGCTGGCGGTATATATGGAGAGATTTTTATCTAAAATGGATATAAGTAGTACAGTCGAATCCTTTATTTTGAGGTGTTATATCCTTTTGTTCTACTATTTTACAATTAGCCCTTCTGAAAATATGATAAATAATTGGTATACACAAATTGTTTTGGATATAATTGTTTTCGTCTAGTTATAGAAATATTTCTGGGATATTTAGGTAAAAATTATTATGATGTGAAATCAGGCAATTTTAGCGAGAATTGCAATCAACCAATCAACCCCTTCTGGAAGGGTAGAATTCAACAAATTTTAACTTATTTAGAACCCCGCTCTGACTTATTACATTAATTAAAATTTTCAAGTTTTTTCTAGTTTGGTGCCAAGTTATTATCACACATCGGCTATGGCTTAGAATCGCATGATCGGCCTGATCGAACTGCCTCTCAGTGTATTGCCGCTACTTTATATGCTAAATAGATTATTTTTATCAAGACATAGACAATCTAGTTTGTAGAGCTTTGTTTTTTTATGAGTAGAATGTATTTCATAAATACAACTATTAAAACTAATATAGCTAATTAGTATATATCTGTTATATGATACATTTGAGTAAGCAATAAATAGCAAATAGTTTTTATTGTTTCGTAAAGGGTAACTGAGGTCACTGAAAGAGCCGAAGGATTTGCTCTTCATTATTGTTGGCCATGTGACAGATTGTTTTAGATTTCCATTCAGATTCGGTTGACAACTTGCAGCCCAATTCAGGCAATAGAAAATTGCACCACTACTGCTCAGTTACCCCCGCATCATCCGGATGGGATGAGACTCAACTCAACTCAAGGCGACAAACCCGCATCGTAAAAAGCGTAACGAAAGCCAAAGGCGCATAAATGACAAGACAATTTTTGGAAAGTTTGGAATATACATATAAAGTATAACAAACTGAGGGTGTGGAAGTGGAAATGTTGCATCAATGTTAGCAGGACATAATAATGGGTAACAGCAGAAACAAGTGGCGCCCTTTGGTTTGGTTGAATTTTTTGTTTCCCTTTTGATTTTATGGCGCAGAAAATTGAATGATTGATCGCAAAAGTAGGCGCAACTAATTAATTTATGTCACTGTGACAATAAGGCGTTGAAAACGGGGCGTGGTTAGGACATTGCTGATGTCAAACTGGTACATTGGCCACCTGCAAGTTGGCCCAAAATGTAGAACCAGGATAAAGAAAGAAAGAGAGAGTGAGAGACAGAGGGGGAGAGTAGGTTGGCGAAAAAAAACCACACGTGTCCGTGTGCAGCTCATACCACAAGGGAAAGTGGAAGGGGGATGGAATGATGGCTCCTGCTTTTTGTGTTTTCCTTTTTTATCTTTCTTTTAGTTCTCTTGCATATTTCATTTGCATAATTTTGAACTTAAATTTAAATGACTTCATCCAAGGGGATCACACGTGTGCGACAGTTTTCAGTTGGGTGAGGAGTGCGGGTTGGGTGTTTTTCCTTCCTAAAAACTAGCAAAAACCAGCAACCACAATGCCAATGCCACTTTTTGTGGTTTACTTCATTTTTGTCATTAACTTTCCTAGCCGAAAAATCCATTTCGGTGGTTGGGTTAGTGGGTGGATGGTTATTAGACACCTTTTGCTACCAGCTGTTTGGCCTAAAGCATACTTCTTCATTCGCTGTCTTGTAGTTTTCCCTGTACTTTTCATCTTTCTCTATCTTAGTCTGGCCTTTTTTGTTTTTTTTTTTTTTTTGTTTGTGGCAGTTGTCGAAAGTCGGCGCAAGTCAACTAATTTATTCATGACATCATCATTAAGTTGTTGTCGTGGCATCCACCAAAAACCTTTTGATGCTTCCACTGCCGTTTCTCACCTTTTTCTCGCTTGGTAGGGAATGGAACTGACAAAGCTTTTCAAGTTTCCGTTTGCTCTTATTTATTTTTGTTTATTTTGTGTCGAGCCAAGGCAACTCCAACAACTGACTTGTTTATGTTGCCTTCTACTTCTAGTTCTTCTTTATCATCCTACTCTTTGCCAAGTGGATTTTGGCATGGTTTGTGTCTTCTCTTCTTTTGCCTTCTATTTTTTTTTTTTTTTTTGCCCTGGGAGGTTCTAGTATGAATTTTAATGACTAGATTAACATTTCGGGTTGTCTTCTTAATATATGAGTTCTGTTTTCCGTGACTTTGATGCTGATGCAAACTCGAGATATATCCTTGCTAACTTATACACACACACACACACACCCCAAGCTAGACAGACATTACCTTATAACATGTTAGAAACTACATTTCCTTATCTCAATAGACTGGTTAATTTTCTTTATATCCTTTAAATACGGCATTACATTTAATTGTGCATCATAGGTTATTTGATTATATTTTCAACAACTAAAATGCTTTTATTAATGTGATAAATTAGATTTAAATCGGCTTAAATGTGGTTAGACTAAAGACTGACGATCATTTAATCTTATCGGTATGGTTATTTCTTTTGTGGTATTAACTTTTTTTGTGTAATTCATTCATATAAATCATTTCAATCAGCTCATGAAATTGCCCTTTTAAGTACTTGCTTCAATTGTATTTTGTGGAGGAAGGGGAAACGTATTCGAAATACATTTTATTGGGGCAAGTTGGTAATTAACTTTGCAACACTTGCAACTCTGGTCCAGGTTCTGTATATGTATACTTGAGTGGGAAATCGACTGTGGCTTACAATACAGTCATGTCCACTTGTCCACCGATTGTTAGCCCTTGGCAAATGTATGTACATATGTATGTGAAAATGTCAACAGATCGAACAAACAGAATGGACAAGCGACTGGAAAGGATTGTCAAAGAGTAGAAATGGGACATGGTAACATGCACTTCATCATTGAAAAAGTCACGGATTTGAGGCAGAAGCCTAAAGTGAGATTCAGATTTACAGTCACAAAAAGGCGAAAATTTGCATTTACATTGACTTTTGACTGAACGATATGGACACGGACATGGTCATGGACATTGACATGAACATGGACTCGTATCATAGGCGGACTGATTGATTTCCAGAATGCGTATGTGTGTGTGTGTGTGTGTGTGTGTGTGTGTGTGTGTGTGTGTGTGTGTGTGTGTGTGGATACTGTGGTGAGGTGTAATGTGTGTGTGGTAGTGGTCTGCGGGACGCAACGTGAGTAAAAACCACGAAACATATTTGGTTTGTCATTGGATGCAGTGAAGCGCATGGCCACAGCATACTAGGGAGGACATCAGATGGGAGTCCTTTTTGGGGTTTTTGAAAAAGCCAAAAAGAGTGAAGAGAAGAAGAACAGAGGCCAGTGGCAGTGGCAAGAGCCTTATTGACATTGGACGCACGCACGCACGCTCGTTGGTTCGTTCGTTCGTTCGTTTGCTGTGTGTGAGTGTTTCTTTTCATGTTTGTGCGTGCATGACAAGTGGAGCCTCAATTGGTTGTCCTGCCACCCCCCCTCCCAACACGCACACACACACACACACATACAGAGAGGACACCAACGCTTTTCCATACAATTACATAAGGACTCGTTTAACTGTTTTGCACTGCTGTCATGTTGACTTTTTCTTCATCTTCTTGTTCTGTCCTTTCTTTTCCTGTTGTCCTTGTTGCTAGTGTCATTTGCCTGCCATGTGGTTGTTAGTTTGCCTCTGTGTGTCTCTCTCTGTGTGTGTGTGTGTGTGTGTCCTTTTATATCCTTGTGTGCATGCATGTGGTGAGTGCAGCAATGTCCTTGTGCAAACTTCCCGCACTTTGTCGTTGTCGTTTTTCGTGTTTGCCTTGTCGTTGACTCTGCCTTTTACTCTGTCGCTTTTATCGTTTCCTTGTCGTGACTTTTTCTTCATTTTTGTTGGTTTTTTTGTTCTCCTGCAACTGCTGCTGCTGTTAGTAGTAGTCCTGCTGCTATTGCAGTAGTTTTGGTGGCGGTTTTCCAGCAATGCTCTTCTTTTTTTCCCATCCTTCCTTCCTTCCTTCTTTCTTTCGTTCATTTTTTTTTAATAAGTGCCCTATACATTCGGCATAGCCATATTCCAAAAAGCAAAACGAAATGAAGGGATACCCTATGTCACATATCTACCTCGGCAATAGATTTAAAACTCATCGCCTGTTTTTATATATTTAGCTCTGCCATTTGAGAGAATATTTATATTCTGAATACATGCTAAATTTTCTTTTTATACCCTTGCAGAGGGTATTATAAAATTGGTCAGATGTTTGTAACGCACAGAAGGAGACGTTTCCGACCCCATAAAGTATATATATTCTTGATCAGCATGAGAAGCTAAGTCGATATAGCCATGTCCGTCTGTCCGTCTGACCGTCTGTCCGTCTGTCCGTCTGTCCGTCGGTGCGTACGCGTTTTACTCAGCCATCTTAAGAGCTATCGGGATGAAATTTTTTTTGGGAGCTTTTTTTTACCCGGGTGAGATAAAGTATGAAAATCTTTGGGATCGGACCACTATATCATATAGCTCTAGAAGAAACATTTTTGCAAAAATTGGAGTATCCCCATGAAATTTACCAATATGATAGTAATAGATATAAAATCTCAGATCCCAAAATTTGAATCTGATCCGATAAATAGAACACAAGTTACAGTCAATATAAATCGGTTCAAACGCTGCCGGCAGCGCTGCTTGCTGCCTACTACTGCCATCATCAAATCAACAGAGCACACGCATACACACACAGACGCAACGCTACATGAACTGTATGTGTATGCGTGCCGTGCTTTGCTTAGAAAATGATGGAAGAAGAAAAACTTGTGGTAAAAAGAGAAATAATATTTTGTTTGTGTATTGATGAATTGAGTTGCAGGGAAAGAAATTTCAAAAAGGAAAAATATTATTGCCAAGTATACTGCAAGGGTATATAAACTTCGGCATAGCCGAAGTTAGCTTCTTTGATATTTTTTTTATTATTATTTCATAAGGATGCACCCAGTGGAATATATTTTTTTATTATAATCACCCTGATTTTGTACTGTAAGCTTTAGTTATTGACAAAATATAAACAAGGAAATAATGAAATTTAAATATATTTTTACAGTCGTCCTATTGACCTAAACGACAATCATCTGTTAGTATATGACTAAACCTTGTCCAAACTTAACTTAAAGTTGGAATTTTTGTAATTTTTCTCAAATATTCAAATAGACTTTTATATTCTCTGCTAATTCCAATTTATTAACTTGGTTATGTTTATTATTCTTTTGATGAATATTTTGATTTTCTCGTAAGGATTAAAAAAAAAATGAAAAAAAGCTTTAGTCGAGTTTTAACATTATTGATTATCAAGTATCAAGCAAAAGTTGTATAATTTATTGTGAGTAAACTTGTAAGCCAATATGAGGTTATTGAAAAGTATTCTAGTCTTAACCCTAAATGCAGTTTGCTCTTAGCCGCATAAAAACGACGTATACAAATATCAATTGTCCCGGCAATTGTTCTTGACAATATACTTCTTGATTGGCTCTTTGCATTTGATTATCGGTGTGGTGATCGGCATTGTCGTTGGAATATTAAATATATACTATTTGGAATGGAATATTAATATTAAGTGGCCAACCGTGCGTCCTTCTCTCAATTGCTTCGAGTGTCATGCCGAGCGCTCTCGTATCTCGTAAATCTCTTGTATCTATGCATCTCATGTAAGCGATATCAGTCAATAATAAAAAACGAACGTTGCCTCGGGGCAGGACACACACCAAATACACTCACTCACACACAACAACAATACACAAAACACATACACTTGAAACGTGGCAGCGCGTGTCGCTACTTAATTGTTAAACATTTTGTAACATTTCGTTGAGATTAGCATCGCAAAAAAAAAAAAAAAAAAAAATGAGAAAAAAATCGAGAGGAACGGAGAAGGAGTACATACAAGTACCAAGGGTCAGGATGGGGTGTGGTCTGTGCTCTGTGCAAATCAAACAGGTCTCCAGACTCACAATCAAATCTACTCACCGCTTCTCAATGGCGGGTAGTTTGTTTGTCGTTGGTGTTGTTGTTTTGATTGTGATGCGCGGATAATCTCCGGGAAGGCACGTGAGCTCTGTTTATTTGTTTTGCCTGCCTAGTGGGTCGTTCAGCTCTGATTCCAACTTCAATGCCAACATCCGACTCCCAGCGACAGCGATGTCCAAAGGTGTAATGCGTTAAAGGCACAGTCTGAGCGAGAAAGATGGAGTAAGTGGAAAAGAGAGAGAGAGAGAGAAAAAGAAGACCTAGAGCAATGGGAACGTGTGCATTGGACACGCGGCATAGATTTTTCACATGGATAAGTCGCTTCTTGCCTTTGTTCCTAGTTTGTCCAAATAGTAACAATTTTCCATCATCTCGTTTTCTATTTGCAGGACACAAACTTTTTCGTTTTCAGTGCGAGAATAGTTAGCCATTTCACTCCATGAAAGTGTAGACAACAGTGGAACATCTTTGTTGGTATTTCCCATTCAATTTTGCTTCAATACATCCCGATGTCAATTAATTTTTAAAAAAAAAGTTTGTATAAACTAATAGCAAGAATGATACAATAAATAATTTTATCATTTTGTAAGAAATTGCAGAGGATCGGTTACTAGATATGGCCGAACGAGACTCACTTGTACTTTTAAACTTAATCTCAACACTTGATTTATATAAAATTGAATGAAATCATGATATAGCTGGAAATGGAACTAAAAAAACAAACAGAAATGTAATTGTTTGTTCATAAAATTTCCCATAATTCACACGATTTCCATGATCTAAGATACACTCTTGCTGAGGTATTTCGTTTATAAATTGAATCATTCGTCAATCCATAATCGATTGGTGTACTTTCCGATGGTGTAAAATAGTGGTAAATTAATTAATTTTATTTTTGTGTCGAATACATAGTTGCCATAGAAATTAGCGATCGAAAAATCTTTTTATTAATAAATATCAAAGCCATCGATCGAAAAGCCATCTCAGTAGAAATATAGATAAATCTGATTAAAGTAGTACCTCAGTATAAAATTTCTTGTAATATAATTACTTTTTTTAAAGAATTAACGACTAACTAACTAACATTCTCAAATGCTAAATTATGCAAGAGGGCTCAACTAATAGAGAAAGAAAAAAAGACAAAGAATGAAATCAATTTCAGTGAGAGTGCTTTCTCACAATTTTCTCGGTCAACGAAAATTTAACTAAGAGAAAGCAATCAGTATGTTGAAAGAGAGAGAGAGAGAGAGAGAGAGAGAGAGAGAGAGAGAGAGAGAGAGAGAGATAGAGATCATTTTGAAAGCGTTTCTCGCACTTCTAGGACGAGGCATTTCGTGTATGAGAAAGAGAAGGAGAGCAGGAGATGGAAAAGAGGGATTCTCGCACTTTTTGACTACGTTAAGCGACTTAGTAGGACAGAAAGAGAGAGAGAGAGATAGAGAAAGAGAGAGAGAGAGATAGAGAGATGTTTTATGAATAAAAGATTCGCTAGAAAAGATAAAGTGTCGTTTAAGAAGTAAATCCCCTAATAGTTTTCTGGAATTTGTGGATCTCATTACAATAAATAATAAATTAATGTCTGTAAAGTTACAGTTACAGATATCATTTCATCCTTTAAACGCTTTGGTCACAAAATTGTAAGTGTAAGTTGGACATGTTAAAATCTGATAGACAAAATAAAATATTCGAGATGGATTTTGCTTTGTAAACTGACAAATTTCAAGCCCCCAAATCAACGAATGGATCTGCAAAGAACTGTTTCTTTACATTGGAATAAGATCACAAAAAGTGTTTGTAGTTGCTTTACATTTTTCAATTATGAAATTCTAAGCAAGATCTGTGAATACTATATTATAGATCTCCCATTTGACGATTTCATATTGTGAACTTCAATTTTCTTTGCCATGAGTTGGTGTCACAGTTGTTGGTCGCCATTCTGTTAAACACTTTGGCATGTCCCAACGACCATTACTGTGTTCTTTCTATATCTATGTGTGTGTGTGTGTGTGTGTGTATTGGCCACTATTGCTAACAGTTCGGTAAAAGCATTTCGTATACTCAGTACTCCCTACTTTTGAAAGGTATATATTGCCATTAAAGGTTTATTTCAAATCAAACACTAGATAATAAAGTAAATCCTTACTAAACTCTAGATTATGAAATAGTTAATGAGTGGCAATCAAAACATTTAACTTTTAGAATTTAGGAATCCTTGGAATCAGAGTGCCAGGAGAAGACAGATATAAGAAAACGTGGCTAATAAATTTGGTATATATATTTTTCACGTTAATGTTTATCGAAGAACAACAGTTAACTGGAAACTGGTAAAACGCACTTGGCTGCAGGGTATTTTAAAGACGTTGCAATCAATGACTTAACGTATGTACATATATAGGGGATATTGTGTTTTCTTTTTGGCTTTTTTCTAATATTTTTCGTTGACTGCTGCCACTTTTTGCGCAGCCATTTTGTTTGCTCTGGTTGGCCTTGCAACGGCAGCGGCATCAACACCACCATCACCACCCTCTCCCCCAACCATTCCTTCTCTGCTCCTTCCCACATTGGGTCTCCATCCAACCATTTTTCGGCCAGCCGCATTTTTCGTTAGCATCGTTTCTTTTCTTGTTCGCTTTTTTGTTGGCACTAGCCTGAATGTTGCTGCTGCTGGTGCTGCCAAAAACCATATCCTGTACGCTATTTGCTTTCCTCGATTTCTATTTGCGCCCAGGACGTGCATATGTATGTGTGTGTGTTATCCCTCTCTTTCTATATATACACGCGTATGTGTGTGTGTGTGTGTGTGTATTTCTAAGTATGCCGAGCATGTAGCTTTTGGTATTTATGACTATTGTCGGAAAGCAAATATTTGTCTGCACCGCATAAAAACAACAGTTAAACGAACGGGCTACGTAAACGGAATATGTATGAGATAGCCATTGGTTGTGTGTGTGTGTGTGTGTGTGTGTATGTGTTGGTATCTTTGTTTGTGCTTTGTCGCTGGGTATAATAATAAAAACAACTACAACAACCATAAAAGCTGCACATGGCCCGAAACTACTGCCACAAGTGATGTCTTTGGTTTGGTATTTGTTTTTTTTTTCGGTTCTTCTTTTTTTTTTGTTTTTATACACTCTTTTGGTCAGTATTTTTATGCCTCAGCATTTTTGATGCTGACCCCAAACACCATGCTGTGTCCATTGGTTGCTGCTTCGGGGATTTTTTTCTATATATGTATGTATTGTCTATTCATACTTATGTACTTATATGTACCCCTCGCAAGCAAAACGTTCAAATATTTAGTTTAGTTTGGTTGGTCAGCACAAAATTTTTTGTCTCAAACTCCCAGCAATTGCAGTTCAATACTAAAACGACATGCAAACAGATACCATCAGGCCAATAGGCAATATTAACTCTCTCGGTCTCTGTTGTTTACTATTTTTCAAAAGAACCCCTAAACAATAGAAAATATTTGCATTCAGAATTACATATATCTGTATTGTCATAAAAACTCAAAAACTCATTTTGTCATTCAAATTTACAAGTGATGTCTTATTTAGTCGTTTAGGTTAAGCTAATTTGTTTTAGCATTTATATCAACTGATAAGCATAATTATTGTTGCCTACTTATGTGGGCAAACTTTTTTTAAACTAAATCCCATATTTTGGTCGAAGAAAACAATGCTAAATGTAGTTTTTTGAATCTTATTATTATTTGTTGTTGGTTTCAATGTAGATAGAAAAGAGAGATCCTATATATTTATATATCTTGGAACAATAACTTAAATTAGCATCAAAAACGCCTAATTTTCAGGCGATATTAAAAATTTAGCTACTTTATGTTTTCTTTATTAACTGTTCCTAAAATCGGACAAAAATTTATGACAAAGTCTTTTTGATACTGAGTTCCAAAAGTCTTTTTACCAAAAAATTATAAGTTTCTCTCGACATTAGCTAAGTATTATGAATTAAACGTTAAGCTATCCGCAAGTCAACAATCGTTTCTAAGCTTTTAATCCTATGTAAACATTTTGCCAGTATACTCCCGCTTTTATTTGAAATGATTTCAATTTTGGGAAATTATTCCCAGAGGGTCAACCTCATCGATTTGCCGTTTATGGCAATATCAAATTGTTCCCATGAGTCCTTAGAATCTCACACTTACTCTCTCACCCACAGACACAGACAAATAACGAGATGGCAAGATTTTTGATCAAACTAAGCGATTTGGGCAATTTGTGTAAATATTGAAATTGAAACGTTTTTGTATGCCGCCAATAGAATCACAGATTGATTGCCGTGGCCGATAGCCACAAAGGGTAGTTTGCCATATCAAATAGAAACCAAAAGGGGGCGACCTTCGATGTTTTCGTATGCGAATTCGCCCATTTGCGTGTGTATGTCCGTGTGCGAGTCCTTAAATATTTGCCTGTTTGTCGTTAATGTAGATTGAATATGGACTGTTTGCGGAGATACTATCCGAATTGTATAGAGAACTTTTTCTCACCCGTTTTCTGTGATAAGCATTCAGTTCACACCAATTGCTGCTGAAAAATAAAACCAAAAACGAAACTTGTGCTGACCACTGAACCAAGAAATAAGCAAAATTCAAATATTTTCAAATTAAACATATAAAACACTTGGCTTGCCGATTTTTCTTTTATTTGAAAACACAAAAAAAAAAAAAAAAAAAAAACAGCAAAAAAACCAAAAACGTTTTTTTACACTTGACTTCAAATCGCTCAAAGGACGCGTTTTATGCGTTTTGCGTTTTTTCGAAGCAAAACTCAAAAAAAGCATCTAAAGCGAATATGTTTGGTGTTGGAGGGAGAGAGAGAGGGCGAGAGGGCGGTTAGTGGAGCAAAGTGATGGAGGTTTACGCATCAAAGCCCCGTATGAAAAATGGCCAAAGCACACAACGCTAAATTGAAAGCAAGAAAAATATGGCTGAAATGTTGCTTTTTCAAACGGCCAAATGGCTGGCCCATGACGGACGATACGATAACGACGTTGACGTCGCCCTCGCCCTCCCCGTTGCCCTCGCCACCGCTGACGATGTGCGATGGGCAATGATGATGATGCCGCCGCCTCGCCAGTTACCAATGCCAAAGCCAAAGCCGATGATGATGATGATGGCGCTCCCTGCCAATGATGAATGCGAGCGCCTCCCCGTCCAAAAAAAAAAAAATACAGAACCGCCCGCGTCCGCGCTTTCACATTCCGCGTTCGTAACGCAAATGAAATTGGAAAATGCGCGTTCTGCTGTGCCAACAAGCTGGCAAAAAGAAAATATTCATGGACAGACTACAAGAACGGGATGGACGCCACCGTAGTAGCAAAATGAAAAATAGTCAAGCAAAAGCATCGGCATCGGCATCGGCATCGGCATCAGCATCGACATCAAGAGAAGCACCAGCAGCACACGCAAACAATTTGAAAGGTCATCGATACTAAATACTGAATACTGACTACTCGCTGGCTGCCTTCCCCCCTTCCTTTGTTTGTTCGTTCCTTTCGCGTTTACCATATTTCTATCCCGCGCACGGCCACAGTGCTTTAGAGTTATTGTGATATTGTGAAAATTATGCGTAAAATTGATGAGTTTGGCGAAAACATTAAACATAAGCATAATCTCAATTGGAGATTTTGGAATTTTTGAAAATATTTTGCTTTACATACATTTTGCAACGCCTGAGAGCGAGAAGGCAAGTATGTTTAGAAATGAAATGGTAGCAACTAAATTTTGTTCACATTCTGCCTAATTACTTTTTAACTAAGACTAACAAATTTCTTGGGAATATCTCATTTAAAAATTAATAATATAAATAAAAGTAAGTTAGATACATCCTTTGAATTCATAATCTTATATAGATACCTATTGTAAAATTCGCCAGCTCTATTGCAAATATATTCTAAGCAAACGCAAAATGATTCGATCGATTCGATGAATAATAGAAAAGATAACACAAAAAAAATACACAAAAGGTGAACTCTGGCATTTAAAGTTTTGTTAGTAAATTTTGACTTCATTTAGTTGTAATGGCCATTGTATTTCTGGAGTTCTTTAATAAAACTTTGAGGTTCCACTCTGCAGACAAGCTGCTCACCTTCTTCGGAGGAATACCAAAAACAACAAATTAATGGAAGCGCTTCTTAGATTATTAGATCAACCAAATGTAAATATTATTATGTCTTCTATTGTAAAAAGTTTTTGCCCAGTGTGCCAAATGAGCCATTTGTTAATATAAGTTTTTATGGTTTTCGCTTATGAATCGCGAATATTCATTCCCATTCTAAGGCTGATTTCGATTTTGGTGCTGGTGCTGGTGCTGGCTTAAAGTGGTCCTGGTTACGGCTTCGGTTTTGGTGCCGTGCACACCCTAGGCAACAACTGAGCAATTTATTGCCGCTTCGGTGGACGGCAAATGAATATTGGTTTCGATGTGGCTGCTCTATTTGATTTTGGCTTTACTGTATTGCCAATATTTGTATTTGTCTTTGACATGGTCGTTTGGCTCCTCCTCCTCCAACACCCCATCAAACAGAACCAAAACAACTTCAAAGTATCATTTTTAAAAGAACGAAGAGAACTAGCCGCAGGGAATCGCTGGTCGAAGTGCATAACGGAGATATGGCCGTTGAGTTTTTAATGTTTATACAGAACTCTTGGCTTTTTTTTTTTTTTTTTTTTTTGGTAAGTCAACTCAAATGCAAAATTCACACCATTTCATTTTCAATCAAAAGCATAAATATTCTGCCAGTGCATCGATTATACTTGGTATGTCAAAACAAATTATGAGAAAACTGCAAAAGCCAAATAAACAAACTATGCAAACAATAAACATTGGTCAGCGAATCAATTGAGTCACCATTCTTCCCACATGAACGTCTCCGTATGTATAAGATATGAATTTTGAGGTAAATTTGACTTGAGACGGAAATATCCTTAAAATTGCCATTAAGCAAACAAAACCGCTTTCAAGAATAGGCGATGCGTGGCATTTAAAAGCCATGAGTAAGGGAGTCAAAGATAATATTCAAAACTAAATTGCGGACATGCTGAGCCACTTTCTATATGCATATACATATGTACATATAAATATCTGTGTATTTAAGTATATATGTACACACTTTAAAGTCAGTAAAAGAGCCCCCCTGAGCCATTGCGTCCTGTGTCACGAGTGTGGCCAGACAGCATGTCTATCAATGCCTAAAACTCAAATTGAATGCGAACGAACTGAACCCAATCCGAACCCAACTGAACTGGACCAGGAATGGAGATGGAGACTGTGACTGAAGCTGAGACAACGATATCTGTTGACACACATACCGGGCAAGAACTGAATTGGTAGAACCACACTGAGAGAAAATTTATTTTACAAATAAATCTAGAGAACAAGTCTGGGACATAATAAATTAATAACAAAATAATTGATACTTACATACATATTATTTAAATATTATTATTCTTCTCTATGTTCATATTATTATTCTATCTAAGAAGTAGAACCATTTTTTCTATTTTTGTTCAAATCGTTATTGTTGCACCTATATATATTTTATTTCACAGTGTAGCCGCGCATGTTTGATTTGAGTCGATGCTGAAATCTAAACATCTGCAAAATTACGCGCATAAATCCTTTAACACTTTTTCCTTAGACCTGGATCTGGACATATACGCACAGTGACTGGGGTAATGGGGGTTGATTATACCCAGCAACGCAGGGGACCATCAAATTAGCCCACTTAAGGTCGTCAGGCCTGCTGCTCATAGCGGGTGCATTGGCTCGATACTGCACTCTTCTGCTGTTCTTTCTCTCCCCTTCCCTCTCCCACTCTAAGAGCTCTCTGTATTTTACTACCCTTTGTTTACACACTTCACATACAATTTGCCTGGCCGTGGCCCGTTTCTCGAGGAAAAGGAAAAACTCATTTGCCCAGTATATTCAGCACGCGTTGTGTTGACAGTTTGCTAAGCAGTAGTAGTAGTCAGGTTTCTTCATAGATTTCATTCATTCTATATATATATATATATATATATGTATTCTTAATGCAGCTGCATCGGTGCAGCGTTTGAGCGTTCGAGTGGAGTCTTTGCCAAAACAAACAATGACACCACCCGCCCATGCCAAGACGCCCTTCTACTTGACTGCCCAGCATTTCAATGCGAAATAAAAAGCAACGTAGGCAACCATCAAGCATCTTTATCGACCCACTCCAGCAACCACATATTGACCCCTATCCCATATCGATGGTGGTCCCTCGAGCAGTCTTGTGCGGTTACTTCGACTGGTTTCTTTCTTACCACTTTTCAATGGTTAGACCCAAAACGTTTACTTACTACATAGAACATGCCAATGCCATTGCGTTTGCCTTTGCCTTTGCCACTGCTACAGCTACTGCTACTCTTCATGCCTCTTTAGCGCTTATCATGCTCAAATGATAATTGAAGTGCCACACAAAAACTATTTATCCTGAGGCTTCTGAGCGTGCCTTTGCTGTTGTTGCTGTTGTTGTTGCTGTTGTTGTTGGTGTTGTTGGTGTTGTTGGTGTTCTTACTGTTGTTGTGGTTATTCAATATTACTTTACCATTGACAGAAATGAGAGGTAGACGGACAATAGATGCATTGAACCCAAATCTCGTACCCCTACTACCCGTGCTACCCTTTGCAGTATACTTTTTTTGCTGCCTTCCTCTGTTGTTTTTTGTTTTTTGTTTTTTTTTTTTTTTGATATTTTATTAAATTTGTTTCCACTGCCATGGCATTTTGGCTTCAATACCCCTTCCCTGATCTGCTCCTCCTTCTACTTCATTCATTTCTCTGCCTGTGTATGCGGCAATTGTAGTTGTTGTCTTTCCTGTTCCCATTTGACGGACGAGTTTGATGACAATTTCCACTTTTTGCCCATTGTCGATTTGATTTTATTAGCCCGCTTGCTTTCTGTTTGCGGTGGTCGCCTCTCAACAACTTATCGGCCCTATGATGACATCATTATTCCGATTAATGGGGTTGCAAATGAACCACACAGAACCCAATGACAAGCAACTCGTCCCTCTTTCCTGTGTTCAGTACAAACATAAACGTGGCAAGTATAGTAGGGGGTAAGAGTAGGGTGTAGACAAATTGTGAAAATGCCATTTCAATTCGTTTACAGATTTATTACAAATGTTTAAGCTTCCTTTTAGATGCTGTCTTTACTCTAAATCGTAAACTTAGGTCTAAATAAATTAGAGGTAGGCATATTTACATAAATATGTAGTTAGTTTATATATATGTACATGAAGGTTATATTTATGGCACACTATTTGGAAATTTTCAATTCCAATTTTCGCACTAAAATTTTGATGGAATTTTCTAACCCTTTCGGACTACGTCCATGATGGGGGCCAAGGTTAATTGAATTTTCGCTTTTATGCATCGAAACTGTTTTCCTATCATTTAGATATGTGCGAAAATTTATGACATCCATCCGAGCCTTTTTATCTTTATAATGCCTGTTGTAAACCATAATTTGGAGTATATGATGGTTTGCTGGTCTAACTGACCGAAGTTTTCGTCACAAAATTCAATGGATTTCACGCAGATAGTTTAATTATGGGCAGGGAGCTTTTCCTCCGATTGCAATTGTTACCAATTGATGGTCATAAATGGACAAGTTTGACATTTCGATATATGTAGATATAGATAAGAAGATATAGACATAGGGTAATGCATCAGTAGGTACATTTAATGATATTAGCCAAAAGATTAACGTTTCTTTTTCCAACAATTTCATGTTGTTTAAAGAGCAACAACAACAAAAATAAATAAAATCAACATTCGAGCATTGAATACTTTTTCCCTTAGTTGGTTTTTTGTTTTTCGTTTTTTGCGCTGCTTTGTTATAATTCCACACAGCAAATGGATAGAGTATAGGTAAAGGAGGAGGCGTAAAAGGCGGTCCCCTTCAGTTTCAATGGTCTTTGTTCTAGTCGCAATCGAAAAGAATAAAGTTTTCAAAGTTGCACAAACTGGCAACAAAACTCAACTCACAACAAGCAGCAACAGCAGCAGCCAAAAAACAGCCAAGCAAAGGCAACAAAAGTATGCGTTGCCAATTTCTTGTTTTGGCCAAGTGCGGCGAGGTGATGCCAAAGTCAGAACTTTGCCAAATTCTCTCACTTGGCGCGCGGACTCCTCTAAGATTTCTCTAAGCTCTGAGAGACAAAAACATGGCCAACTCAACCAAGTCAAAGCCAAAGCTAAAACCGAAACCTACGTAACAGCCAAACAACCAACCAACCAACCAACCAACCAACCGACCGACCGACCGACCGACCGACCGACCGACCGTCCCTTCGTCCGTCTTATATGTATGTCTGTGTGCTCTGCCGAGTTCTGTGGAAAATCGTTGAAGCTAAAGCCCAGTCTTAAGCCAAAAGCCAACAAGAAGTTGCCAAAAGCGCCAAACAAAAGAAGAAACATGAGATAAAGAGAAGAAAAAGGAGAAGAGAAAGCATTAAAGAGGAGTGCAAAGGCATCAGGCATCAGAAGAGCCAAACTTTTATGCACAGCGCCATGTTTGGTTTGTCTTTTCAGTTTCCGTTTTTCTCCTTGCTGCTGTTCGGCTTTCTTTTTACGTTCCACACACACATGCACACATCCATATATAAGATTATATACATATATATTTCTGTGTGGGCGGTTGTAGTAATAGTTGGCACTTTTCGCCTGGGTTTTACCAAAACGGGTTCGACTTGCCTACTTTCAAGATTGGCCAAGCAAAGTATATAGGGTGTTCCTTAAAATACTGTACAATTATAATATAAAAAATAGTCAAGATCCATAAAATTTGCAAACACATAAAGTTAAAACTATAAATAATTTATTTTCCCATTAACTCATACATAACTTCAAAAATAAGCCTTAAATGTAAAAATTATTTTACAAAGTTTTAAAATCTCCTTATAGTTTTAAAATGAACACTTTAATAGACTAAGAAAATTAACAAAATCTCATTATCCTTATTCTATTCTATTTTAATTACTTAAAAGTTTCGCTACATTGCTTTATTGTACACTTCAATTTGGTGTTTTAAATTGTTGTCCAGATTATAAAAAAAATTTTTTTTTTGTTTAAAATTGAACCATTTGAATGATCAAAATCATTTCGTAGACCTAAGGTTTCAATAGAATTAAGGAAAACAAAAGCTATCACCCTGTTCCTCTTATATTTCGTTTTTTGGTTAGGTTGTTTATGTCGAACTTTAGCAGCCACAAAAAAAAACCAAGTAAGAGGCAAAAAAAAAAAAAAAACAACAATAAGAAAAAAACAAAGACAAGGCCATCGTTTTTCCTGCTGCTCCTGCTGATGGGTGGTGTTTGGCGGTGCTATAGCCCCTGATGTCGTTCTGTGTCCGAATTGTTCCACTGCAAAGGCCGTCCAACTGAAAGAAATTGTCCTTGTCGTCCAGTGAACATGGCAAAAAGTTGCCGCGGGTGTAAGTGCAAGTATGTCTTTGTGACCAAACACCAGCAACAGCAGCAACAACAGCAACAGCAACTGATGCATACAGCAACAACACGCCCCTTTACCATCGTCATCACAGTCATCATACCAATCCCGATCCCAATCCCTTAAGAGTCACAACTTTTGCTTGAAATTGATGCCAAGACACAAGGCAACAACAACAGCAGCAGCAACAATAAACAAAAAATACAAAAAACAAAAAAAAAAACATTCTTTACTCTTAGCTTCCCCTACACGAATCCGCTCCCATTCCGGGGCGGCATGCGCATCACAGAAAATGGTCGACCAAGCGGACGGGGAAGTGGTCCATTGGCCAATCGCAGACCATCTGAGGTGTGGCCTGGCAATGCCCTAGGGAAATTTGGCTTGAGTAAATTTCCCAATTGTCAATTCAAGCCGATAATAATCACTTGAGACATGCGCAGATAGAGCACTGCATGCAGGAGGAGGGCGAGATGATGGCAAGGGTTGGTGGTGGTGCAACCCTTGTGTGGCTCATCACCATCACGTGCAGTGGGAAATTTGTGAGTTTTTGTTTTTGTTTTCCCTTAATTCTTTTCTTTTTTGCCGCTCTCTGTTGCTTTTGTAAACATGCGCCGGCGCACTGAACGAGAGCATCAGCATACAAGAACAGAGGCAAGGAAGGGTGTCTGTGTCTGTGTGTGTGTGTGTGTGTGTGTGAGTGTGACTGTAAGCGTGTATGCGGGGGTACATTTCAGCTGGGACTTTTGGTTATGGCAAAGTGAAATGCTTTGATTTCGTTGATTGTTCGATCACACGCCAACTGACAGCGAACGCAGCTGGTTCATCTCAGTTTAAGCAGCGGACAAGACGACGAAGCGAAATCGTTTTGCGAAAATCTCAAAAAATAACTACGTCTTTTTCACAACATCCTTAATTATTTTTGGTTGATATATATTTTTTTTTTTCAAAGTGCATTTATGAAAATCAAAAAGTGCTAAATACGTGACTACAATTTTTTTTCCTCCCTGTTGGTTTGACTTGAAGAGTTTGACAAAAAAAAAGAAAAAAAGAAAAAACATAAAATTATTTACTATTGGATTTTGTACTATATTATTGTATTCTGGACATCGATAAGATGTTGGAATTCTATCCAATGCCCACAAATTTAAATCCAGTTGGTGGCAGTTTGTATTCACTGCAGCAGAATCATGGTGGTGCGCGATTTTTGGATAGTCCGAATTCGGGTTCAAGTTCTTGCACCAATAACAACAACAACAACAACAACAACAACAACAACAACAACAACAATAACAACATAAGCAGCAGCAATATCATCAGCAACAACAACAATAACAATTTGCACACCAGCAACAACAATTTGGCAACAAACATTTCCGGCAACAACATTCACATCAACAGCAACAACAACAGCAATAACCCGACAGGAACAGCTTCATTAACGGCATCCGTAATTTCCGCCTCGGCCACGCCAGCATCAATTAACAGCTGCCCAACGCCCACAGGACATAGCCCCAACAGCAGCAACAACAATAACAACAACAACCATAGCCCAAACTCCTCCGCCTGCAACACATTAACAGCTGCTGCTGTTGCTGCTGCTGCTGCCGCTGCTGCTGCTGCTGCTACTACTGTGGCATCATCATCATCAACAGCGCCAACAACATCATCGTCATCAGCAACCTCTGCTCCAGCTTCAGTCGCCTCCACATCATTAGCCGGAGCTGTTGCTGCTGCTGCTGCGGCTGCTGCTGCCGGCACAGCGGCAGCGTCTACAGCTGCGACGACGGCGTCGAGTACGGCATCGAAATTGTCTGCCGATTGCAGTGGACGCACAGGTATGTTCCAAAAGTATTTTGCACCGGTAGTTGAGGCATTTTCCGGCTCGTACCGTTTCTGGGGTTTTCACGTTTTTCGTTTTTGGCATACTTGCGTGTTTCCATTTGTGTGTGAGTTTGAGTGTGAGTGTGTGCCTAGTGGCAGATCTCTCTGATAGTCATCATCCTCTTTTGCAGCGGTGTTTCCAGAGTTGTGCGTGAGCAAGTCTCTGCTTGCCTCACCCTGTCCTTGTTCCCTGTTCCTCTGCTTCCCTAGAGCCTAGCTATAACCAAAGTTGGCCCAAATTTTTTTTCGTGAAGTTTGCGTGTGATTTTCTAGGTTTCTGTTGTCGGCGACGGAGGGAAAGGTTCTTTGCCTTTTGCCTGGACTTTAATTTAACCCGGTGAATTCTTGGATAATTGAAGCTTAAACAATTTATTAAAGAGCGAAAATCATTTTATTTTCTAAAATATCCACCAGAATTTATTAGTGGGCTAAATGATTAAACTGGGACTAGGTCAAATAGTTTTTGCTAACTTCAGGGTGACATTTTAGATGTCTACTTTGATTTTAGTGGAGGATTCTAATTAAACAAGGGGTAAGGTTCAATATTTATCCCTAATCCTTGATCCCTTGGGACAAAACCTGTAAAGAAATAGAAATAGAAGTTAAAAAATAATTAAACAATTTTTAAAATTGATACATATGTAATAGAAGGAAATATTTTAAATACCAGTAAAAATTTCGAATTGTCACACTAAACCAAAAGAAAATTATTCCAAAAAGATTTTACCCATTATTCACAAAATGGCATTGAAAAATAAGTCAAAAATTCTTTAAAAAAATTTGACAAGAACCGATATTATTATAATTTGTCAATTATTGAAATTTAAAAATGGTCCAAAAATAATTTTTAATTATTTCCATGTGAGTTTCTATTTAAATTTGTTTATTATTATTTTCATATCAATTATTGACATTGCTCAAGGCAATCTATTATAGTTTTAATTAAGTGCCACTAAAGTCACGAATTCTTTACACATGTTTTTCTATTTTATGTTTGATTTTTTGTATTCTTTTTTTGCTTTTAAATAATTAATAATTAATTAATGCACATGGGATACTGATTTTTATTTAATGCTAAACCAAAATTGTGGTTACCAAATCAACACAAAATTTAATTGCATATTGCACTTTAATATTGACAAAATGTCATAATGGGCAGTGTACTTATGGTATGAAGAAATATGGGGCAGCGGCGGGGTAGAGTACAGGGGGAGGAGGAGAATAAAGTATTCCCAAAAGTATGAACGCAAGTTTACCGCAAAATAATTTTGACAATGAACCTGAATGACGCTGCCAAAGGAGATGATGTTGTGCAACCAATAAAAGGCTATTAAGGCATGTGTGTAACACTCACACAGACACACACTGGCCACACGCACACACACACACGCATAGGCGTCCAATGGCAGATACACTCTCCAGTGTAGCCTCAAAGTAGGCAACACTTTTTAGCAGCTGCAACGAAAGTGTTGCTGGAAAACTTTTGCGAAATTTCTGGCCAAAATGCAAAGTGTGCAAACAATGTGTGTGTGAGACGATATGTGTTTTTGTGTGTGTCTGTGTGCTGCAAACGCAGAACTCGTTGGAACTTAAAAACCGAAACCAAGTTGGATGCCGTGCTGTGGTTGGGGCAGACAAACTACTACACACACACACACACACACACACACGCATACATACATACATACATTTCACTCCCCCTTCTCTCCCAGACACAGACACATACTTGCGTATATACAAATATGTTTGTTTCCCCCGTAGAAGGAATACAAATATTTCACGCATACAAACTCACATAAAGCCAGAGAAATGCTTTTTGCTTGATGCTAAACTTTATATTTGCATATGAAATTTCTATTAATGTTTGGCTTTTGCCATTTGCCATTTGCTGAAATGCCAGCAAATAGTTTCCGTTTCCGGCCTGGGTCTCCATCTTCAACTCGGTCTCGGCTTGCCAATCATCTCTGTATCTCTGAATTTGAATTCAACGCCCTACAATTCGCCCAACGAAAGTGGGTGAAATCAAGGAATTTCTTGGCTCTGTGTGTGTGTGTGCCTGGCACACGATAGTTAGAAAGGAGCAAGGACAAGGGCATAGGGCGTTAGGTGGGCTAGACCACGGAAATGAACACACTCAGTGTCAGGTGTGCGTCTCAGCATTTCTGGTTTCTGCAGTGTTTAGATAGAGATAGATAAAAGGGAGATGGAGAGAGAGCAAAGTCATTGAAACTATGCGCCATATGCATAGCTTTGTGTCACTTTCGCTGCCTTTAAATTCAGCTGCCATTTAGACCAGAAAGTAATTAAAGCTCTACTACCAACCCACACCCCGATCCAACGATATAAGCTGTCAGTCTACATAGATGCCAAAAAAAAAAAAAAAAAACAAAAATCTCCGTGCCACGTGGACTTGGTGGACTAACTAATACGGGCTCCCAAATTTATGCCACAATTTTCGTTTATTTTTTTGTTTTTTCTCCTTCTTTCAAGCATTTTGTTGAGCTGTCTGTCAATTTATCATCATAGACCAGCGCTTGCCTGTCAATATGTCAATAAATTTGGGTAACGGGATGCGAGGCACGGGAAGCCATTCACTGATAAGCCCATAACTCTATCCAGATAAGACAAAAAATAAACCCCGTTCTCCCTCCCAAAAACTTTGGTTTTGCTGTTTTTGGTTTTTCTATTTTTTTTTTTCGTTTTTTTTTTGGTTCGTTACTGTTCGTTGTCTATTAGCTGGTTATATATTCTGTTTATCATCAAGTTGATTTTGGATTTATCTGCTGTTTAATCTATGTATTTGACATGAGTGTGTGCCGCACTTGTTTCAGCTGTTTGCGCTTGTTGTTTGTTGATTTTTCGACAAGTTTTCTTCTTTTTTTTTTTTTGCCAGATCGTGGGTCCTCGAATGGAATGGAAAAACAGAGGAGGGGCTGGTTGGAGCAGTACAGGGGCAATCAATTAGGGAGTCTCTACTCAATTGCTTTTGCTTTGTGCTGCAAAAACTAAAAGTGCACTATAGCTACATACATACATACATATGCACAATACAATAAATGCCATAAATCTCTGATTAGATTACACAAACGAAATGCCAATGCAGAAATAGCAATATTGCATTCAACAATGGCCGAGAAGTGTTATGGCTCTTTCTATGTAAATTCAAACTAATACAAAAAAAAAACACAAATAACAACCAACATCCCTGCTCGTTACTCTTTTGTCCTTTGCAAAGGGGCTTTATCAAATGATCCATTGCCATGTCGATTCGGCAGCAATTCTTTTTTGCAAATGCAAAAAAAAAATCCGTTTCTTATCAGCAATTCGATTGGCTATGCCACACAATAGACTAAGGTAACAAAAAAACATATAACTGTCTTGCAAGTATCAGACTCTCCTATACCCTAGCCAACTAGAAAGTAATTATGGAATTCGCCATTTACTTAGAGCTCTAGCTGGGTGTTGTTTTTTCCAGCTCTTAATATAGGTCTCACACCCGAATAAATGTTGGTTCAACCTACTTAAAAGTACCTTCCTAAGAACATCTACTCTACCCTAAAAATCATAGGGCAAATACTAGTATATATTCGCATGCATTTTGGCTTAGAGTTAGAGTACCATGTCTGTGTGTTGCCTGTTGTCAACTTCACGCTGCACTCACTGGCTTAGCTCACAAAGCCCTGGCGCCCCTTCAATGCCTCTTCACTGCCAACTCATCTCCTAGTCCCACGGGTTTTAACGCGCACACACACACACACCCACACTCACACACACACACATCATAGCTGACACCGCTGCCATTGTGCCATCCATAAATCATGCACATTTTTCTGCCACTGAGCCACAGCCATATAATATAACAGGCTCCACCTCCTGCTCTTGGTGCTGCTCCTTCTCCTCCACCTTCTCGCCAGTTTTGGTGCTCAGCTCCTCATTTTTCAGCTGCTTCCATACATTTTTCGTGGCGGTCGTCATATATAAAATCGGTATTTTTTTATGTTTACTGCAGGCAGCTTTTGTCGTGTTTTCGGGTACTACTTTTTTCGGTTTTTTATGACTGGTTTACAGTTTCAAGAGTTTTGCTCTATACGCCATGGGGATTAGTGGTATTTGCTGTGCTTGGTTGTGAGTGTGTGTGTGTGTGTGTGTGTGTGTGTGTGTGTGTGTGTGTGTGTGTGTGTGTGTGTGTGTGTGTGTGTGTGTGTTTAATATTAAATCAAGTCTGCATCTAAAAATTTTTAGAATCCGAATTTAAATTCAAGTTGCTTTTCTGTTTTTCCTTTTTAATCTTATAAATTAGGATTCTTTTAATGGTTATGATTATGTGTCTATAGCATTTACTTTCATATACTTATAATGTACACACACACATGCATATATAGAAAACTTTACGTTTCAATTACGCATCAACAAGCTATCAATACAAGCTGTTGCTATAACTGAGATGGGGACAGATAATTTTTCTTTTCCTTCGCTTTTTTTTATGGTTCGTTTTGTTTTTGGTTTTTTTTTGTTATATCGTATTGCCAGCACTTATGATTGTCAAAATACAGTTCGAAGAGTGCAAAACAATGAGCAGAAAAAGCCAAGAAATGATTCAAACAAAGACGTAGAAGAAAAGGGGATCAAATATGTATCACACATGATTTAATCATCATTACTTGTGTTTAGATCTATGCTGTGAGTGCATTGAGTGGAAGTAACAAGTAATATACTTATCTAAAGAATCGGGGGAGTCTTTTTGGCATAGTCAACTTAGAGGTGATTCTATTGAAAGATATTTAAAAGTAAAAAATTGACCCTCTTTGGAATAAACAAAATGTTGGCTACTCCTTTGGGGCAGGCAAGCAACAACATGGTCTCGCAGCATCAGAGGCAACAGCAGCAACAGCAACAGTCACGGCAGCACATGCCATGATAATTTTGCAGCAACATATGCTGCCATCACGTATACGCCACGTTCGCCCATAACGTTGGATGTGGGAATAATGTGCACGGTTTACGGTTGTGCGGGTTTACTTTACGAGGCATAAGCTAGCCATAAACGTAGTTAAATCGATTTTATAACTCACTCACTCACCCCTCCATCCCTCTCTTTGTCTTCTTCTCTTACTCTATTTCTCTCCAGAAGTTGGTCACATCAAATGCGAAAAGAACTATGAACTGTGCGAAGGCTGTGGCCAGAAGATCCATGACCGTTATCTAATGAATGTGGGCGAAGCCAATTGGCATGAACAGTGTCTGGCATGTTGCTACTGTGGCATGCAACTGCACCACACCTGCTATGTGCGCAACTCGAAGCTCTATTGCAAATTGGACTACGATCGCTTGTTTGGGGTTAAATGCGCCGCCTGCTGTCATGCCATACTGCCGCAGGAGCTGGTGATGCGTCCCATACCCAACTATGTCTTCCATCTGCCCTGCTTTGTGTGCTATGCCTGTCGTTTGCCCTTACAGAAGGGCGAACAGTTTATGCTGCGCGATGGCCAATTGTTTTGCTTTCGACATGATCTGGAGAAGGAGATGTTTCTGGCCGCAGCAGCTGCCCAGCATTGCGGCTTTGTTGGCCTCGACGAGGAGGACCTTTTGAGGCCGCGTGATGGACGACGGGGACCCAAACGCCCGAGGACGATTCTAACCTCCCAGCAGCGCAAACAGTTTAAGGCATCGTTCGATCAATCCCCGAAACCGTGTCGCAAGGTGCGCGAAGCTCTGGCCAAGGACACGGGACTGTCAGTGCGTGTGGTGCAGGTGTGGTTCCAGAATCAGCGAGCCAAAATGAAGAAAATTCAACGCAAGGCCAAACAGAATGGTGGCACTACCACAAGTGGGCGTGGCAATGGCAACTCCAGTGCAACCGATGACAAGGACGCCAATGAGAAGGAGGAGAAATCCATTAAGCAAGAGCTTGGAACGGAAAGTGGCAGTTATCTGGGTGGTTTGGACAATGCTTTTGCCAGCCAACCACTCAACCCAAATTTGCCCTTCTCTCCCGATGGTAAGTGTCCATATTCCCCCATTCCTCAAAAGCAATCCCATGAAGCTAATCTCTCCAACTTTTTCATCTTTATAGATTATCCAGCCAATTCCAATGATAGCTTCTGCAGCTCCGATCTGTCGCTGGATGGCAGCAATTTCGATCAACTGGATGATGATGCCGACTCGCTATCGCTGAACAATCTGGAATTGCAATCCACCAGCTCGTCGGGCAATCAGCATTCCCACTCCCACTCCCACTCCCATTCCAATCCGCATGACATGTTGGCCAATTTGAATACCAGCCTGATTAATCCAATCGATAAGCTATATCTCATGCAGAACTCGTACTTTAGTTCGGAGCACTAGAAATGAACGTAGAAATAATCGCATCGTACGAATTTATTAGCGGTCAGCTCCAAATACCCCCCTCCCTTAATTGTATAACACCCTTTGGTCTGGTAGGGGTGAAAGGGGCAGCTGTTACTTTAAACTTAATGCATAATACAATTTCAATTTTCTTTTTGTTGTTTTTTTTTTTTTGCAATTGGAATCGGGCATATTAAATAAGTTGCAACAAAGAACAAAAAAAAAGGATTTTTACATATATATATATACATACCCATAAATACATATGTGTATATATATATGAATTGTGATTTTCTAAGCTAAATGAATTATTAAGATTCGTGCATTATCTTATATGAGGCGTGGCAGTATAATTTATTGTTAGATTTGTGTAAGGCGAAATCTGAAAAAAAAACCGAAAAGTATGAAGAGTCAAAACATAAAAAAAAACAGCAAACATTCAGAATTATATATGGTACATATGTATGTAGAGCAACTGTCAATGTGAACCCCTTTGTTTGTAAATAGTTTTAAACCAAAAATTGTTATTAATTGTACTTTAAAAATCAATAAATATTGTATTAGCAAGTGCAATTTTATTTGTTCCTATTCCCAACTGGAACTAAACTCCGACTGGCTAAAAAGGTTTGTCTTTTCAATAATTTCCATTTTTGTTTGATTTTTCAAAATATTTTATATTATGAAATTTATACCTACAACTTGTTTAAGAATGAAAATTAAGAAATTTTATTGAGAGAATAATAATATTGGAATACTTTATATTATGAAATTTATACCTACAACTTGTTTAAGAATGAAAATTAAGAAATTTTATTGAGAGAATAATAATATTGGAAGCTAATAAATTTCTCTCACCTTACAATTAGTTAGACTAGGGAAATCTTACATTTTATAACATAGAAGGATATCAAGTTATCAAGGAGGACTCTTTATACGACCTTGATATGGACAATTTTCAATATTTGTCCTATTCAGATCTTTGTTATGCACCTGACAAAGACTCGACGATGCACAGTGGTTGAATTTCCTAAAACTACGGCCTAAATCTTTTAACTTAACTTTTAAATAAAGCTAGTTATCGGTTTGAAATTTAGAATATTTATCTTCAATAAAATAGTTATCTTGATATCCTATGCTAAATGATAATAACAATAATAAATAATATGCTTCAACAAGTCAAACCTGCCGAATATCCTACCACACTATGGATTTTGGGATGAGCAAGGACAAGGACAACGAAAACGACTTCGTGACACCACATACCAGACAAAGGGCAATCAAGGTCAATTTTGACCACATTTTATTTATAAAATATTTCGAAAACTCTTCGAAAATGTTCCAAAATTCAACTTGGATTACAATACTTATATTATTCACCCCAAATTATGCTCTCAATTCAGGAGTTAAAGAAATGAACTTTGGTATAGACACTTATTTCACCACATAGCAAACCCTAGGAAGTGATGCCTTTGATCTGTTTGAGACAATTGTATTTCAGATGTTGAACAAACATTGGTCCACCGGAATCTCCATTAAAGGTATCTATGCCACTTTGATTATGTGATCCAGCACAGAATTTTGTGCATACATCAATATTGCATTAGATTCCCTTTTGGCATATGGGATAGGTGAAACGTTCCAAGCTCACTTTGAGAAAACGCGTGGACAGTTGACCTGCAATCCAAGCGAAACCCCAACCAGTGGCCATAAATTGATTATGATCATCACCATCGCAGGAAGGCAAACAGGCTTGAAGGCAAGCCAATACAATAATGACGACTCTCGTCATCACCTTCATCAATGCGAAATCCTGTGCCTGTGCATCTTCTATAGATTTTGGACAAAACAGGTCAAATTCAAGATTTGTTCCTTATGAAAACGATATATTAAAAGGTTATTGATAAAGGTTATTAATAAAGTGGTGAATAGGCAATGGGCAGCGGTTAGAACAAATTTGGGATGAATTAAAGTGTCACCACATTCCCATTTAATCTCCGAATTGCTAGGTATACGTCGTCCCAATCGTGCCATGAAGGAAAATTCTTTTCCTCCTGCCTTGAAACCTTGGAATATTTAATGCCGGATTCAATTAAATGTTGATTGAAGAACTAACTGACTGACTTTTCTTTGCATTGGCCTGTTCCTTGGTCGCAATAGTTAGGCTGTTTAATGAAAATAAAATCATTTTATACAAGTTCCAACGTAGTATCTTTAACAAAATTTAAGTGGAAGTATGAGTTGGCATTCAATCGCAATTTCTTCTTTTGGTCAGAAGTATCTTTGTAAGTCCAATATATCTAAGGATTTTATTCTTGAATTAAAAAAGAAAACTCATTTCTTTCATTTCATTTTCATTAAAAGTTTACTCCTGTCGCAGTCCCTGGCCAACCAAAAATATACTTCATTCATTTATCCAAGATCACTCGCTATATGACTTCGGTTGTGATAAGACGAGAAAAGCTCTACAACCAAGTGTTCCTTTGCTTTCCTTTGCAAACGATTCCAACTGCCTACACCACCTTGTATTATAACTATGAGTGGCGACGAAGACGAAGAAATGATGATGCCGTTATGAAATGGCAAAAAGTAAGCTGCCTGAGTAAAGCGAGGAAGAGGTCAAGCAATTATATAATAACTCCTTACTATCGGACATTTCTATGTTCGACAACAAGGAGAAATCTCAAATCTTTGCCTATCGCATCTAATGTCAACGTTGCATCAAGCAGCATTCCAAACAGGACAACAGAATACTTACAAAGAGAAATTTGCTTAATAGAAAAATGGTAGCACAAATGGAAAATCATAATATTAAAGCCAGTTTGGACTTATGCGCTACAACTTTGGGGATTAGCGAGCCAATCGAATATTGAACTTATGCAACGTCAATCAATCGAAAACCCCACCCACAATTGTTAACGAAATTCACAAGGGCCTTAATATAGCATTTGTAAAGGATGAAATAGCAGAGTTTAGCATTAGATATATTGACAGACTGCATAACCACCCTAACTCATTAGATCTAACTCTACTTGTCTACATATATTAGATCTTCCAGATAGAATTTGACTTTTGTTTTACATAAATAAATAAATATATATAACAAATAAAATTAAACTCATGTAAAAATCTACATACAGTGACTCAACTTTTTGATCACGTAACTAAACTAAAATGTTAACACAAGTTAAAGCACAAAATCTAAAGGTGATTTCGTAATTTTTTTTAATCAGATGATAAGTTATGATGTTTCAGATATTGTATAAAATATTTTAAGTAAAGCATCACAAATTAATGGTAATCTTCCGTAGAATCTGAAAACCCATATTTCCGTCGAATTTTCCAAACATTTTTGCTTTTAATAACAAGTCCCAAAGTAAAAGAAACTCTATTGACACAAAAACACAAAACATTTCAGCTCTAATTCGGTAAAAATACAAGAACACAGACAATTAATTAATCACATAAAGGCAAAAAAAAAAATCGGTTGGTTCAATAAATTAAGGGACTCTATGACGGCTGATAAAGTAGGAGAGTAAAAAAGGAAACGATAGGGAAAAAATACCACCGGAGGATAATTTTCTGCACATTCCCAGCCCCAGGCAAAGAGTTAAAAATATGGTTACTGATCAAAAATTAAACTTTAATATTCTTAAATTTGCCCGCCAGGCCAAAATGACTCAAACTTTAGAACTTCCCGCTCAAGCTTAGGACTTCCGGCTTAGCCCTTAGGACTTTTTAGGCAGCCCATCTTGAAACCGGTTAGTGCAGCTTCGAACCATACTCAGTGGCGCACCAAGCGGAATTTTTGCTAGAATTGCTGGCGCACCTATCCGATAGCAAGCGGACAAATTTTCGATGGTCTGGCAACACTGTGGTTAATCGATAAATTTGGCATAGAGTTCAACTTGCCGGTGTGAATACCTGGCAACTCTAGCGCGTCAATGACAAGAAAACAAACGCGAGCGGAATGGTAAGAATTTTTGGAAAAAAAAGCATTTACAAATCATTATAGAAATACATTCCCACAGCTTTTCTATTCATTCTTCAAATCTCTGGTGGGCAAAGAAGTCGTCGTCGAGCTGAAGAATGACCTAAGGTGAGTATCGCAAGTGTGTGTGTGTGTGTGTTTTACCGAACGTTTGGCAAAAGTGTAAAATAAATCTTTCCCTTTCTTGCGTTCTTTATTTTGCAATTCCAATGGCATTCCTAATCCGGTGGAAACAGTATATGTGGAACCCTGCATTCTGTGGACCAATACCTCAACATTAAGCTGACAGACATCAGTGTGACGGATCCCGACAAATATCCGCACATGCTCAGCGTTAAGAATTGTTTCATTCGTGGCTCTGTTGTCCGCTACGTCCAGCTGCCCGGCGATGAGGTGGACACACAGCTGCTCCAGGATGCGGCACGTAAAGAGGCAGTGGTTAGCACGCGATAGTTGGATGCCCTGGGGTAGGTGCTTGACGTCCTCATGAGCATTTTTCTTTTAAGCCCAAGCATTTCTAAGTGAATTAATTGATTTGTAATAAGAGAAATAGAAATTGTGTACATGGAACATGTATTTATCTTATATATAGGTATATATTTAATATGGTGAGATGATGGCATCCACGCTGGAGTACCCAACTCATCATGTGCAGGCAATCCATTGAGGCGTGTTTTCTTTACGGGCCATCAATTTTTGATGAGTCAAAGTTGAGGTTGCTGCTACTACTAGACTACTACAACTCAACCCCTGGACACAACATACCTCCATTGCCCCCGCCTAGCGTTTAATGACATTGCCATTTTATGTGGCTCGGAATCATTATTGGGCTACGCTTGAATGGCAAATGAGGATATATATCCGGCTGAACTGAAGATGTATGTAGGTCACAAGCAGCTTCCGTTTAGTTGGCGACGAGCTGATAACGGCCAAGTCAACGGCTACAACAACAGCAACAGCTCCATAAATTTGTATAATTGTTGTAATGAAATTCTCTATATCTTGTCAGCAGGAATCCATTGATGGTCACATATGTGTGTACTTCAATGGTTTTATGTGTGTACGTCTCCATTTTATATAATTCACGTTTTACGATTGTTCTTTCTTATTACCATGACCCCGCCCGCCAGACACACTTGAAGACAAAAGTTACTATCCAGCACAGTGGAGTGAAAAATGCAATTAAATTTCAAAATCAAAAAACCTAAAGAAATTAAATTTCTGCCTCAACAGATGTAGTCTCCAGAAAGTCATGATTATATAGTCAGATCAGTAATTAATAGCTCCTTTTACGCTGTACGATTTTCGATGATCGAACTTTAATACCATACGATCCCAGTCTTTAAACTCTTAAAATATATTGGGATTATTGTTTAATCTCTTGTTATATGTTTGATTAGGCGTTTCGACATTTTAGGCCATCTATTTTCGTTTACCAAGGCATAAGGGAAACTGTGCTTTAAACAACATTAGCTCTGTTTCTATAGCCAAGTGATAATTTTAGTATGATTCTATGTAGTTATTTGTATTTATTTGTACCTAAACTTGCAAGAATTTACTATATATTGAATAGATATCATCATTATATCATTTGTATGCATAATATAATTCGTCTTGCCCATAGATAGGCTTAAATTGAAGGCTTGAACCCACCGTGCGATGTCATTGAAGTCATTGTGCGTAACGTCGCGGTATGGGGGAGGGCATCGTCGAGTAGAGCAGAGTCCGGGTTGGCCCAAGTAATAACAACAATGACAGTCAAAGGTCCATTTTAGCTTGTCCTCTTGGTTATGCCATTGAGGCAACCATAAAACTGAGAAAACAAGCGGAATTCGTTTGTGTTTAATTTCGACTCCCAACTCATTCGTTTATATCAAATGTGGGTCGTTAAGTGTGTCCTTTATGTTTGTTTCTCAATTGTTTTTTTTTGTCTTTTGTATGTAGTCAAAAATTGGAATACTCATTCGGAGCAAGTACATACGTATAATATATATATATATACACCTATATATGTATGTAAATATATATATGTATATTCTTGTGTGTTGCCTGCTGGGTGCTTTAGGCATTTAATTTTAAGATTGCCAAGGCGGTCCTTAAATACTGGACAGCTGCAAGCTTGGACAAACGCCCCACAAAAAAAAAGAAAAAGACAGAAAAGAGAAAACCGAATCACACAATCACAAAAAAAAGAAAAAATAAAAAAAAAATTGGACGTGTCGCTCCCAGTCTGCTATTCGTCTGACTGCGCATAATTGAGTGTCACTGAGTCCTCGGCGGGGGTCGCGAATAATAAGTCGAGTCGCGAATAAAAATAAACTTTTGCCAACTGCCCCTTCGACCACCGGACTCGCCATATCTTTTGAAATTTTGGTTTGGCGCACACGGTTTCCATTATTTGTGGTAATTTGAATCCGCTTCCTGCAGCGACCCAATAACAAAATATTTCGTAGCATACATTTGAGCGCATTTTGAATTTGCCATGCTTTGGACGGATTCTTTATTTTGCATTTGAAACCATACTCCTGCCGCTTCTCCATTTACTTCTCCGTCATTACTATTACCATCAGCAGCCGCCTAGGCTATGGATGATAAAGTGAGAGCCTATGTAGTCTACATTCCACCGCCACCGCCTGCTTTAGGCATAAAATGTGTAATATACTTTTGAGGGCGGCCGTGTGTATCGGGCGTGAGCTTTGCTGGATTTATGTGGTACTGGCATATACATTGGTAATAGGCCTAAGAGGCATGGGTTAGAGCGGATGGGTGAGGCGAGGATGCGGGGGAGTTATTCGGGCTAGTTCATGTTCATCATCAACGTGTTGAGCTGTGCGTAAAAAGTTGTCGGTCGTAAAGTTTTCTGTTGTAATGCTCATTCAGTTTTTATTAAAAAATAAACTATACAAATTTTACACAGATTATTTGTACATAAGTACACAATATTCATATACAAATACAAAATGTATGTAGGATATATTATAAGTAGCTATATATTTATATATACATTCTTCCATACGGCGTACACATTTATATCTGTGATGTTTAAAATCCATCTAAATTTAAGTATTTATTTACAATCTACAGAACAAGTACTTAAATCTATTTACATACATTTGTATCTATATAGATATATACATATACATATATGTAAGCATGTAAGTTTGTTTGTTTGTATGGACTAATAGTAACTTGGGAAATTAATACTAAAATCTATGTTCATAATTCTATTTCGAAAAGTCAAAGTCAATCTGTAAGCTGGTGTAATTAAAATACAATTAGATTCGTTTTCCTGTAATATCATTGAAAAAAATGCGTATATATCTTTCTTGCTGGACTGTTTGAACATTATACTGGACTGTTTGGAATTTATGTATAGTTTTGACTTTGTTCTAAGTTTTCCTTTTTTTCATATTTTTTGTTTTCGTCTATGTGGGTTTGTGTGTGTGTATGTGTGTATGAATGTGTGCGTGTGTGGGGTATATAATGGAATTTTCATGTTAATTACATTGTGTTTTGGTTTCCCATTATCATCTGCCATCTTACCTTTAGCCTGACCTCGACTCTTTCGCATGAAAGAAACAGTATATGTATACATATACATATGTATGTATTTATGTATATATATACGAATAAGTAAAATGCTTTTAGAGGCTTATATACTTATAATAAGATTTTGTAATAGACAAAAACAACCTGGGGAAATTGTTTTATATACAAACTGTAACTACAGTATCCTAAAATTTGTAAAACAAAAACATTTTTACACATACTTGCACACACACGGACAAAGAGTCGTACATACATAAATATGTATATGTATATATGTGTTACCCTGTTGTTGGCTGATTATTTATGCAAATTGCCTTTTAAATATTTCAAATCCGGATTGCAACAACACAGTGAATCTAAACTTGAAACTGAAATTAACTGATCTATTTTGCCATAAAATGAAAACTCATTGACATTAAATATCGTTCACCATGTGAACGTGTAATCGAAACGACCTTTGGGCCAATTAAAATCTCATCTGAACTGCATTTAAACATTATTACCAGATCATCGATTCATTAAAGCTAAACCGGATCGCTGCACTTCACCATAATTAGAACTCTCTCTTGCACTACACTGACAGAAATTCATATGCATACATACAAATTGGATGATATTCCCATCATACCTATGTATCTATGTGTATATCCTTTATCCTGACAATAGAATTAACCAAGTTACAAACTTTTCGGTTTGGTTTTTATTCACATTATGAAAAACGGATAAAGCGCTGGGACAAAAAGAGTTTTGAAAAATACTTTTGATTTTTCGGCTTATCACAATTGTTTTTCTATAAAGCTAATTTTGACTTTAGTCTGGGGGGAAAAGAATTTCAGAAACTTTGTTTATATTCGTTTGTATAAATGCTAGATCTTCATACAAATGAATTTCTTTCAGTGCAGTGCAATACTATGGACTACAACTAGTTAGTTAGTTAGAACTAGATTCAATCTACAACTAAGTACACCGTTTGTGTATTCAAAAGACTTAACTCTCAATTATTTCAACTAAGCAAATGTTACACATGCCCCGCTGATCTGATCATCGAAGTCGCTCGTTTTTCCCCCACTGCCCCCCTTAACTTTCTGCCCCACATTTCTTGCTGAAACAACCTTAAAGAGCCACTGGAAGCCTGCTCTTAAAAAAAAAAATAGAAAAAAAAAACTATAATAACGATAATAATTCTAGTTTTAAGTCTAGCTGTAGCCTTAATATGACCGCCCCCCACCCACACTAACTGCTAATGGGAAGCTCTTGGAGTCCTTGCCGCCGCACTAGTTCCTTGCTCAGGCAATGGCAGCAGGTGCATTCATCTCCATCCATTTCTGCCATCTCCCCTGCTGTTGCCGCTGAAGGCGCCGCCGCCACTGCCAATTCTCCTCAAACGCTGGACACGCGCTCATTATTATCAGTCAAGGAATTCAGTTTAAGGCCATTGGTGGCCACGCCCACACCGACGCCGCCGCGTTGACTATCATAATTGAGAACCAATGTCGAGGGCGGCGGCGACTGGAGCAAAAGGCGCTGCTGTTGTTCATGCTGTTCTCTCAGGCAGACCGAATGTCTGGCCAAAATGGCAGCATGTGGATGCGGGCTGCGCACCACCGATGACGAGCACTTACGCATAAGTTGCGGTGTGGCCGAGCTGATGCCACCACCACCACCGCCACCGCCACCACCAACTCCACCGCCAACACCAGCAGCCGAGGCACAGCCAGAACCAGGACCCACATGCAGAAGACCCACCTGCTCTTTGAATTGGCCACTGCCACCGCCGTTGCTTGTGCTGCGGTAATAGCTTTGCTGTCGAAAGGTTCTCATTTGCCGTGAGCTGCCACCGGTGCCATCCACCTGGGTAACTGCTGTTAGCATGGAGGGTGTACGCTGGGAGTCGCCTCTGGCAGGGGGAAAGTCAGTGGGTTAAACCAAGGGCAAAAGTAGGAAATAAGCTGAATTGTTGCTACCTACCTGTTTAAACTGTATGCGTTGTTATTGCCGCCCCCACCGGATTTGTTGCCCTTGCCTGGGCACAGATGAAAGGCTCCATAGATGAGCGGATTTACGAGACTGTTGGACATGCCAAAGAAAAAGATGGCATCCTGTAGATCGTCTCCCAGCTGCAAAGTGTAAAATCCGTAAAATTCAAATTAATTTTCGTGTGTTTTCTGTTTCGTTTCGTTTTGGTTGTTTGTGTCTTCAGTGTGTATTTTATATTTTTTCTTTTCATTCTTTATGAAGCTAAGTGTTTTGTGGTTGCTTATTTTTGTTGCTACCTTTTCCACTTTTTTTTCTTTTTTGTTTTTTGTTTATATCATCCTAAAGAAAAGCTGAGGTCATAATTTTCTATGCCCTCGTATTTATTATTTAGGCCCGGCAAGGTCAAATGACGAAAGGAAAAGTCGCTGCTGTGATTAATTAAAATAAAAAAACGAAGCATAAGAAATCATTTTTATGTTGACAAAAACAAAAAACACAACAACAACAACAACAAAATGCGGAAAAAGGGTAAAAATTCAGTCATAAAACGACTTTGACAGCATCTGGCAGAATGTGTCTCCAACTCCCCAACTCCCGGTGAGTGTGTTCTCTTGTACTTGTACTTTAGCATTTTACAGCTGCCACAATCCGTAAATATGTACAATACGAAGATAACAAAGGTTCTGCCCATCAACTCCGTGGCTCCATATCCTAAGCTCTCTCGTGCACTCCTGCTGTGGCACGCGCAGAAAATGAAATAAACTGACAAATCGACTGCTGATTGATGTGCCTTCAAATTTAACCCATTGCCCCAACTGGTCCTATTTTTTTGTAATCTTCTTCTTCTTGTCTTGGCTTGTCAGACGACACGCCGGAAATCAATGGGGAAAAATGACAGAAGTTTGTCCAAAAATACTTAGCAAAAACGAGCAAAAAAAGCAGAAAAAAATCTTTAACGAAAAAAAAAACCGATCAAAAAAATGTACATGGAAACCTTTTTTCTAATAGCAATTTTTCACTACGCCCACGCTTAGTGTGTATGTATGTATGTATGAGCGCTTACCCTTTTATCCGGATTCAGGAACATAAACATAATCATCATGACGTAGTAGGGTGTCCAGCAGATGAGAAAGGCAATGATGATCACCACGGATATGCGTAATGATTTCATTTTGGCCTTGTGTATTAGACGCTGTCGATTCGTTTGTGTGGGCAGCTTTGTTGTCGAATAGTTGGCCAATTTTGAGCCTTGAAACATTTTTTCGCTACCTACAAGAAACGAAGACAATGGGTTGGTCATAGAAAGAGCGAGACAAAAGGAATATATAGAAATATAAAGAAAGAAATATGAGTAACCATTTAAGAAAAAAACTTCCCCCTAGGGACTTTAGCTTACTTGAAATGGTACGAAATGTGGACATATATGTACCGAACAGGATGCACAAAGGCAGTAGAAATGTAAAGACCAGAGTAAAGGTGGCATACATCTGCTCCTGCCAGTCGGCCGTATAGAAGCCATGCGTCACACACTGATAGAACTCTTCGACAAAAGGGCCACGTGCCACATGGAAAATGAAGAACTGCAAAGAATTTAAAAAAAGTGTGAAAATAAGTACTTAACTATTTACTCGTAATCAAGAATGGAGAGATATATTTTCGTTAAAGCATTGCCAAACACCGTTATTTATTTCAAAAGTTTAAATAACAATTGCTTCTATAAATATAGCTGCTAATTTTAAGCTATTGTCATACGTTTTCTTGAGCATTGTTGTGTAAATCCGTCAAGTAGCACATTTTGCCAAAATTCGGTCAAATTTCGCACAATATTTAGGTTTCAACATTGAACCACATTTTTGCGAGTGTCGCAATCCACTTCAGGTCGTTTGATAAACTGGATAATTCTTGAAACATTTAAATAAGATCTCATTTCTTTGAATGAAAGCAAATTAAAAATAATTTCACTTGTACGAAAATTTCATTTGAATCTCAAACCTTATAAGTTTTATTCTTTGGATTTGAATGATGGTTTTAAGTCAAAAACTTGGAATATGTATTTTATCCTACGAATCCTCTCTCTCTGTTTTCTATTGCAAATCAACAATGCAAAGTAACGCTTCCAGTGGTAAAGCTGAAATGTATGCTATAAAAAGGGCCAATGGGCTAACCACAAGCAATCAATTCCATTTTCAATGGTTTGCATAGAGTTATTTTCACATGGTTCGACTGCCGCTGTTTGTTCGTGTGGAATTCACCACAAAGCAGTTGTTTTCATCAGTTTACATTAATAGAGAATCAAAGGGATATAATGTCCGCAGTTATGCATTTGTATTTGGTTTCTTGTTTCTGCCATTATTTCCATGCATTAGGTTTTCACATTCAATGCAAGGAACTTAAAGTCTACACCTTCAACGTGATTATGTAGGTTCCTTGAAAGCAATTTGTCTGGTGCTAGCTGATAAAGCGCATTTAGTTCCAGCGAATGTTCGTTTATAACTAATACGTTAAAAGCCTTTTTATTTGTACATTTTTATGGCCTTCTTGTCAACCGTCTCTGAGCTATGGCCAGTTTATGTCTAGCAATGGCCATTCCACCTCACCTCCATTCCACTTTCATCAATCTGCTGCTTCTGCTTCTGTTTCTGCTCCTGCTCCCGCTCCTGCTGCTGTATCAACAGCTGACGCCACAAAGCTAAAGCCAAAAGACTTCACGCAATATCCATGGACTAAGCAACTAAGCACTGTAGTAAAACTAAATAAAAGACTAACAAAAATGCGGATAATCGCCAAATGCTTGATGTTTATTAATTTCGCACATTTATAACTTCCAAGCCATTGAATGGCTGTAGCGATTCAACCCACCAACCCACGACCCTCAAAACATGACTGACCAAATGAAGGACCACGAATAGAAGCTTAAATCTCTTTAACAAAATTTAGTTTTCAACACTTAGTGATATATTTAGTGCAATAACAATTGCAATAGTAATTTGTGATAACTAATTACATAAACAAACTTCTGTGGTATATTTACCTCTGGAATCCGTCGCTGAAATTATGATTCGAACGAAATATACGAAATACGAAATATTGGCCCATTTCTTTGGTTTCTAATTTCCCTTTCCCTTCCCAAATAAAACTTTTAATATTGCGAGACAAAGGCAATGTTGTCTAGTGTAAGATGAAATACTCTGCGCAGGACAAACACACATTTACGCACACCCACACACACACTCGCTGAGAGAACTCACACAGTCACACCCACTCTTTCTTTTATTTGGCAGCTCCTTGATCAACATTTGTTGTTTATTGGCAGTTTAAGTAAATTTTCATTTTGTTTTATTATTTGAGACGACGCGAATGGCAAATGGCATAGAAAAGGAAGAGCGTGCTGATGGAAGGGGGAGGGGAGCAAGTGTGGTGCGTCCGGGAAACCGAACTCAGCAGTGCGTCGCATATTGAATTTGATCTGATTGCTTATCAACATGTGCATAGGCGCGAATAAGAGGTGGAGTCAATAAGGAGATGGAGTCCTATGACAGGCAAAAAGTTGGGCCGAAATTTTCGGTTTTGTTCTTTTTTGTGCAAAATGATTTCTCGTTAGTTCGCTACGGCAAAGACAGCTTTTTTTTCTCAAGTGTCACGTTCGTTTGCCGCATGAATTTTATGAACGTGGCCTGTTCAATAAAACGAAATGAAATGAAAAAAGTTTTTCTTGGGCAGCAGCCAACAAAAGCAGCAGCAGGAGCAGCAGCTCAAGCCCATGTTCTGGTCAATGTGACATAAAATGTGTCATAATAATTGCAAAGTTCCTTTTAATTGGGTGCCAGAGACTCTATAAGTATGCCATAATCACAAATAAGGATATATGTGTGTGTGTATAAATATGTCTTGAATGCGTTAAAGGGCACCAAAGTTGGCAATGGCTGCGGTAGAATTAAAAGAGAATGCTGCAATTTGCTCTTCAATAATTTTGCAACATTTCTTAAATATTTCTTCTCGTATGCGCAAAAAAGTTGCTCTCATCTTTATTAGCAATCAGCAATTATAAACTTGCGTTCAATTAAATGAACTTTAGCTATTAAATAAGAGTGAAATAATAAACGAGAGATGAAAAATCAATAAATATTTAATGTAAATAAGCAGAAAATAAGTAGGTAGAAAAACGATTTATTAACGAATTATTTAATCATCTGCTTCCTGTATATATTTCAGCCATGAACAAATTCAACTCCCAGTTCCTAAACTAATGCTTAATGCATCCTAAAAGAAGTTGGGGGGCTTCCCCTTAATTGTTTGTACGGAGGTGTATTTCTTTAGAAATGTGTTATGTTAATTGAAATTCTATTGTTGGTATCAGTCAACAAATGGCTTTTGTCTTGATTGGCTGTAACAATTCCCTTATACCCATGCTGCTGTTGGCATCAATGTGAGACGAAAACATCAAAATGTAATAAGACTTAATCACTTTTTTTTGCTTTGCGGCATTTAAACAAGTCAGATTCAAGAGATGACAAGCAGGCGGAACACACCCACATATCCCACATCCCACTACATATACACACACACACACACACATTCACCCTAATTATGTACATGCAAACATAATCGCGCTTTTTATGCCATTACGCCTTAAATTATTATTTCACACAATATTTTATTTTGTTTTGTGCTTCTGCTGCCAGCAGGCTTTGATAAGAGATAAGGCGGCACGGCCTGAAATTCATTTTTTGTTGTTTTTCTCTTTGGTTTTCATTACTCAAAGTCAAGCGACAAGTCGAAGGAAGGGAAAAGATTTCGTATACAAGTATTAAGCAAATGTGGCATACATTATTCCACGAGGAGATGCTACCAAATGAGTTAGTTAAACAAAGCGAATCAGCATAATGTTAGCTAAATGCAAATTCACCAAAACTATAAGATATATATTAGGTACGAGGGCTGATACATAAGTAAGTAAAAAGCTAATATTATCGACAGTTGAGTCGATCTGATCGATCTATATGAAGTCCTGTATGTAATAAGTATATACATAAGACTAACGATGTTTTCTTACAGTTTCCTTCCAGCTTTAGATCGTTTATGACTTCTGAACTGACCCTCGTAAGTGTGTAGAGTTTCATGCATATAAATGACTAGAAAAACATTCCGCAATCTCGGTATAAAAATGTCATTTTAAAATAGATTGGTTCTCTTCAAACCGGAAATAGACAAACATCCATAGTTATATTCTTTTCCGTTTTGCAACTGTGAAAAGGTTTACCTTTTCTCTGGTTTCCTTGTCATTGCTTTCGTTCTTTTGCTTTTCGTTTCTTTGCCATGTCAAACTGCAACTATAAAAAGAGCTATTCAGAAATGAACAGTTAAGAACTAGCAATTGTTAGATATGTTTCCTTTGGCTATGTACTTTTCTTTCAATTAGAGCTGGAGGTATACGGCAAAACCAAATGAAGATTAGAGCTGTTCAGTTTCAGTTATTCATTTCATTGAGTTGACTCTGATCTATCGTCCATTGAGTGGCTTTAGGTCCTGAGGCATAAATAAGCCTAGCCAACTCAATTAGATACGTAATCGGGCGGCACACAGCATACATAATGCAATAAAAGTGTGAATAACAAAAAGAGGGCAAACAAAACCAAAAAAATAAAATATAAACGGAATTGGAGAATGTTGCTTTCTTTTTTTTTTCTCCTGGTGATTTATGTTAACCAGTAGAGTCCCAGTGACAGGCTTATCGACCAGCTGCAAATGAAAGGGATATCTCACACAACAAAAAAAGAAAAAAAAATAACCGAAAGCATCCTTTCCCCCTTTCTGTGGCCATTATGAAAATAAAGAGGTTGAACCGAAAACGAGTGGATGGAAAGTGCTTATCAGTATGCAAAGAATATCTATGATATATGTGGGGCCCCCATTTTTTTGTTGTTTCTAGGCTTGCAATTGTTGTAGTTTTGGACAAAGAATTGCCTTGTCGTTTGCAAATAAAAAATAGTTACTGTTCGAGTAGCACGTGGAGTGGGCGTTGTAGCGAAAGCCATATTTAATGCTTCCTTATTATGCGGATGGCAATCATTTTTAATGTTTCATACAAGTCGCACAAACACACACACACACACACATAGTCTTGTGCATACTCAAGACTATTTACACACTGCCACGGGGCGTATGCGTGTTATAAAATAAACATATTACTTCGAGTTTAGCACGCACAGGGATCAGGCGAGTACCCGCAGGCACACGACTCTGTGCGAGAGAGCAAGATAGCAGGATAAAGTCGCGATTTCAGCATAATAACTTAATGGCAGACGACAAATGGCAAAGTGCTTTTCAAAAGCCTAGGGAGAAATATCATTCATGATAAATCCCCTTGGAGCTGCAGTTGACAGCTTTACAAAAGTGAGAACAGTTTCACATTTCTGTATTGTCAAGGACTTTAATGACAGAACACTCGATTCAATGTAAAGCTAAAGAAGAGTTCTCTCCCATATATGGAGAGGTAGTAATGGAGCAATTAAGAATTTGCCGCTCACCTGTGGCAGACTAAGAACCAGTGATAGGATATAAGTGCCGCCCAGTAGACGATGACATCGTTTGGCCATATTCAGAGATTTCATAGGATATTTCACAGCTATCCAACGATCCACACCGATCAGTACCAAGACATAGGTAGACAGATAAAGGCTAAACATCTGAAAGAGTTTGACCAACTTGCAGGTTAGCTCATTGGCCAACCTAAGCACAAAAAAAAAGGAAATCAATTAATTGATCACAATCGAAGAGATTCTCTTTTTCTATGCTATTACTCACCATTGGACAGTGTAGCACCAAGCAGCCTCCCCAAAAATGCAAAAACAAGTCACCAGGACATCGGCAATGGACAAATGGAACATCAGCGAATATATTGCACTCCATGTGTGCCGTGAATTGCGCCGCGAGATTCGTGTCTTGTAGATATTCCAAATGGTCAGCAGATTACCCAGAAGTGAGAACAGAGCCATTATAGCCAAGACATAAACCTTGAGAAGCCCCGATCGTGATAATTGCGGTGCATGATCCATTATATGCTCGGGAATCTGCTCGGCAATGCTCGGCGATGAGTCATGCAGGCTGTTGGTATGGGCCAATGATGAACTATTTCCCATGGCATAGGCGGGTGATATCGATGGAGTCGTTGTGGGGGTCATCATACTCGCAGCTGATGCATTTGTGGCTTCAGTGACCATTGCCACGCCCACATCTAGCATATTAAAAGTATAGTTGGCAATATCGGGAGCAGATCCAGCAAACAGACGACTGAAATTTGCCATTGTCGACCAATTGCTGGCCACTTCGGCAACTGGGTCCGTTTCTAAGTCGACGGCATTGCCAATTCCAAAGGAATTGGACGAAAATTGGCGTGGAATCGAAGATAAAGGCTCGTCAAGGCCCAGATCCTGGTCCGGATCCATTATGAAAATCTGTTGTACTTTGCTTTTATTAAAGTACAGTAGGTAAAACTGATTTTTCGTTTTTTATTTGGCAAATATTTATTTTTCTCATTGCTTTAATTTTAATTTTTAAAATAACATTACTTCAATTGATTTGGCTAACGGCATCGCTGAATTGTTTCTTTAATATCTGCAAATGAAAATATATGACTTGTAATTACATTGATGTAATAATTGATGCATATTTTCCCTATAAATATTAATTATTTACTTAACAAAGTAAATCCAAACTGGGTGGTTTGGCAGCACTTTAATATTTACATTTCAATTTAATTGATTACTATTTAATAAATATCAAGAAAAAAATTACAATTAATTGTGTTGAGTACATAAACAACTAATAATGTAATTAACTAATATACGCCAGTCAATATTGCTGTGTGTGGTCTTTTTTTTATTTTTACTATCTATTCGGGTGGTTCTTTTGCCTGAATTATGCTCATAACTTGCTAATCAAAAATGATCTAATAAAAACGAATTGATCAACAAACTTTAAGTTAATTGACAGTCGTTTGTTTTGTCTTGTTTTGTGGCATGGCAACTGAGCTAAAAACTGCTTTCTAAATCGACCAATCAAAGCACGTTGAGATTTTTCAATCCGCCTTCGGACGTTCTTTAAGCCAATGTCGTCTCACAGACGACGCGTCGTCGTCGTTGACCTTTGCTGCAACTAATGGCATATAATTACTCCAACTAAGATTAGAGAACAGTCTCCTGACCCCCTTCCATCCCAGCTACGTTTACCATTCTCAGAATCAATGCAGTGCAGCGAGTGCTAAATTAGATTTTAATAGATACAATTGAAATCCAGAAATACAATTGCCTGTCTGTCGGTCTGAACAGTTTGGCACAGGCGACACAACGACCCATCGACCAAGCGACCAAGCGACCGACCGACCAACTGACACTCGCTCTGCACTGCAAGTTCAAAGTAAAATTCCATAAAATTTCATTTTCAAAATTAATTTATGAACATAAATTAAATTGGACGCTTGGTTAAGGTTGTTATTGCGCTTCTGGAGGCTAATGGGAAAACAATGAAACCAATTCAGGGCAGGCAAAAGAAAAAAAATAAACATTGACAACAGCAAAAGAAAAAAAAACACACACACACATGGCCGTAGCCCAAAGAAAAACGCGTATAAATTAGAAAATGAAAAGTAAATATCTGCATCTGCAAATTCAATCAAAAGACATATCCTTTTTGACTTTGATAACATTTTAATGGCAAAATAAATTAAATGAAATAAAAATACCACTTTCATTTCGAAGGTAGAATTTTCTCTCTAACACAAATTAAATTATTGTGAATATTGAGTCTGTTTAAAGTCCTATTAAAATATTCAAGAATCTAGCCGAAGAAAAATTGTAGATTCTTATCAATGAATTTTAAATCTATTATTAATACATTAGCATTACGTTTTTTTTTTTTTTTTTTTTGATTAAAACAATCATTGAAAAAATAATTGAAGTGAGATAAGACAGATATTGAGTTTCCTTTTCTTTTTAGCTTAAGCTAGCTTTTGGAAACCCAAGTCTTATAAGTCCTTTAATTAAACCCCCTCACTCGCTCCTGCCAAAGCCCCCACTATTACAAGATTGACTACGTTCATGATAGCGCTTTTAAGTTGTCAAGTTAATCATACGCTCCGTAGGCCCCAATGGATGATTGAATATTTTGCTTGCAAGTTAATTGAAGCAACGGACTTTGGCAAGCACATTGATCGTGAAAAGAAACAAAATCATTGAGCAGTCAATTTGTATATACAATTGAAGCATTTTCTTCAAGTGTTGAGCTAGCTAAATAACAATAATAACAACAACAGTAACTAGGTAACATCGAGTGCACTATAAAATAATAATAGTGATAATGATAATAACAATAATAATACACTTTTGCATCTATGTAAATAAGCCACACAAAGTTGCCACAAATACAAAGCACAATATCTATATCGCTATTTTCATTCATATGGTGTCGTTTTCATTATTTTATCGAACCCACATTTAAAGCAATTTAATTGATTGCTAATTACCTAACGTAACATGCTTCCCTATTGCTAATTACACTCAATAATTCTCTTGAATTAATCGGCAATTGGTCCAAAATTGGAAGTTTACTCTGATTGCCCCCAAACCGAGGTGGGGGTTTTAATTTCGTTGCCATTTCTCTCTCACTGCAACGTATTCACTCTCTGCGAGGCATTTAATCAAGGCGATTAATACACAAACGAGCATTTGATTGATCATCATCAGCCACAGTCTCAGGCGGGGTTAGTGCCCAGACATAACAAACGATATGGAACAGATGAAGATATGTACATATATACAAGTGAAATCCAAGATACAAAGCTTCGTAAAATCTCTGAAGTTCTTCTTAAACTTAAACTTTTCATTTTGTTTTCTTTTTTTCTTTGGTAATTGTTGAATTGATTTTTGATTGATTTGCATTTGATGATGTTGCTTGTGATGTTTGGCAAAAGTAGATACTAGACCCAATTGCAACAAGGCGGATGGCTGTCAGAAAGAGTCTAGACAACTTTTTAGCTAGCTGCTAGTCGATTGATGGGTCCGATCAATTATACCATTCTACATCAGGGAAATGCCATATGACAAACCCTTTGAAACGTTTGACCCAAAAAGTGTATTTAAATGAATGCATCCCATGCTGTTTAGAGAGCTTTTAACTTTTAATTGCTAATATACTTATTTAGAAGCAAAATTAATGAAAGTGGGAAGTTGTGAAGATGATTAACAAAAATATTTGAGTTTAGTTTTATTTTTGAATATAATCTGATATACAATTTTACAAAATAAGTTCGTAATTAATTTTAAAGATTTTTTTTTTAATTTGGGTGATTATAGTGTCAAAGTTTTAATTGCAATGTTATTTCTATTGGAATAGCCTAATAAACCCTCAAAGAAATGAATTTCAGGATACTTATGTAAGTACCTACTCCTTGTGTGAGAAATTGGACAATATTGTAGACTACCCCCTGCTAAAATCCTAGGTTGCTCCTTGTTTTCAGTTGATGTTTAGTTTAATGCCGCTATCCCTTCCCTCTTATTATTTATATGACCATTTTGTTATGTTGAAAGATTAATGTAAAGTCCTTGAAATTAGAGGACCAATTATAAAAAACTCACTAATCATTTAACGATTTTCAGAAAGCCAGGAATTGATTTGCTTAATGTATTTTCTATTGTCATCGAAACGATATTTAAGACTTTAAAATGTTGTGGAATAATTATTTTATCTACTTGGAGTTATGAGATTATCAATTTTACTGTTGTTAAAAGGGAAGTTTTGTTACATATCTTTGTATGTACATACATATGTAGTAAAATGCATAATTAATACATTTTGTTTTTGGGGAAAATGCATGCGTTATAATAAATATTTAATCGAGCATTTTAAACGTAATTAATGACACGAAAAAATAATATTGGATATCGCATCAATTAGGAATTTACTCATTTCATTTAATAAGATATTTTCAGGCCACACTGCGTATACGTTATTATACTCTTTTATTATTATTTAAATTGTACAATGAGTTCATGAGTTTTTCTGTTTGCTGCCTTTGGATGATTGACTGTGGGTTATTAAAAGTTTTCTGGTTTATTTTATTTCGGGTTTGTTTTAAACTGGAAATCATCGTTAATTGTTTCTGGTCCACAGGCCATTCTAAATGATGATTATGTATTTATCTAGCATATTTTTGAGGGCTGGAGTGAAGAAGGATAACGGTGATGCAGTTATTATCCTTTCGACATTGCTTAACATGAAAAGTTTTCCGGCAAAATGTCTACTATTATTCTGGTTTTCGCGTTTGTTTTTGTTTTTTATTTGTATTGTTTGTCCTCTTGCAGACAGAAGGTCTTTGTTTTTTGGGAGCTAAACAAAAAACTTTGCGCATTCACTTAGATGGAATTAATTTGGACAACTCGGCTTCGTTGGCTATTGCCATTGCGAGCCATGTTGCTCTCTAATTACTTTGCAAGTTCATAAAATGTTAAGGTTATCTGCAGGCAGACAATTGCTTCAATTCCCACTCCCACTCCCACTACCAATACAACTTCTATTTCAGCACCTCGACTTCAAATTCAAGTTGAAAAGTTCCAAAATTCTCTGTACAGTAACTCTGGCCATTGACTGACAGTTCAAAGACTCACAATCAAAAATACTGTCAAAGGCAGGCAGAGATGGATTGAAAGTCAGAGAGCTAAAGCTTTAACAAGCATTTACTTCCATTAGCTTCTCGTATGTATATGATCAGTATTTCAATTGGTATGGATAAGTATACCTACAATTTATTTGTTAATGTCTCTGTACTTATTCATATTTCACATTTTTGGTATATGTATATATATATATGTACCTATATATTTCGGTTGTTTGTTTCTGTTGTTCTTTTCGATGTTGTTGTTGTTGTTGGTGGTGTTATTGTTAAGCTTTGTCTAAGCCGAAATATCTTGGCTTATTTACACAGTTGTGCCGCTTCTTTTCAACGCAGAAGCCACCGAAAGCCACAAACAACTCGTGTTCTCAGTTTAAATATTAACATGTCATTAAATTGAACGAATATTTCATTTCATTTTGGCAGCTGCAGAGCATATAATATATATAATCCAATGTATCATACTTTCGATTAGAATTCCACAAATATACACACACACACACGCACAAACACTTGCAAAAAAAATTTTTGTTTTTGTTTTTGGATAAATTGCAAATTAAAATTGCAATAAATACGCAGACTTAATTGATTGATGCCTTTCAAAACTTAATCTAAAATATTTTCAAAAAGCCTTCGATTTGCCTTGTTGGATTCAAATGTTAATTTTTTTTTCTTTTTGTTGTTTCTATTCACAATTAATTTCTGATAGCCCGGTGGAATATTATTATGATTTATTAAATTCACTGAATAATTGAAAACTTAAAAAAAAAGATTTTTTTATGATGAATTTCACTTTCATTTCGTTGTTGATGTTGCTTTTATCTTATCACTTTGCTGCTTCAATTTCAATTCGTTCCCACTAAACTTTCCGAGTGCTGAGTTGATTCTACAGCTGCTGCTGCTGCTGGTATTACCTCTGGGTTCGAGAGTTATCAATAGAAATTATGGGAAATATTCCGACACGTTTACAATTATTTAATATTTGCCGTATTTGTTTCAACCAATTCGGCACTGACACATCGACTACTTTCTGACAACTGATTTTCAATCCGAGACGAATGCGGCTCCTAAGCTTCACGAGTTGGCCGTAAGTTCGACCAGGTTGCCACTCGAATCGAACAAGTTCCACGACAGATTCATTCATAAAAATTTCCCGTATATTCAGCTGGTGTGGCACTTACATATAGGATACCTTCTACTGGCATATGAGTTCTGGGGTGAGTAGCTATAAAATAAATTCGTTTGAATTTCGAGAAGTATTTGGCAAATTATAAACATAAAATTTGAGCTAGGTAAAGGTTAAGGGTAATGAGAAAAAGAAATAAGCTAAGTATACATACATACATATCCATATAGAAAATGAAATCAATTCTGCATACTCGAAAGTGCGGAGGTTGGAAAAATTGACTACTTAATTAAGTAAACCCTAAATTTAACAAACTCTGATGCATAGGCACATAGGTCAAATGCAAATAAGGAACATTTAATTATGTAAAATTATTAAGTATAAAAATCTACACTCAATTTGTAAGTAAATTTAAAGTAAGAACAGCTTAAGAAACAAACATATCTACCAAACATTCTTTTACACTTTAATTTTGTATTATTTTTTTCATACCCGATAAGTTTCCAAGACATGGAAATCGGCGATTACATTTATTTGCTTGACACAAGTACTAGATGAACCCTCGACAGACCAAAAGCGAGGCAACATGTTGCATACAACCAATTTGGGGAGCACTTGGTTCCTAGTCATAACTCATACGCCGTGTGGACCCTGGTGTGTGCTGTCCTACCTCAATGTCAAACTTCCTGCTTGATAACACAATTTTTCGTGCTGTTTCTTCCCGATCCTAATCCCAAAGTCAAATGAAATCTTCGAATTTCGTGCTAACAAGTTGCTTTCTTGCCATTCTCGACTGCTTTTTGGCATGTTTGGCCGTCTTAAGCCTTAGCTTGTTGCTCAACTGCTATATAGAGTACAGTATTCCCCAGCATTTACTATGTAGTTGTGTGTGAATGTATTGAAATGTGTGTGTGTGTGTGTGTGTCCTTGTGTGTGTTGCCAGCAATGACTTTACAATGAAACCTAAGGACGTATGGTTAGAGGTGTAAGCTTATGGGTGCCGTGTCTGAGTCTAGTTTTAGTTTGCCAAATGAAATGTTTGTCTTTTCTAATTAAACTGTGGCAAGTAGGTATGTAAGTAATAGCAATGCTATTTAACTTGCATATGTATTTACTCTAATTAATTAGTTAACTTCACCTGAACCGCACAGACACACGCACAGCCACACAGTGGCGCATTGTGGCCCAAGATGGATGATTTTGGTTCCTTGGGGGCTAAAATAAACCCCTAATTCTGCCACTCCTCCTCCTCATTATACGATAATTAACTGAATATAAAAAAAATATATATGTAGACCTTTTTATTTTTTTCCTTTACTCAATGAAATGTTGGTAAAATCGACCCATACCAATCAAATTGTTTTAAACTCGTTGCTGAAAATTGTTTTATTAAAATCGTTGCCAGCATATTTTTGATCAATAAAGCTTGAAGTTGTATATATTTGATTTTTAACATAGAATCAGCTGACTTGTCGTTCATTGTTATTCATGTTTCAATTGTTGCTAGTAACTTGACAAGGCAAAAAAAAAAAATACATTTCTCCTTAGTTCTTGTTTTTGTTTTCCTTTTCATATTTTTATTGTCTTTCATTTGGTTTCCTCTTCACTTTACTTGTGTTATCTTATCATGGCATTTTGGGTCTATTCTTTGAAGGAAATATAATTAGTTCTTGGAAAAAAAGACCGTTTGTCGAGAATCCGTAAGAAGAGTACATAAATGTAATTAAAGAAATGTCAATGAATGGTAAAACCATTTGTTTGTATACTTGACAATTAATCCGTTACGTTATTGTGTATTTTTCAATGTGTTAGCTGAAATGACAAAATATGTAAATGCCATTAATTGTGATTTGATTTGAATGTCGATGAAGATTAATTAACAAAGTTAATACAAACACTTAATTAGCTAAGTAAATATCGTAGCGGAATACAAGTAATATTAAATTTCAAATGAAATTTGATCACCATTTACTCATACATGTATGATAATGTATTTCAAATTTCTCATTGTCAATTACATGATGGGCATATATAATATGTATATAATAGTATCCATACTACCTGCGTATTTGCATGGAGAGACAGAGACTGATACTGATACTGAAACTGACACAACGACAGAGTTATGCAGAGATTGCCTGCGGGTTAATACAATCAACGGCAAGAATTGAGCATCATGAACACAAAGAACAAAAAAAAAAAAAAAAAACAACAACAACACAAAAAAATTACGCAACTTTGAATTCTGCAATTCATCAGCAAAATTTTCTTGCATTGGCAAATTCTGGTATGGCGCCTTTATGGTGGCCGTTTCTTCTAATTCCCTTTCCTGTTACATTTGCGTGATGCTTCACATGATGGTGCTCCAACCAGATGTTCATGATGATTTTGAGAAAGAAGAGTAAACAATACGATGGCGTTTGCCATTTGATTTGGGATGGAAACAACGGAGTGGGAATTTAGACCAAAGCAAAGCAGGGCAAACCAAACCAAACCAAACCAAATGAAACCACATTAATGGCAGACACCAAAAAATATGAAGAGCTCACAGAATGTGAGGGAAGACAAACAGTTGATGGGAACAGAAGCAGGATGCGCACATGCGAGCAAATAATGCTCGCAAAAGATACAAAGGAATCTCCAGCATGACAAATGATGCAGAGACAAAGACAGCGACAGAACGCACTCACGTGTGTCGAGGCAGCAAAATACATACTATACAACAAATACGGGGCACACCAATCTTCAGACAGAGCAGTGCCACAGTCAGAGTCATGCCACACTTCCTGCCAATGCCATCGCCACTGCCTTTTTCCTCACTTATTACCAATTGGCGGGTCCATTGTCTGCTGCATCCCCGTTGATAATTTTTGCCCCAAACAATGTTGGCTGCCAAAGTTTATTAGAGACACCCGTCAACAGATTTGATTAAGCTCAACAGCTGAGAGCTGAAGAAGACGATGGACAATGAGCAGAACGTGTAACTTTGACAACTGAATTACAAAAAAAAAAAAAAAAAATAAATAAATAAAACATCAAAAGTAGGTATGTACGTACATTCAATTATTATGTATAAGATATTTTTACCGAAAGTCGAGATTAATTGACCATAAATCAATAATTAATTAAGTGAGTAGACAATATAAAGGAAAAAATCGACCCTTTTTCAACTAAGGTCGAGATCCAATAGTGTAAAAAAATCACTTTTACAAATTTTGCTGAATTAATTACTTGTGCCTTTAACTCATTTGGATTTTTGCATAAAAATATATCTAGACTAACCTAATGTGTCAAGTCTGGGTTGATCTTGATCATCAGATTATCGTTTATCCGAGACTCCAAGTCTCAAAAGTCAAGGCGTTAGCGTGCATTGGACAATCACTGGACCCGAAGGCGTTTAAACTTCATTATCAAAGTTTTTTTTTATCAGTTGAATAATGCGACTAATAACAAGAATGTTCATTATAAAGTTTATTATTTTGAATAGAAATTTGTCTAAGTCATTAAAAACTCAACGATAAAGCAAAAGATGTTTATTAAATCCATCTTATATCCTGCGAAAACCAACCACATATTTATTCAATTCAATATTTGTCACAAAACTGTACAGATCATCATCGCCTATCTCTTCGATATGAAAATCTTCCATTTCCAGATCCGCAAATTTAGGTCGATCAAAAAAATCAAAAAAAGCTATCACTTTAGTTCACAAGATTTATTTTAAGTCTCCTCAGACTTGGATAAAGTGGATCAGAAGAATTTAATGTCATATGGAAATCATTGGTTATGGTATCTATACTATTTGTACATTTTTTTTCCACTTTTCGAAAACTATTCCATTTGATAATTTTTTGGGATTTGTTTAAGCTGCTTTCACCGCATTGTTGGTTTTTTTTTTCTCTTATCAGCGATTCTCTTATATTGTTAGCCTGGCTGAAAAATATATCTTTCGTTAACCAAAGTCGACCATATTGTTTCTCAATTTAATTTAATTAATTTCAATCATCAAACATTTAAATTCAGTAAAATACATAACTACAAGCATAAGTGCAAACAACCGAATTAGATTAGCAAATAGAACATTAACACATGAGAGAGAAATTTGATTGTTAAATTTCAACATTTTGTATGAAATTAAATTTAATCTTAATTAATTGTTATACGATTGGTTGATTGATTTTTCAATGGGATTAATTTACATTCAAGAGTAGTAATAGCAACATGTCCAGTTATTTATTTACATGTTAATTAATCTTACAATAGATTTGAGTGAAATGTGAAATTTATTTCACATTAATTCCTTGAAATTTAAAAGTTTCTTGTGAAATTGTTTTATGTTGTTTGAATTGCTATGCCAACTATATTGCGGCTTAAGTTAAATTGAATTTATTTTGTTCAAAAACAAACTTCATATTTGCAGACACGTGTGTGGCAAATTAAAGCCTTAAGTTGGGTTCGATTTTGGGCCAAATTGAATCCCTTTGAATTTGTGCGCGGGCTGTGTATGCCAAATGCATAATTTGCCATAGAAAATTATGTCACCAAGGCGGGAAAGCAGAAGAAAGGAAACGCAAGGCAAGGCAAGACAAGAAAAGCGACTCCCTGGCACTGTTCTTCCTGGCTGCTTCCCATTTCTCGGTTGATTTATTTCACTTTTGGGCAAAGTTGACATAGCACTTGACTTGGACTCCAGCGAATCCCTAGTCTGCATATGTGTATGTGTGTGTGCTAGATTATTGCTTTATGTTGGTTTTTTTTTTTTTTTGCTTTTATAGGGGAAAGAGAGCGGAAACTGAGGAAAAAAAAGTTTGCCACAGTTGCGTAATCTATCGAGAGTTTATGTAAAGCATATCTCTTGTTGGCCAAACTTGACACAATGAAAGCCAAATAGAATTCCGAATTTGCTTGCTCCCTCAACATTGCCCTATGCCAATGTAGACACCATGAGATGATGAAGATGATGGCTACGAGGGCTGAGGAATTTTTAAACTTTTCGTTCATTTTTGTTGTTCTCTTTTCGAATGGTGCAGGAGCAGGTGACTAAAGCTTGAGCCACAGTTAGTTAGGTGGCAGCTTTGCCATCATTATCTTTTCGCCTGTTTCGCTGATTACACACAGCGGCCAAGTAAGTGTAAACAAAATGGTTCCCCATCCTTGTCGCCATCCCCTCTACTCTCCGCTTGTCGTTAGGTGTATTATATTGGTTCTGGTTCTGGTCCACGTTCTGCTCTTGCAAACACGTGCCAACGACTAATGTGCTGCTAAAGTGTGCCGCATAAATAATACAGTTTATGATCAACAAAAACCAAAACCAGCCGCAAAGACAAAAGAGAATGGAAAAGAGTGAGAGAGAGGGGAGAGGGGAGAGAAAGGGAAACCTAAATTGGCACATGCTTTAAACAAATATATAAATATCTATGTGGAAACTTGATTTCATCGTATGTATATATCCGTTTTGGTTTTTCCCTTTTTTTTCCATTATTCGATTCAATTGTATTAAAAGATTTGTTACCTTTAAAAGGACAAAGAGTACTTGATTCAAGTAGAAAGCCATCAGAATCATGAGAGCTTGGTTACATAAAGAAGCTTAAATTCAATATATATATAAGAATATTCCAACTTGAACAACTTATAGAGTTTCGTTGTTTACAGAAATTGCTTTCATAAGGCTTACTCTTATATACGGCTAACTACATTGTTCCACTGTACATTAGTCCAGAAATGTCAAACAAATTGATTTTTAGACCCAGCATTCCTTCACTTTTCCCTCCTTCTGCTTAGTTTTTTCTTTATATGTATAAATAAATATTTCTCGTTGTATCTGCCGAAAAACTGTCGCCCCCTCAACAAAAAAAAAAATATATATATAAATAATAAAAAAAAGGACAACGCGGCCACAACTTCCCGCATTGAGTAAGCTATGATTTTCGTTTTACCTTCCTTCCTATCTACCTACCTACTTATCTGCCATTCAAACTGAGGCAACCCACACCACTAACCATTTACCACTTACCACTGCCTACCGCCTACAACTACCACCTAAAATTTTTTTATATTTTTTTTGCCATTTTGTTCGTATCCAGCTAAAAACGACTTTCATTGGCATTGGCATTGGCATCCCGACGCACAACGATGTTCATTTTGTAAAGTATTTGAACACATTTTTTATGCTGCTCAGACGTGGGCTTATTCCGGGCTCTCCGTTGCTTTTCCTTACTTCTTTTCCTTGTCGTTCTCTGCCATTTCCATTTCCGGGTTGTCTCCCCGGCACGATTTCCCTTCCATGCCATCCAGCCTTCCTTCCTTCAGCCTGTTTCAAACTACTTTATGTTGGACATCTGTTTGTTTGAAGTGGCGGTTGGCGGGCGCAGATTTTTCCAACCAAAGGCCAGAGCTTTAAACCCGAACCCAACCGATGGCAATGAAATTCTTTTCCATAGCCTCTAACACAGCATTTTTGCGATGAATGGGGCAATGTAAATATATTTTACTGTTATGGCAACTAATAAGTACATCATATTGTGTAAACTTTTTGCCTCATCCTTAAATAAAAAACTCGAAAGCAATTCAGTTAGTTTTTACAATTCTATTCAAAATGATATTTAGCTAATTTAAGAATCTGTTTAAGCGATCAATGGTTAAATAAGACCGCCCACTTTAAATGCTGCAAGTCAATGAAAACTATTGTTTTGAACAACATTTTGCAACCTATGTCGAATGAATCTATGCCGAGTAACAAACTTGCTCACCATAAATAATTCACATGAAATCTGTCCCTTTGAGCTCAGCTATGCGTAAAAAGTTATGCCACATTGCATTTCTCAACAATGTGGGGCAGAGGAATCGAGGAGAAGGAAATCATTTTTGTTAAAGAAATTTATATTATTAATTCATAAATTCAAATTCTGTTACTCATATCTGAAATGTTCGTTCGACCAGTGATGGGTGAATGGGATTCCTATTTGCAAGCAATGCCTATTTATCGAAGAGAAAAAATTAAAATTACACTGCACAAATTTGATTGAATAAATTAATGCTGAAAATGTAAAACTATTCAAAAATAACTCTATTCTAAATATACAACACTTGGTCCAGAGTGTAGAATGTCTGTGTCCATACAAGTGATGGACCCAGACATTTCAGTCCTTTTGATTACAGTTCGTGTTGGTGACCAAAAAGCTAGATTTATTATTATTCTGCTGGCCTCAAAATGTCTATTTGAAATTCTCTGAAATATTTTGTATGCCCCCCAAAAAGTATGCTAAATAAAATGTAAGGCAATAGAATTTGAAAGTCAACTTGATTTCCAAATGTTCATCTCACTTCCACTTCATATGCCGTAAAAACACGAAAATTGTCTATATGTATGTGTGTTTGTATTTGGATCCCTCAGTTGGAATTAAATTCCCAACTCTCGCAGTTCATTTTATAACCGACGGTACCTCACTTCCGTCTCAAAACTGGCATTCATGCTACCCGCATAATTAAAGCTGTCGTAAAGCATGTGAGAGGCCATGAGAACATTTGCCGGAATTACTTGTAAAACGCTAATTAAACAATTTTAATGGCCGTCAAATAAAAGTGCCATAAACGCATGCAAATAAATTTGTGTGCAAAAGTCAAATGCTAAAGGGAGTTCAGACTCCCTTCTGCGGGCCAGGCCAGTGAACTGTGATTGTGAAAGCAATTTCTGAAACAGTCACTCAACTCAAATTTGGGATCGCCGCACACGTTTAAACAATTGACAATCTCTCGTAACCATAATTTCTGTCTGTGTCTTGTTTATGCTGCGCTGACCTTTTTCCACTTGACATCGACAAGTGAAAGGCTGAAAAACAACAAATTACAAAAGGGTTTTCCAATGTCCAAGCCACATCAACCTTGTTGACACTCATAACGAAAGTTCCCTGCATACATAGATACATATCTATGTATATCACAGCAGTTGGGCCACCTCTAAAATGACAGTCCAGAACATGCAGTGGGCGTATTCGTTCAGTTTTGATTTGTGTGGGTTTGAAACGTGTAAGCAACAAGAACATTGTAACTAGGTGTATTTACTATTTTCCATTTAATTGGATAGTGACATTTCATTTTCATTTTCCATCAAGAAATTGGTTTTCCAACCCACTAATGGACAATTTTCTTAGACTTCAATTAAAATCATAATGCTATTGCTTGATTGCATTGGCAGAATTATTAATCATGACAAATATCATCAAGTTGCTAAGTATTTTTAAGGTGTTTATTATTATTGTCGAGTGTTTAATTGTTCTCCTTAACTAGTTGAATGTCAAATATTTTGCCAAATTAGTTGACCTTTTTTCAGAGGACTGTGTATAAAAGTGTCAATATCCTTGCGCTTTGAAACTGGAATATATAAAAATATTTCTAATGACTTTTAAATAATCGCAATATTACTTTAAATGTTTCTTATGCTTAATTATAACCTAAAGCCATCAAAATCTTAACCCTGTTACCTTTGGAGTATGTCTGAAATGTATGTTTAAATCCAACGTTTGTCTTTTTCAAAGAGTCATGTCTATGTTAACCTGTGTAATTTTAGAGTATATTCTGTTTCTAATCAAAACATTGGCATGACAATGTCATTTAGCCAAACTGGTGGGTGACGGCAACTCAATCTATTCGGTTGAAAATCATAATTCAAGTAAAAGCCAATGGCAACCCATCTAGTGTGTGTTCTACCTACCTAAGTAGCTACCTACTTCTTCATCGTTCTACAATCTAGAGACATTAATCAAACTCAAACGCCCCGTAATGTAATGCTCTTTGACGTTTAAACTGTGCTCAAGCGTCTTATGCGTTTACATTGATATTTAATCAAAAGAACACTTTGGGAAAAACAAACAGGTGCTACACACACACATACACACACAGATACACACACACCCAGACTGACTCAGACACTGCACACAAAGAGAGCAGTCAAGCAGCAAGTTTAACTTTGCTGCCAAAAACAGGACACACACACACGTAAATACATACATATATAAAGCAGAGCTAGAGTTGAAAGGAAAAGGAGAATTTCGAAGGCATGCTCCTTCCATTACAAAACTTCCTTGGAATGGAAGGCGAAACGCCAAGGCTACCTGTAAATGAACTTCAAGTTCGTTCTGCGTTCTACCCACATTCTATCCAATTTTGTGTGTGTTTTTGTTTTTGTTTTCTTTAGTTCGGTTTGTTTTTGTCGCGCTCTCCTTCCTTCTCAACTTCCTTTTCTTGTTTTCTCTCTCCTCATAACATGTCACGTTGTCGCTGGCATGTATAACAATACGAATATATATATCTATGTATATACATAGTACTTCCTGAGCCCGGTGATAAAATACAAAAAACCAAAAGATGTGGACAACAAAAAAAGAAGCACGTTGAAAGAAGGCAAACTCCACATCGTCTTGCCAGTCTCTTCAACGTCACTCTCAGACTTGTTAGCATGTCGAAGCCAAGAGTCACGCAAAATGCAAAAAAAAAAAAAAAGAAAGAAAAAAAAATCCAAAGAAAAAACAGCGAGCGAGCGGTACAAGCTGCCAATTGTAGGAAAACAAAGACCTGAGACCTAGTGTAAGAAATCGTGTTGGAATGGGATACATGGAGAGAGAAAGAAAGAGAAAGAGAGAGTCAGGGTAGATGTTGATGAAGGCGGATGCCCATAAAAATGCTTTCGTTTTGAACGTCGTAAAAGAAATTGTATTTTAAACACAAGAAACCATTTAGTATTCATTCTAATTAAATTTGCATTTTTGGCATTTCCTTTTTTGTTTTTTCTTCTGTATTTTTGTTTTCTCCTGTTGTCGAACAATAGCAATTAGGCTGCTGATGAAAGTGAAACTTAGCCTATATAGTGTGAAGAAAGGAAGCAAAGAAGGACGGATAATATGCTTAGGTGTTACAATCACTCTTTATTCCCGTGTGGATGTGTGTGCGTGTGTGTGTGTGTGTGTGTGGCAATTAAAACAGTTTATGCTGAAATAATTAATACCAATTATTAAATGCCCTCTGATGACCATTCCCATAATCATTCTTGCCGGAGAAAGACTGGACAGAAACAAAAGATGTGGCCAATTAAGGCAAATTAATAAGCTGACCAAGCCATGCGTATTCATTAAAATTAAGAGGAAATGTCGCCTTACCGTTTATCGGGTGGACAACTTCCCCAAAGAGCTTCATAGAAGTAAAACAATGGAGGTGTAGTAGTAGTAATAGTAGTGGCAGGCAAAGAAAAAAAAACATAAGCAACAAAAAAAGAGGTGAGGTGCGGAGAGAGACTAACAATCATGCATAATTGAATGCGTGCCATAGTTACACAAATCTCTGGCTCACACATATGCTTAGCTATTAAGGCCGAAACACGAGCAGCATAAATGAGGCAGCTAAAAGGCCAAACAGTTGCTCTAGCTTCAGCTCCAGATCCAGATCCAGCTCCTACCATTTACCCACTCGACAAATCCAATGAAAAGCGAAATGAATAAAAAATTAGCTGCGACAGGGCCCAAAAGCAAACAAGTTTGCCACTTGCTTCCGACAAACTTCTCTCCCCTCGCCACACTCCCGTCTCCCCTCCGTCTCATCCTGACTCACTTGAGTTGCTATGCTCAATTATTGACGAGAGCTGAGGCATTGCTCCTTGCTAGCATTATTGATTTTTTTTGTTTTTTTCGGTGTGTTTGGTGGCCAAGTCTTAGGCTCAAAGCCGACAGATTCTTTGCCGTTTGTATTGGCATTGGCAATATGGATGTGAATGTAAATGTAGATGTAGATGTAGATGTGGTTGCGCACGCACCACGTGCTGCCCAATGTGCCGCAAACTAAGCGCTAAAACTTCTGCAGAGTAACGGGAGGGAATTGGACGCAAAATGAACCGCAACCAAATGACAATATCCCAAAAACGACATCAAAAACTGACATCTGATAACTTGGAAAGTTTCCACGACTAGAGTACAACGCGAGAAACGCTCCCACTCAAAAAAAAAAAAACAAGTCGACCAGACCTCACACAAATTGCATATTAGATTTTATGGTTACCAACAAAAACACACAAACCCTAATGCTCCTACGTGCAATTTTATCAAAGAACAATGAGTATTCGAAAAGAGGCTAGTTCAATGTCTGCTTAATACCAAAAGCCACAGGAGAAAGAGAGAGAGAGAGAGAATGAGAGTTCTCACTCTCGTGAGAGAGGGCCAGAGAAGAGGGAACGGTTAATGCGCTTAAAAGTGCGACAGATTCCACGAACCGGAATCATCATCAGTCATCAAATCGAACAAATAATGGTTAGAAAAGATCAATGCGTCTGAGCTGAACAAAAATAATGAAACATGGACACACCCAGTTTCAGTCTCAGTCGCATTCTCAGTTCCAGTCATTCACTTATTCCTTTTTTGTTTTTTAACTGCTCTGTTCAGGTGAAACATGCACAGGTGTTACTTTCCAAAAGAAGACAAAACAAAACATTTGTTTTTTTCCACACATATGCACACATTTGATAAGCTGATTTCAAAGAAAAATCCTTCTTAGGTGTTCAATAAGTCCACAAGTCCTTGTGGTTTAACTTTTTGAGACGATTGAGAGGCATTATCTGACCTATGTGGGGGCAAAACTTTCTCTCTCTCTCTCTGTCTCTGCCTCTTGTGGCTTGTGGGAGGGTCGTGGCTGTCTGCCTAATTGACCACCAAGCTTCAATTGAGTTTAATACCAATGACCGGACCATGGACCACTGAGCACTACTCTAAACAAAAAAAAGAAATAAAGAAGAAAATAGACGGTTTTACGTTGCTGACAGATCAGCAAATAAATAACTCAATTCAAAAGAAACACTTAAATTTTTATTTTCTAGCCAGGCCAAGTCAAGATATATGTATGTATATAAAGGAAATGGCAAAGGCCGAAAGTAAATTGATGACATTTTGGCAATACTCCAACCAATTCTCAAGAGACCTCTTCCATACAGAGCAAATTGCTCTCTACTATATACATACATTAAGCATACGCCGCGTGGCCTTGTCAATTGCAGTTACGCACGCCCAAGTACTCTCATTTCTACTCCCACTATTGTTTCTCCTTCAACTCAAATCCGATTAATTCTCGTGAATGGTCATCAACTAATACTCATTCTTCACCTTCTACATATACATACATATATGTAAATACATACGGACATACAGGCACATCTATTTCAGGCTCATTACAGCTCAATCAACAGGCAAACTGTCGGCACTAGGTTCAAGTGCAAAGCTTCCAATTATGCACATTGTTTTCGTCTTTCGTTTTCACCGAATGGCTTCCAATATCTACTAATATCCACTAACAAAAACAAGCTAATATTCCATACTATGTAGCCATAATGTAGCATAGTAGCAACGAGTGAGAATGAGAGATTGTTTTTGTTTTATTTTTTTTTTTTTTGACCAGGTTCTCTCCTGGCCAACACCACTTGTCTGTGTCAGAAGCAACACGCGCTAGCAATTTTGTTGTTGTGCTCAGGCAATGGCAACATCATTAAAATTATAAATCACCCTGGTCCTGGGCCCCCAAAAATTCTCGCCGTTTGGAATGTGTATACAATGCGAATTGGGTCCGAAAAAGGACGCACACGGTGCGGAGAGTCAGACGAAGAGTAAATCTAGAAGGAAGCCGACAAGAGGGCGTTTTTGTGGCTCTGTGTGGTCAGGTAGTAAGCACGCAACAACCAAAGCACCTGAAGAGGTGTTAAATCAAAACACAGAGACCAGAGTCGAACGAAGAAAATAAATACAATAATAATAAAACACTTTTCGGTTTCAAACAGGAGGACAAAGGCATGAAAGGAGAGCTAGGTGGGTGGTGGGCGGTGGGCGGTGTTTGCGGGTTCCTTGTATTTATGTTCAACCAATTGGCTGAGATGGCTTTACAAAGGAACTATTTTATCGCATAAGAACATACACAATGGAATCAATTGCGTATCTAGTGAGCCCCTTTTAATCTGTGGGTGTCTATTAATTAGGGAAATTCAAAATTTGAAATTTTTATTTCCTTTTGCCGTGTAAAGTCCCCGGTGCGTTTTCACTTTAAAGCTGTAAAGCTTCTACGAAGAGCGCACTCCTCGAAGACCACTGGATTACTTCATTTTTTCTGTGATTCATTTTTTCATTATTCTTAGGTTCTTTTTGCAACGTTCCTTTTCTATACCTGTTTTTATTTTAGATTTAAATCAAATACTAGTTGGAACTTTTCTATTGATGTTAGCTGTTGCCCTAAATGGCAAACAAATACTTTAGATTCAGCCGAGTAAACTAACTAGGCATAGACAATTGTAAACAAAGGGGTTTTAGTCTATGTTGATGTCCGCTCGTCAACACTCCGTCCGCCCATTGACAAAAGTCTGGCCATGTAAATGGCCTGCCATAGACTGGCTGGCACAATAAAATATAGCTATATAAATATAGTACGTGAAAATCAAATAAGTATATGTATATGTGTGTGTGACTTTGCGTTCATTCATACGGTCCCTTTCATTGACACACACAGACATTCCAATGCATATGCCAAATGTCAGACACAGCAACTTTGAGAGCGAAAGGTATTTATGTGTGAGTGTGTGTGTGGACAGGGAAGGAATCTCTTTTTGTGATAGAAACTTTGTTTGTGTTTTCTTTTTTTTTTTTTTTTTGTTATTTTGTTTTCTTTCGCTACGACCTGGGCAGGGCAGTTCAAGGAACTTCAGTTCAATGGCAAAAGGAAGTTCAACCGAATCAGTTTGATGTAAAGAAGTGTGTGGTGTCCTGTCTAAAAACTTTACCTGCTATCTGATAACATTTTGAAATATCATTCATAAAAGTTATTTCAATCTTTTGCTTTTATCATGTAATTGCTTTATTGGACATTCTTTAAATTATTTACAGCTACCAGCAGCATTAAGGACTGAAAATCAAGGGCGCTGAATTCAAGGCCAATTTGAATGCCACAATAAATAACACAGAAGCTCCAGCTAAACGGGTTAAGGAACTCATTCGTTAAGTGGCAAAAGAACAACAAGCCACAAACATCAACAACAGCCGCATTTTTCAACTCAACCCGAAAACTCTTTCGCTCCCCTGACAAACACACAAATCTAGACAGGTGCAAAATAACGTTACAAGTCAGCCAGAGGGGCAGAAGCCTTAGCCATAGTCAACAACAGCGTCAACAAAAACAGCAATGGAAATGGCAACGGCAAAAGAAAATCAGGTTGAATGAATCACGTTGTTTGGTTCATGTTGTGAAAAGACTTTTTGTTGTTTATGTATGTTATTCATGTACGAATACTTGTTTGTGGCTCAACTGCTTAACTTGGCTCAATCTTATGTTTTCGGTGTGTTTTGCAAAAGTCAGAGTTAAACAAATAACTCTGGCATCTATAAAATATACAATTCCATGCCTTTTGTAATAAAAAGTGCATCTGTATCTTACCGACTATCTAGTCTAACTTTTTAAACAAATAATCTGATTGACCAAAAACGTTTGGAAAATAATTCCACAAATATTTTGATTTCAGTTTTCGTATCTGTTTTTTGTTTCAATTATCTAATTGGCATCTTTGATTTTCTTTAAAACCACGAAAATGAATGTCATTAATTTGTAATTCAATGTTTACTTTTTTATTGGTCTGCATTAAAACTTCAAAAAAGGTTTTGTCATAAATAAATAATCATAAATTGCAAATATGGACAAAAAGTTGGCAATATATTTTGATAGACATCAATAAGTTTTTTCCTCAGTTTCATAAGATTTAAATTTGGCTTTAGAACATCCGGATTATCTACAGAATGTCCAAGTTATGAACAGTTTTGTGTTTTTTGCACATTGAATTTTCATTTTGAGGGTAAAGTGGAATGAATACAAAATTTTATGTAGCATACTTTTGTCAAGAGCAGGAATTTATATCATAGGATACTTAATATCCTTGAATGCAGATCGATAGAAATGAACCTAAGTTCTAGTTATCTGTTTTTTTTTTTTATATCTCTTTCCAGTGAAATTTCTTTATTACATTTAGTTATTATGCCCAAAATAGTATGCTAAGCATTTTCTAGAAGAGCCAGTAATTTCTGTTCGATCTTGTTTAATCTGCCCTGTGATAGCAAACCCTTTAAAGGACAGACAACAATATTTATTTTACAATATACTACAAAATTCTATGTTGTTGAGGTAAATTCACGACTCGATTTGATTATGCGACCCGTGGGCAGCAGCTGGTTCATTTTTATACAAAATTCTTTGGGAATGTTTACGATTTTTAGTTGAATGTTGCTTAGGCAAGAAACCAGAACACATGTCACGAATCTTAAGCGTTAACCGCAAATTTCGATTAGCCAAAGCCAATTAGACCGAATGCCATAAATAAACGGAGAAACCAAATGAAATGCACAGGGAATAAATAAAATAATAATAATAATTACAAGCAAAACAAGTGGACGACAGGATGGCAGAACGATGGGACTTACATTTAATGCAGCGATTTAATTAATGGAATGCGAGTCCGGCCGACCACATGATTTATGGACATTGTTTAATTATTAAGAAGTTATGGTTATGCAGAGTTTAAACATTTATTGCAAACAAAATGCCTGCGACGAGCCGCATACAAAGTAGCAAACTCTGTGCCAGCTCAAAGCAAGTTCTACTGATTATTTAACCCCACACCAACCCCACCCTACCTCACCCCAACCCCAGCCCACGCCAACCAAGCTTTGTTTCTCCGCTCAGTCTACTTTGCTGGTCGGTTACCCATTTGCTTTGGGTTTACTCGGCGAATTTGCAATCGTTGGCCATTTTATGAACCTGGCCGAGTCATAAATATTTTATGTGATATAAAAATTTTTGGGGCAACTGCTTGAATTTTTGGTTTTATTTTTAAGCCACTTTTCGTAATTAGTGGCATTTAGTTAAAAAGCTAATAAATACTTTTGTGGCCGTCTGTAAACCGAATTGGGGGCGTGATTTATGCCCGATCTACCCCATCATTTAATGTTAAAGACAATGCTAATTGGCCATTAAAATAGGCCGCAACAGACAGAAATAGTTTGGGACCTTAAATCAAAGCCAACCAACCAATCAGCCAAACAGCGGTAGGCGATTGTTGATTTAAGTTGAAGGAGGTCGGAATAAGAAATTTAAATAAATAAAATACTTACCATAAAATGCTGCAGAAGTAACTCTCTCTTCTCATTTGGCGTTTCTTTTTTTTGTTGTTGTTTTTGCCTTAGCCGTGACGTGACTTTGTTGCAGATTTTGAATCTCTTCAAATGGGGTGCCCGCCCTTTGAACTTAGTCCCAAATTTCTTTTGCTTGTACATTCATATTTGCTTGTAATGAAAATAACTCAAATACTTGAAACAAAATGTAAACAGTAGCAAGGGAAAGCAGAAACCAGAAAGAGCAAATATACGACCAGCAGTAGAAAAGCAAACGCAATGCTTGATGGGTGGCGGGGGGAAGGAGGGCCCTGTTTACGAAATGGAACTGAATATCTTAATGCCTGTTGATCATAATTAAAAGGATCAGAAAAGGCCAAGTGGTTTGGCAATTGCCACGATTATGGCAAAAGATGTACACCTTGAATGGCAAATGGCCAACTTAACTTAGCTAATACACTTGAAAAAACGGGCAAGAGGATACCATTACCTAACCATAATTATGTCTCTAATATAGAATGCACCAAACTTTCTCTCCTTGTAATCTGTTGAAAATATTGCAAATTAATTTTCGCTAAGTGTATATCGCATATCCCATTAGGGGAAAAATCGTCAGCAATAGAAGCGGTAACGGCAACCGCAACGGAAATTCTTATTACGGTTTAGGCGCTCTGAACGGATGCTCAGATGGCCTAAATCCATGACTGCGAACGGTAATTAATTTACATTATTTTCATAACAAACTACCAAATGGCACAGTTTGCCCCCTCTCCCTCTCCCTCACCCTCTCTCTGTCTCTTCTTTATCTTCCTATGTTGTCTGGAGTTGAGCAATGGATATGAATCCAAATGCGAATGGCTGTGGTTTCGGCCACGCCTTAAGTGCCACTAGGAAAGGCAGCGAAACGTCTTCATTTACGGTCGAGTAGCGGCGAGTGTTAGGCGATTAAATTAAATTAAATGAAATGTACACATTGGCCATTGTTTGCATCACCCTTGAGAATGCTTGTGTGTGTGTGTGTTTGGCGGAGGATGCCTCAAGAGTGGCATGGATGTTGTGTAATTAGTTCATTCTTGTCTCTTTCCTTTACTAAAGCTCCTCCTGTGACTACTCGTTCTTCTGAAAAAAAAGACGCACACACACACAGACACACACACACACACACACAGCCCGAAATCTAAGCCACAAAACGAATGGGTTTAGGGTTGGTATTGTGTCATGATTTATGCATAACATAAGAGTGTTTAGCTTAGTGTGTGTGTGGTATGTGTGGTTGTATTAGTGTGTGTAAATGTGTCCTTCATTTTTGTTGTTGGTTTAAATCCTTTCCTATTGCTAAAGTTTTGCTAGTTTTCAAGCCTAGCTGACGAGCTAATAATAATCATCATCATCATCATCTTCAACACGAAAATGGTTACCCCTTTGGGCTCATTAACACATCATCAGCAACACACAAAATTTGTGTCCATGTGTGTGTGTATAATTTTGGGTTTTGTATTCTGTATGGGAATATTTATTAAAGTTTATATCCATAATGCCGGCCAAACTATACACCAAAAACGAGTATGTAAACCTTAAAGCCACTTCACATTTTCCATTTTTAGTAAAACATTTGCAGGTACAGGAATGTTTGCATAGAACACCCATACATAAACACCAAAGAGTATTTATTGAGTATCTGTATAGACTGTGGATAGGGGATAGATGGTAAATACATACCATGGAATGCCTAAATTATGCCAAAAATATATTCGATATACCTTGCACCAGGTGAACAAATATTTTAAATTTCGAAAACCAAATGTACGTATGTCTTTAACATTTTTTTTACATACCTCATGCTATCTCGTTCACCAGAGGGCGTGGCAAAAATATTCAACAATCATTATCTGAACGCATACTAAGTAAATCTACGTACCAAATTTTGTGGTCCGAAAATAAAAAAAAAAAAACAAACAAAACATTGCATACTACACGAGTCTACGTACCATATTTGATGGCTCTAGCTCCCATAGTCCCCAAGATCTAGGATGGACGGATGGGCAGAAGGACCTGTCTAGATTGACTCGGCTGTTGATCCTGATCAAGAATACATATATTTTATGGGGTCGGAAAAACATCCTTCTGCTTGTTACATACATTTTGGCCACTTTAATATACCATTTCGCCTTATGGGTGCATGGTATAAAAAGAGATTAAATGCTTTTATCCCTAAGCAAATTTCTTTTTGAGTAATTTTCATACACAAGCAATTGCTTGAATATGAAACGTCAGAGATTTTAATTTTGAATTTTTCATTTGTTTTCGATGTATGTACATATGTATTTTGTGTACATATTGGTTCCCTTTTTTGTTTCTTGCACAAAAAAAAAAATATCGACACCGGGACCAATGTGCACTAGCTGGTTGCGGTAGACAAACAGTTTTTCTCTGATAAAGAGAAAAATCATAATTCTTTACTATTTTTAATTCAATATTTGTTTACGAAATTGAGTATTGGGTTTCTATTGAACACACCAAAAACCATTTAAAAGTGAAATGCTGAAAAAGTTCTTAAATTTACATGATTTCGTAGCACATTCACAGCGTAATTAATCAAGAAACAATTGTTTAGACCATGTTTAGGTTTTATTTTATAATTTTACTCAAAATAAAAAAAAATGTAGAAAAAAAAAACTTGTACCAGATGCGACTGGGTAAAATAAATGGGAATAAAAACGAATGCTTCAGGCATAGTGAGCAAAAGAGAGGAAAACAACATGTTGAGAGTGGTAAATAAATAACATGCTAATGCCACATGTGAGGCTTATGCTCCAAGAGAGTTGTGGCAAGGCGGATACCAGTTGAGTTGGAATGGGTGTAGGAGTAGGCGAGGCGTCTTGGGAGAATTAAGATTTTGTTCTGGCATTGCCCCACTGATGTGTCGTTACTCACTCAGGCAATGGCATCCTCCCACGCGCCCTTCGTCCTTCTTAGTCGGCCTTGTTCATTCTGGTTTTAATTCGCGAAATTCATGTCACAACAAATTTTCTGTTTTTAGAAATAAGCCGGAAGAGATGACAAAATAAAAATTGTCCTTCTTTGCTATTTTACAACTCACACGTGACAACACAACATTGCAATTGTCGCTTCCGTTTTTTTTTTTTTTTTTTTGTCGGATAGCAGTAAACTTGATACCATGCCTAGAGCACAAGAACGAGGACGAAGACGAGCAGAATGAGGATGGGGATGAGGATGAGGATGAGCACGATGACGACAAGATGAAAAGAACGTAAAGAACGTAAACTTTCGATTTCAGGCTTCATTAAAAATGTTTAGTGTTATATTTAAGCATCTGGCGGAACGCGAAGCACAAATCGTGCCAAGTACCAAATGGAAAGTGGAAAACCAGAAGCCAACTGGCAGAAAGTGGCAAATTCATAGGGCACGTGGCTAGCAAACTGGCTAAGCAAAAAATTAATAATTCAAAAGCATGTTGCACGACATTAAGTAATATGAATGATTACTGCACTCCCAATGCCCACTCATTGGTCAAGCAAACTCAAAATGGATATGCGACATGGGCATGGATATACATATATACATACATACATACATATATGGATACATAGTCAGGCACAAATGCTGGAGCATAAACAAACTAAAGTTGTATATATATAAATTTTGTACTATATGTGCCAAACGCGTGTCTAAGAGTATATTCGGCCTGGAATAGATTCTTCCTGGAATGTAGCCACATATTTATATGTATGTATGTATGGATGTGTATTTTATTAAGACCTTATTAACCTAGGACAAAAACCAGGAAGGGATTTAGTAAGTCAATAGATGGAAACGAATACTTTACATTCACATTCACATCATATACATAGAAATGAAGAAAGTACTCATCTAAGCACTTAAAGTATTATCTTTAACAATTGGTTTTTCCGACTGGGCCAAATGATCTGTGTATTGATTCCGCACCTGGTAACATCTTCCACCCACAAGTTTTTGGCAAAAAAACGAATATGAAGGGGAGACTGTAAAAAGCACTAAAAAAAAAAAAACAAAAAACAAGCGAAAAAAATACACAAATTCTTAAAGGAAATTTGTTTGGAATGCGGCTTCACATTGCGTGGGACGCAATCGACGAGTCACTTTAGGGCAACTTGGGGACTTTCCAAAGGGCATCCTGTGGCCCTTGTTCTACTATGCATACTTTGCTTCATAGCCATATACATGTACGTATTCCCCGCTAGGCGAAGGGCAAACAAATTTATTTTAAACAAAAGTTTATTTGTTGCCAATGGTGCTGTTTGCCTTTGTTTCTATTTTCACATTTCTGTTTTGTTGTTGTTTTTTTCTTCTTTTTTTTGCCTATTGTTATTTCCAGGAACAGCATCATAATATTTATATGCTTACTTATACGAATATATGTTGAATACAAAACAAAGTGAATTTTTTAAATTTTATGCATTGACGCTTTTGCTGTTCCCGCCCAAGCCTCTCCACCTGCCCCTTTAGGAGCCTACTAAATGAAATCCAATGAAATTTTCCGTCAAGTCAGTGTGGGTCAATTAACTTTAGCTCGAAAAGTATTGAAAAGTTTTTACGGCGCGTTTTTTTTTTCTTTCGTTTTGGTTTGGTTTTTGTTTTTACCAAAGTCATTGCCAATATTTGCGTTTGACTTTTTGCCTAACTTGGCAGACTCTTGACGGTAGGTCAAAAAGTGTTTTAATTAAAAGCCAAAAAAACCACACAAACAAACAGAAAAATTTCTTTATGCAGGAAATGACGAAATTTGAATATCCTTTCCATGAACATTAATGTTTTTCATCATGTGTTTTCACAGAGATTAGATAAATATTCCCATAACTTAAAAGGGAAATAACTAACAATAAGTAATTATCCCTGCTGCTAACAATCAAATTGAATTTATAAGGCCTAATGCTTTTCGTAAAAAAAATATAATCTATTCACTGTGTGGTGTGGGAGGTTGGGGGCAAACGAAAGAGGAACTCTGTGAAAATATTGCATGTAACTCAAACACAGGGACATGTCGTCGACAGTGGCGTGTGTCTATCTTACTCCCGGGCCATGTCATGGCATTGCGTGATAATTTTATGCAATTGTGGTCGCATTAATGTGCTTCCGCCTCGCGTTTGATTTAAGACTACAATGTGTGGCCTGGAATTTGCAATTACCGAACTTAATACCCAAACCCATAGTATCACCAATTCCACTACGTTTGCCTTTACTTCAACGAGCTGACAGCTTAACTTTTTGCGCGAGTTGCCTTTACGACGGGCACGTGTTTGTGTTTCATTTCGTTTCGTTTCGGTTCTTCGTTCTGGTTCTGGTTCTGGTGATTTATGTTATGAAGGTCGTCGCCTGAAAGCAGGCAACACTCTTTGAGCCGGGCCTATGCGTGCCTTCAATTTTTAATTGCTTTAAATGAAATATTGATAGAGGTTAAAGTTCTGGCTCGAATTGAAAAACGAAAAGTGAAACTGAAACTGAAACTGCGAATCCTCAACACTTGTAGAGCTAAAGAGCTTATCAAATTTCCCAGTAACTCATGCACAGCCGACATACATACATAAGTATTCGCAGGTTGATTTACGAGTGTATTGGGCTTAAGAGCTCTTCAATCTGAATGGAGCATACACAACATGCACACGTTAGCTGATATGCATGACCTTATTCATTATCAAATTTGTTCAGTTTCCTTTATGTAATTGCTGAAAAGGATTGCATTGCAATGACCCATGGTCAAATCCAAGTGATTAAATTTCACGAAAAAAATATATTTATAACAGCCATGCAAATACAAATTGAAATAAATTTGATTTAAATTAGCAAATGCAAAAGTCCTCAAGAGTGTCACAGCTTCGGTGCGTGAAAATTTGCTTCCTGTTTCGTTCCATAACTCTTAATGTTTTTTTTTTCCTCTTCGTATCTTAACGTTATCGTTTATGCTTACTAATTGGTTTAATAGCATTAGCATTTCAATTGCCTTATCGATAGGAAAATCCCAATTAAAAAAAAAAAAAAAAAACACTCACACATTTGTTTGTAAAAAGGATTTTCCCTGCCAAAGTAGATGAAACTGGCAACAAGGAATCTACATAACTGTTGTCTGAAATTAGCCAGAGGTCTGGGGAATAATTTATATGTATATATACATTTATACATTGCCATCATTCCCACCCAACAAAGTTGCAATACGCTTTTAATGTTTTTCCGTTCAGTGCGGAAAATCTGTCATTTGGGCATTAACAACTTTTGAAAAGCGGCTTAGCAAACAATTTGAGAGACCAATCGACAAAAAATTTCGCAATATGCCTTAGCTTCAGTTTCCAGCTTCAGCCTCAGACTGCTGCCCGACTTGGCTGCCTGCCTGACTTAGTAAGCTAAGCGGATTTTGAGAGTAAAAATATTATTTGTGTGAATTTAGCAAAATGTTTGAGGGTCAAGGTGTTAGAATTATTTTTTTATTTTTTTTCTTTGGTTTTGATGATCTTGTTGCTGCTGCTGTTGTCACGATTGTGATTTAGATGCGTATAAATCAGATGCAGAAGTGTGGGTGGGTCAGTGGGTTAGAGTGGGCGAATTAACAAACAAATGCCACATCAGCCAAACATCAATTATCTAGATATCCACACAAAAACACACACAAACACACACACACACAGACACGCGCAAACATATATATAAGATGACGTCTGTGTGTGCCTGTGTTTGTGTTTGTGTGTAATTTCGTTTTATTTACACAGACAAAACTTTTTTCATTCAATTTAATGAAAATCTTTGCCGTTAGAGGAAAATGTCTTATACTTTATATGTATATGTATATATGTCTGTATATACATATAGACATACATACATACATCTGATGTATAAAGCACACAAGTCAAAGCGATAATCAAATAACACCAGAACCGCAGCGTATGTCTATATGTATGTTTGTGTGTGTGTGTGTGTGTGTGTGTGTGTGTGAGAGCACATTCAATTTAAGGAAAAACGAAAAATTTGATAAGATTTATGAAGAGAAGTTTGAAGCTTCAAAGCGAAGCAGCCGTTGCCAAAAGCGTGAAACTCATAAAACGACAAAGACGCTGACGATGACGACTACAAGGCTTTATATTACCCACAAAGTAACACACACACAACAAATAAACACACACATATACGCACACCATAACTCAGTGGCAGATCTAGGAATAACTTTTGAAGGGATTTGTTTGGTCGAATTGGAGAGAAACTCATCTAACTCCTTTTACACAAGAAGCCTTGAACAAGTCTTACTTATGCCACTTAGATGATGGGGACAAAGTCTACAAATTTAATAATCGAATATAGCTAAATAGCTAATACAATATATATATATATATATATATTTACATTAGAGAGGGAAAAAAACAAACTCTTTTTTCTGCATCGGATTAAGAAGAATAAAATATATGTAGGTACATATGTAATTTAGTTTTTAATGTCATATTGTCTTCGATCTGAGCAAAATATTGGTATAATCAAACAGATTGGTTCCTATCGTAGCTCATATGTTATCTATGGTAGTTATATGTATATAGTAAACAAAATAAACGCTTAAATAAAAAGTTTCCGTCGGAAAAAGATAAGTTTGCATAGAAACAAGCAAACTAGCAACTAGAAATTAAAGAATCTTACCAAATCTTTATTTTAACCCAAGCCAAATCTAGGAAAGGCTTAAGGAAATTGCTTTTGGGTAACAAACCACTTTGGCTCATTTCATCCCTCCTGTGGATCCGCCTCTGCACATATCTATACCTACTAAATTCTCGGTTTTGTGCCAAAAACTCAATCATACAAACAAAATTTTTTTTTAAATTGATGATAGGATTGCAATTTTGTCTTCTTCTTTTGCTTCTACTTATTATTCCTGGAAGCTTTTCATTTCCCTTCAGTCTCTTTCTCTCTCTCTGACTTTCTGTCACTGGCTCTCTTTTGAAAAATAAGTGGAAATGCGCTTGAAATGAGAATTATGATTCCAAAAATGAGACAGAAATCGAGCACACAGTGTGTTGACATGCTTGGCCAATCAAATAAAAAAGTTTGCCTCTATACTAAAGCTTGTTTTTGCGATAAACTTTAACTTTGCTTTTGGTGGCGGTGGAGGTGAGGGGAGAGGGATGTGTTTGGCCAAATATATGACATGGCCAATAAGTTTAGCACGTAGTGTTTAAGTGTTTAAACGGCTGCCAACTCGTTGGATAACTAGATGGATGTCATGTCAAGGCACACGCAACTATGGGACAACGCACGAGTTCATTTGTCGCTATACATATACGTATATATATATATAGTATATAATCTTCCAGATATGTGTGTGAGTGTGTATATGTATTTTCATTCTTATAAAGCTGCAACGAAAACTTAATTGATTTAAGCGCCTGTGAAACTTAGGCTATTACACGCCTACAAGAGCACCACCCCAGGCTTGAAATAACACATACACACACACACACACATAAACACACACTTGGCTAAGTGTTTCGTGTATATACAAAGTTCCACACACTTACAAACACAAACATTCACACATACTACCTACATAGTCTTGTCAAATTAATGCCACATTACTTTGAGTAGGGATAATTCCATTTTTGTATGCTGCATACTTTTAGGTGTGCCGCCCTAAGTTAGTGTAGTTAATACACACACATACGCACGCAAACATGATATTAGGTGATGTGGGAAAATTCTGGAAATTCTAATTTCTAATTATCTACGTCTGATAAGAATATGGATCAGCTGTTTTGCTTCTCATGAATATTTTTTGAAAATACGAAATTGTTTTTCACTTAAATGTGACAAATTTTTTTTAGTAATCCTCATAAATTGAAGTAAGTTTAAAAAGGCATTTTGAGAAAACAGAAGAATTTGTTCATTTTTATATTCTTAAACCTATTAGACTAACTTAATAAATCCATAGTCTTTGAGATCAGGATCCTACCCATTTAGTTGACGTTCAATTAAATTATTCAATTAAATACATATATAAATGAGTTCATTGTCGCTTGAGCACTGAGCAATGAATGGCTGATGGCGTCTTTCCGACAAAATTACCTACTTTGTGTGGTCCTTAAAGCATAATAAATATACTGATGTACATCTATACCACAATGACTGCTTATATTTACATCAAAAAGAGTCTTCTTGTGACCACAGAAAAAGAACACCCACGCACTCACATACAAATATAAAAATAAAGAAAAGAAAAAATGGAAATGTGCACCACATGTGTCCAAAATAAAATCATTAAATTATCTGATGTTTGCCTTTCGAAAAAAGAAAATGTCTACCACTTAGTGCAAAGTATTGGAAAATGAAAGTGGACACGAGTTTGCCCTTTGGAGAGTTTGTTGGCCGTTCGAAAGACACTTTTCAATTGGTGTGGAATGGGGTGGTGGTTTGGGGAGCCCTACTTACTCCCATTGTCAATGGCCAAAACATTAAATATTTATTTATGTTTCACGCTCGAGAACGAAAGCAAACAGAGCAAAAAATCAACAAGTGCATTGCCTTTTGGACAGCGATCCACCATTTATATATTTAGGTATGAAGACAAACCATAGTCAGATAAGGGTTGTACATATGTACATATATGTAATATTATGTGTATGTATATACATAATATCAACCCATACATGTAAGTATCTACGTGTCTTATAACGGGAAATTGAATTACCGCTTAAAATGGCACGCAATGGCATTTAAATTGATTTCCAGTAACACCTCCAAAACATTTTACGAACAACTCTAAATGTGGGGAAGGAGACGTGGAAGGATAACCATGGTTTTCCAGGAAAACCCAATTTTAACTTTACATTTATGTGAAAGGGAAATCTCACGGACAAGCAACATTTTTCAGTACTGTAATATTATGTTTCCATTATCAATCAACTCAAAGTAATATTTCAATGTTACAATGATTATGTTTTATCTGACGATAATAATTCTGTGTAAATCGTTAACACAGATGAAATCTCTGTGCTAAAAAGATCATTATGTAATAATTTAAGAATTGAAGAGAAATTTGCAAACTTATTTTTATACCGGATTTCATTTGCTATCCTATTAGAAAAAGTGTCAATCACAAGTAAAAACATAAAAAAATAAAAAAAGGTTGCGTAACTTTACCTTATCGAACATTATATCCAATTCGATTTTCATTCAAAAATCTTCTTTCCTTTTCTGTCGCATTAAGAAATAAATCCAAGTAAGAGCAAAAAAAGAAAAACAACTTTCTAGCAAGGTTTTTTGTACTTTGCTCCTTAAACAATTCCATCTAAAATGTATTGGAGTGGAAACGGTATAGGGATTACAGAAATTACATAGTAACGGGCAATAAATTCAATTGCGCCTTTACGAGCACCGTCACCAAAACGGCACTAAAGGGATCCCAGTCACATTCGTGTCAGGCTCATTGAATTCGAACAGAGAAGCCCTCAATGGCTTCCAAATAAGAAACAAGTAGAAGAAGAAGAACGGGCCAAACAAAATGAAGAAATTAATATGCCAAACAGTCCAGCAGCTCAACAGAATCTGTTGGCCTTAATTAGTTCAAATCGATACATTAGTTGCAGTGCAGTTACTTAGTTAGCAATCATAAGTTCATCAATTAATAAATAACTAGTTGAACAAAATTGATAACAATAATAAAAAATGGAAAATAAATGCAATAAATAGAAGTTTTTTTTTTATTTTTATATCTTTAAATAAGCATATGCAATATGTTTTTATTAGTAATACATCTTTGGCAAATAAAAATTTAAATAAATCATAAAATATTAAATTTTGTTCTGTTTTAAAAAGAAGTATAATGAAATTATGATTTTACTTAATTGCCTGTCGCTATGTAGGTTCTGGAATTTCTGAGAGAGCAAGTAGAAAAATATGAGCATATGTATTTTGAAACAAAAAGACAGCTAACTTTAGAAAAATTCGAAATATTTTTTAATCGAGATTGAAGTTTAAGAAATAACTAAAAACTGCCTTGCACAGCGGCTCAGCTTTTGTTCGTAAAATTAATTGTAATTGACTGGAAATATTTATTTATTCTTGTGGCACCACCAGAATCTTAAACAAAATGGAAAATAAAGGCCAATGTATGACAAATATATTGGTATTATATACTATGTCAAATCATTTTATCGATATTTTAGCAACAAAATCTACGTAAAGTGTTCCTGTCTTTGGAGTAAAAAAGCAAATTCTGTCAATTCGTGCGAAAAACTTTTTATGACGATTGATAGATTAAACTTTAAAGCCTCTTGTTAATACTTTTTTAGGTCAGACATTCCGTCCTGCTGATCAATAAAAATCGGAAGAAAAAATCAAATTTTTAACTGGATTGTTAGTAAACTGCATTTAATAGATGTTTAAATCAACCATTAAAAAGAAAAATATAAAACAAAAATTTGAAGAAAATCGATGAAAAAATGTAAATTCAATTTTATTTTATGCCAAAAAAAATTAATAAAAATCGGAAGAAAAAATCCATTTTTTAACTGGATTGTTAGTAAAATGCATTTAATAGATGTTTAAGCCGCTTTTTATGCTAAATCCACCTAAAAAAAAAATCAACCATTAAAATGAAAAATATAACACAAAAATTTGAAGAAAATCGATGAAAAAATTTTAATTCAATTTTATTTTATGCCAAAAAAAATTAATTCTGGCCCATTGTGGCTTGCCCAACTTTCAGTTCTACAATCATTTGGCGATGTTAAAAGGCTTTGTCTTTATTTTCATATTATAAGTTTAAATTTAAAAATTGACATTAATTTTGATCAAATCCGATAAGTATATAATTGCTTATTATCGACCAAAGTAAATTAATATATATTTCTGTGTACAACAATTTGAAAGGCTGTAAGAAGAAATATGTATTTCTGGCCTTTGTATATATGTGTGTGTGTGGGTGTGTTTTTTCTGTGGTGGAGGGAAAACATGATTTTATTTAGTTACTCATTATGCATTGAATAATTAATAATTAATGGTCATATTGTTGTTGTTATTCTCTCATTTACCGTTGAGTGTGCTGCTGTGCGCCAAATACACAAGTACATACTACTAGTAGGTATATATGTATATGTATATAAATATAAGTATGTATATAACGTAGTGTGTGTGTGTGGGTGTATGTACAGAGATGGTACATCTAGATATAAAAAATACTCCTATAACTACTAGCAATAACGGTGATTGTGTGAGTGTCTGAGTGTTTGTATTTGTCAGTAAGTAAAATACAATCGAAACATAGAGTGAAAGAAAGAAATAGACATAAAGCGAGCGAGAGAGAGAGAGAGAGAGAGAGAGAGTGGGACTGAGAGAAATTCGCTGTCTACTTTTAGGAGTAGAATGTCAATACACTCGTCTGATTGCCACGCACAAACAGGAAGGGCGGCATATCACGACTTAGACTCTCCAACCAGGCCATATAGAGCGGAGCGGAGACAATATTCTTTCGGGGCATTGGCAGTGTCATCACCACCATATCCGATTTGGTTGACTGCTCCTGCAGATATTCCCGCAAACGTAAATACCGATTTGTTTTGTCCTGTACGGCCACCAAATCATCGTCACTAATGAAAGCTGCAATGTTGTTATGAATAAGCAAAATGATTACATAGTTGAACGAAATTCCGACTAATAATGTTTTGGCTTGGCCATTCATTCGCTTTGCTTTACGTACCGTCATCGTCATTGAGAGTTGCCTTGCTACTGTGTCCATTTTCCGTATCCTTGTCATTCACCACAAAGTCCTTAATAAGCTCATTGAAAAATTGCGTTGATGTTTCCAGGGGCTTTTTGGTTATGTCTGGTATTAAGGTTAGATCTGAATAATCAATGCGAAACTTTGACAATAGACTGGCCATTGAACGCTGCTCGAATTCCAGTTCGGCTTTTTTGTTGGCCAATGCATAGACTCTGTAATAACGCAAACAATTATATAAAAAACCATCATAGTTAACACAAGATGCACACAATGAAATGCAAAGTTTACCAACAAAATACTATATATTCATGTTCAATTTGGTAGGACACTCCTAATTTTTTTTTTGTCACGTTTTCATGTGAAAATAAAATACATATTTATTTATGAAAGCATTTTGCAAATACCATGTAGTTTTAACAATTCTGACATAGTAATCATTTTATTTTCCGCATCATTGAGTTCTAAAACATGTCGGATAAAAGCATATTCACTGCCAGTTGAATCCTGCCATGGCATTTAAATATGCTAACAAATTGTTTGTACAGTGACCCAAGGGCATATTTGTTTTAGCCCAAAATTTTCCACTCAATCAAAATAACACAGTACTTAATATGTGCATAACTATATAGTTAAGAATTTAAGGTAAAAATGGTAAAAAAAAATTCGAAACAGAATTTAAAAACGTTGTTTTCCTCTTGGTTAAAAATACAAAAGTTTCATCATAATTTTACTGCACTTAAATTTTAATAAGGAATAAATTTTCTTTTGTAGTAAATTAGGCTAAATTAAGTTGATTGAAGGTACATTAAGGAGTCAATGTGTGCATATATTTTCTTCTCTATTGAGGCTTTAAAGCTTATTGAATTCGATTTAATGGTGCAGCCTATCGCCTATATCTTTCACTCTCTTTCTCTCGCTCCCTCTTTCTCTGTCTGCAACAATCAACTTTGCCACTTCATTAGATCCATTTAACAGAGACCTGGTCGACCTTGAAGTCACTTTTTTTGTGGTAGCTAGGGGGCATATGCCCCGCTGGAACGCCAAATGTAAAGTGATAAGCGTAAATTGTTTACCCAGCTAGAGGCAAGGAAGGAAGAGTCACAGCCGAAAGCCGGAGCCACAGTCAGCCACATATACAAACATACTTACCTATATACCTAACCGAACACTCTCTGTGTGTGCTTATAAACTCAATTTTTTGGTAAGATTCACACGATGCTTACCTCAATTTACATGATTGCCAGGTGCGTCGCGTACTTATAATGTAGGGTAGCAGAAGAGTGAGGCCACCATCATCGTACAGCCACCAGACATCGATGACGGCATGGCTACGTTTACGAGTAAATTGTGTGAGGTCGGCCAACAGTTCTTTGGGTAGCTCAACACCGCCAGGACCCTTGTATAAGGAGGCTGGATCGTCATGTTTTTGTTTTGATTTTCGTAATGTGTTGGGCTGCAAAAGAGAAATAGATGGCTTGCACTTAGTTTTTGTTATTGTTTTTTTTTTTCCCCCTCCTTATTACTTACCAACACATTGGTTGTCTTATTGACTTCAAGTGGATCTGGCAATCCTGATACATCTTTGACCTGGTTGCCAGCTATGAATGACAAGTCACTTGTGCTGGAGGCTGTGTTGGTGGTAGTAAAATGATCAATTTAATGTTGTTGATATGATACCAAATCTTATTAAATAGAATTACATGGTAAACATAACAATCCATGCACAGGCTTAAGTCATTCATTATCACATTCATAGCGATATAATATAAGCAAATTCAATTTGTAGTAGTTTAAGATTTGCCCCTTTCCCCTCTCATTGTCATATTTTATGATACATTTTATTCCCCCTTGCGCCTGTGTATGTATGTATGTGTGGTAATGTTAGTTTATGCAAAAGCAAAAAATAGGCACATGCTGCTCCTAAGGATACATCACACAGTGCACAACTTGGGGTTTTGTCCCTCTGTCCCCTTGGCTTACAAGAATATTGCATAATTTTAAATTCAAATTTACGAGCATTGTATTAATTTTGAAGGCGACAACATTCTGGCCAAACAGGAAGAAACATCAAGAACGAAAAAAAAGGGTTGGCCACAGCTGCAGATATTCAGAAAAGGCCAAGACAAGTTCCTGAGAGGTATAACTTGAGGTTAGTTTTTAAAGGGGGTCGGATGTTAGGAAATGTCGTTAATTTGTTGAAAAGTTTATGGCCTAATGAGCACAGCGGTTGTAAAACTTCAAGACAATTATGCACAAACAGGCGGGCAAAAAGAGAAAGTAAAGGAGCGAACGAGCCAGGATTAAGGATGATGGACTTTGGGTGGGGTTCGGGGTGGGGGTGGGCAGGGACCTGGAACACGGCAACGGAATGGGTAACGCTTGTGTGTGTGTAGCCTCATACTCGTAAATATTTACCTACTCGGCCCACAACAACTTCACATTCCATTCAAGTACAAGTAAGACACGTAGCTAAATGTTAGCCTAAACACAACTTCACCTGCACCTGGCCAGGAGCGCATTCTACGCAGGCTCTGTTTGAATCGCACTACAGAGGATTCCAGGAAATTACCCAATATACACAAAAACGAAACGAAACGATAGGAAAAGGCAGAGAGGTAGAAGGTTTATGTACTCATCATCATCAACATTCTTCCACAAAATTGTTTGGCATAAGGCTACTTACATTTGACCATCTTCAGGCCGTTCTCCGGTTGTGACATATCTTGACGGCTGCGTTCCTCTAAGGATATGTGGTTTGCCATTTCGTGTCATTGGTGGTGGTGTATAGGTCATATTTTTGTGCAAAAATTATTATTGATTTGCAGTGCATAAAATTGTTTTTAGGTGCAGATTGATTTGGTTTGCGTTTTTTTTTTTTTTTGGTTTGTTGATCATGCAAAAAAGTTATAGCCAAAAAATAGATACATTAATTTTGAATTGCGCATTAAAATCACAGCTCAGCTCACCTTGCGAAACATTCCGGCTAAGGGAATCAATGCTGCCACTCAATGCGTTTCGTGCATTGTTCTCAGTGGCCTGCAAATCACCAGAACTTTCATTCGGCTGCAGGGTACGTGGCACATCGGCTAGGCCACTGCTATTGGCGGTCTTCCAACTGCCATCCTGTGAGCCAAGCAACAGGGAGCAGTCAAGTCCCTGGGGCACACGCAAAATGGCCACAGAGAGATACATATCCAGAGCCTGCATGGACAGATGGTTCAAAGGTAAAAACTTGATTTACAACTGACCAAATGGACGGGTTAACTAACCTTGTGCATTACATTGAAATACTGTTCCAATTCTTTTTTCTCGCAGGTTTGCCAATCAGTCTTGTAGCCCATCAGAATGATGTTTGGCTTCAATTTGCCAATGCCCGAGGCCTGCATGAGGGCCCGAGTGCCTGACTCAAAATCTTCGCCATCGACAAGGGCATAAAAGCCTTTGACGCGGTGTTTTCGAAACCAATTAGTGGCACGCTCCTGGAGGTAATTGCGATACTTTTGTGAACTGGAACCGCGCAGCACATGGCCACAGACAAGGAGAGATAAATTTTTGGTCAGCATATAGGCAAAGTCAACAAGGACCGGTCGAGTATTTGGCAGTCCAGAGAGTACCAAAATCTGGGGGCGATAGTTCTTCACATGTTCCTCCACATTGTTCAGCTGTTGGACAGACATTAAAGCATTCTTGTATGTTTGTGCCTGTGTGGTTGAGCCCCAGTTGACATCCGGTTTACGATAAGCCACGATTAAGTACAATGCCAACACTACAGAGAAGGTGATAAGTGCCGTGCCCCACGAAATCAGAAACATAACAGCCACACAAAGAGCAGCCCCGAGTAGACTCAGCCACATATTGTAATACTGTCGATTAGAGATGACATTACTAATAAGCTCCTTGGGAATGAGGCGATCAGTGATTAGTTACAAACCTTAAAAGTAGGACGCCAGCCGACTGGCTTGGCCAAACTGGCATGGAATGTACTAAAGTTGATCAACATATAGGCGGCCAAAAAGAAATTTGAAATGAGCGGAGCTATCAAGTTGAGTTCTCCAATCAAAATGAAACTAAATCAAGAGAAAGAATCTACTGTAGAGAGAGAGCCCCAAGAAATGTTAGCTTAACTCACGCTGTGGCAATAATAAAGGTGAGAACATAACCACGAACTGGCTCATTGTTTTTACCAAAGCCCTTGGCAAACCATACAATCTTTGGATACAACTCGTCCTTGCACAGAGCCTGCAATGGCAATCGATTCACTTAGTTACACTTAATACACTTAACATAATTTAATGCCACTCACCTGAAAGACCTTCGGGGCAGAGACCAAACTGGCTAGGGCCGAGGATAAGGTGGCCGCAAAGCAGCCAGCATAGATAAGTGGACCAAAGCCAGAAACCAGCTCAATTACCTGGAACGAGTTCTGTAGGCCATACTCGCAGACAACTGTAAAATGAATTCAGTTCATTTTCAATTTTTGTTTGTGCTTCTTACTTAGATGATTTTGTTATTGCGTGATTTATGGTTTACCATTCGTGCAGTCGAGAAACTCGTAGGAGCCATTCAGAGCCTGGCTAACATTGCCAGTGGCATCGCGAGCAACAGCTCCACCGCATTGCAGTACCATCACCAAATAGGTACCCGTGGTGATAATAATCGCTAAGATTGTGCCCTTGGGTATTGATTTTTGTGGATCCTGAAAAGTTTGTTTCGTTACGGTTTTTGGTGGGTTGGCAACAGTTAATAGAGACAAACAATTTTACCTTTAGGTCACCGGAAATATTGGCACCAGCCAAAATGCCAGTGGCAGCGGGAAAGAAGATGGCAAATACAGAAAAGAAATTATGTTGAACACCCTTGTCCTCGCGATAGTCGGCAAAGAGATTTTTGTGAAACAGCGTGGCTGTTTGGCATAAATTTGATTAAATTCCAAATGTCGAACAATGTAAATTGGCATCCGGCAACACTCTTACCATTATAGCCAAGGAAACCCCTGGACTTTTCCTCATCGGACTTTGGGCCAATGAAGCTGCCAATTACAAAGTCAGCAATGGCCACCAATAATATCACCAGTAGGCCTATTTGTGCCTAAAGCGGAAGAAGTCAGTCAGTTAGTTAGTTAGTTACTTAGTCAGTGAGTCAGTGGCATTTTGATTAAATAATATAAACTGTCAATGGGGATGAGTCTGGGTATAGGGTTCTGGGTTCTGCGATGAAGTGTAAATTAATCATACGCACCTTGGCCTCCCATTCCATGCCAACGACAACAATAATCAGCAACAGCAATATGGTGACACAGCCTATGATGCGTACATCCTGTATGCCGCCATCAAGAATCTGCCAACCGAGAACCTTCATCATGTCCGTCATGGACTCGCAAAAGCCAACCACATACATGGCGCAAGCGACGGCATTTGCTAGCGAGAAAATCAGGCCAATGGAGCCCCCGAACTCAGGGCCCAGTGAACGTGATATCATGTAGTAGGTTCCACCTAAAACACATATGTATGTATGTATATGCATACAGGTGATTAGACAACTTTGTCTGGGCATGGGACATGGGACATGAAGGCATATTACTACTACTACCTACCTCCTTTTATGACGCCATTAGTGCTTATCGCTGACATCGACAGCGCAGTAATCGTGGTAACAGCGGTCGTTGTCAGTATTAATATGAAGCCCTCGATGATGCCAGCCTGGCCAACCACCCAGCTGAGACGTAGGAAGAGCATGACACCCCAAATATTAAGGAGGCATCGTATGAGTACGCCTTTGATCCAACCAAATTTCAACATGCCATTCATGATGCCCGTCTCCGGATCCTGATTGCGCGTCAAGCTGTGCGTATTCTATGTTCAAAATGGAAAATGTTAAATGGAAATTGGAGGAGTGTTACCAGGTGGAGGCAGTGTGGGTAGTGTCTCTGTGTGTGGGTGAGTGGGTGGTGGTAACTGGGTTTTTGAAAATTTCAATAAAGCTGTCTACTAGTGATAAATGACTGCTCAAATGTCATGCCGGTCCCACATCCCTATTAGCATTCCCGTTCCCCCCCCCACTTACAGCCATCACTATTTTAGCCCATGCTTTCCATAGGGAAACTTGAAAATTTAATGACCTTGGCATGAATATCTCTTTCACTCTCGCTCTCAATCTCTCTCCCCAGAGGGAGGCATAATATATCGCATCTCCATTGCTCATTTCGTTACGTTTCAACCACCCGCGCTAACGATGCGGCCCTGTCATGATTTTCTTAGCCAAATTAATCATACGCCACAGAGTCACCGCAACACCAGTTGAGCCAATTAAACTTTTGAACTCTGGCTGCAGGATGATGTCAAAGCAATTAAGCAACACCAACAGCACGACTACAGATATTTAAATATTAAATTATCAAATTATTTGGCTTAGGTCAAGTCAGTTTTAATTAACCAAACGTCATTGTTATGTCCTGAGCTTAATAAATATCCACACAGATCCATAATAAAATCATTGTGAAATCGATTGTGAGATGCAATTATAAACACGACAAAAGCAGAGAAAAATATTTTAAGAAATATTTCTATATTGAAACCAAAGAAGACTTATTCATACCCTATATCTAAGTATATGGAAAATCGACTTTTATTTTGTTATTATAAAACGAATTAGATTTGTGCATATTTCGAATTAATTTATATTTGATTCATTATATCTCTATCACTTTCTCAGTTAAGCTTCTTATGCATGGACAGTACCAATAAAGGGTAACAGAAAGAATAATTCTTTATTGTTTGGCTAATTTTTGAGTCATTCATTTGTACTCAATTGGCAAATAAAAAACAATGCATCAACAAATAACAACCACAATATCAAGAGGCTTTCTTAAAGTCGTGTTGAAATCAATTAGTGCCAATTGATTGCAAGTGAACTTTGAAATTGAAAATAACAACGACAACAAGTATAAATTGGTAAGAGAGAGGGAGAGAGGGAGAGAGAGAGATAGAGAGATAGACAGAGCGAGATGAAATGTGGATGTGGAGGATGGGGTGGTAAACACAAAATGAAAAAGTTTTTCCCAAATGCAACGCTGAAAAGTCAAATGAAAAGTCAAAGGCCCCGAAGCCTTCAGTGGTTGATGGGGAAGCGACCTGTTGACGTTGCTTGTTGGATATTTTTTGTGGCACAAACTTTAATTAAATCGCCCACTCTAGATGTATTTTGGCATCTCTGCGGTTAATGGTTGACACACCCCACCCCTCCTTCTCGTCAATCCCCCATCACTACGAAAATGAAGTCCAATTGCTGTTGATTAGTAAGAATTTACCACCATCTTAGAACACATTTTGGTGTTGCTACTACTGCAATGTAATGCCGGCTAACGACCCTGCCACAGGTTGAGATACCGATGGCATGCCAAGTCACGCCTTGGCCGCCATAGCCGACGATGCCGCACGACAAGCCAAATGGCTCTTCGAAAACTGAGCACGGTTGACATCCCATGTGGAGAGATGTTTCTAACGAATGGAATAAAACTGAATACCGAATACTGAATACTGAATACCAATCGATCGATTGAATTGACATTGCGGAAAATAAATTTAAATTTCGACTGCGGCGCACTAAACACTCGTAAAGCATGGCGTATTGTTATTTTATGGTGCCTGCAAAATTGTTATTTGTTGCCCCTAAGGGTTCGATTCCCCCTACCATATCCTTAGGCGTTATCCCCTGCCATGACAGTTTACCCAATGTCAGCGCATGGCCATTGCCAGTTTATGGCTTTTGCATTAATATTCATTTAAATCGAATTTTCCAAGCCGAAGGTCATTCATTGGGTAAGCAAACAGTACTACGAAAGTTATGTTTTTGTGTAAAGAAGAAGGACCATTATTTCTCCCTCTCTCTCTCTCTCTATCTCTGTCTCTGTCTCCCTCTTGGCCCTTACCTTGCCGACAAGTGTAGCATTATGTAGCTCATCAAGTGTTGGTCGATAGGCAGCCTGTATTGACATCATATTACGATAGTTATCCAAACGTGGCAATGCCTCACGGGTGAAATGTCTATAAATTCCAAAAACATAAGAAAACGAAAAGAAATGAAACGACAAAAAAATTCAACATTAGAATCGAATAATTTGATTTGCTTTAGAATGTGTTGTAGCAACTGCAAAACTGACCGAAAACTTTTACCATATTTTGTATCATATTCATTGTCCAAGAGTTCACGCTCCTCTTGCGAATCATTCGAATCATCCGATTCATTATTTAGGGGATCCACTTGAAAGCGTGTCGTTGTCTGCAGATCCTTGAACCGCGATGGCTTATCCTTGTCGCGAAAACTGCTCTTGATGGATTGCCTGCAACAAACAACAGAAACAAAATGAAGAAGAGCAACGTAAAACAACTTAAAAAAGGGTTCCATTGGGTTCTTCTTCCCTTTGAGTTTATATCCCTGCGGCTTTAATTAGGCGGAAAGCTTCAAATTGCTATGGATACACGAATGAATGTGAATATCCCTGCCTCCCCCCTAGCTATTAGAGTTAAGAGTTTTAAATTTGTACAATTTTATCCAAAAAATTTAAAATAGCCAAACAGCTTGTAAATCGATCAGTTCTTCATTTGTGTTGACTGGTCAATTTTAAAAGCAAAAACCAATAGATTTCATTATAGCCTGAAATTCAATTCCTTTGCTGCTTCCATTCAATGTCAAATCCGAAACTTGCAATTTCTGATTGCCATCCATTGTGTAAAAAAATAAATATAAGATAAGTAGCGGTTCTGACACCACCAGCTGCCAGCAACGGCAAGTAGACGACCTCCAGGACAGCATAGGACAGAACGGGACAGGACAGGATACCACCCACTTAGCCAGACAGGCGGGGGAGTTCAACCACATGCCTGCTGTGTGCCAAAGTGTGTAAAATGTGTGTTCGTTGTCAATGATATGCTGCATGCCTGGATGACTATAACGTGCTGATTCCCTGCTGATTATACCCACTAATTGAATTCTATTCTAGGGCTTCTTCGAACTTTCTGAATCCGCATATTGGATGAAACTTTTCAACAAAAATGCTTCGCCTTTTACACTTCCTTGGTAACACAACATTCAATTATCTTCATTATTGCTAATTCGTTTATAAAATTTTTTTTCGATGATGAAATTTTTTTACAAGCTCCATTATTATTTTGGAAAGTTTCTTCCGCAGTTAAAGCGAAACAAAAATTATACAAGGATACACAAAAAGACTAGGATTTCAGTGTTATGTTGGAATTGTCTAATTCGAAAAAAATCTTTAATAGACGAGAATTAATTTCTAAAAATTACATTTGTTAATAACCAACAAAAATGATAGGAAAAATTGCCTTAGGATATCCCGAAAATTGTCCGTTGAGAAGTAATATAGAAAGTTGTTCTTACTGCGACCTTTTTGATTTTTGCTTGGGAAGGTTTGATTATACAAAAAGATTAACATTAAAATGAAGAACACCAAAGCACCAATTGGATAGTCAATTTAGAAATTATATTTAAATAAAATATGTACATATTATAAATAAGAAAATTTAAAGTAAACTGTTTAATTGCAAACTATACTTTCCTCTATGAATAGTATAATTTCCAATAAATGACCCCGAACCTGCTTATTTGTAAGTTAAAGATTATAATATATTTGTGCATAAGTTATTCGAATAGTTAACTCGGCAAGGAAACCATATGATTTAATTTCATTTAGCTGGCAGATTTGATTTTCAAATAATTATGTTTCTTCTGACGCAAAATATAAACTATTTCCGAAAAGCCAAAAACCATTGGGAAATGGATTTTAACCACAAATCGATTTAATTTTGTATGACTGAGGACTGAGGAAGACAGTAAACTCACAATCGTATAAGACCAAAAGGAGGTCGGGTTAAGCGAGGGTCAGGTGTGGTCAAATGAACCTTTCTTAAGTAAGTTTTGCCTGTAAATGGGATTTTGGCAGTGTCCTGAGTATACATGAACATACTCAATAATATAAGTTTGTGAATTTTGCAAATAAATAAATTATAAATATTTCTACTCGGTATTGGTTAAGTCGAATACTTAATACTTGATTTTCTTTTTTCTGTTTTGTTTTCCTTTGTTTTGGTTGCATTTTGGTTTGGTTAAGTTAACCAATCGACTTTACTCAATGGCCTCCAGCTATTCATATGAAATATACGTATTCATACATATACATATATAAACATACATGGCATTCGTATGATATGTAGTGATATATGTAGTATTTGAATCATTGTTTTTATGGGTCTGCGTGCGTCTGGCACGCTGGCTTTTGCCAAATGCCTGTCAAAGCAATGGCAGGCCATGGCAGCCGCAGGCGCGCAGCTTCGCACATAAATGAAGCCACGCATGATTGTCTGTCAATAAATGAAATTGATATAATTGGCGTGGCTTTGGAAAGTGGTAAGGAATGGAATATGGCAATTGGGGACTAGGACTAGACTAGTCAGATATTTTTGCAAAAGGAAATATAATTAAAAATTTAAGTAGCTCTTCAAAAAGAGCTTTGGAGCTTAAAATCTTCTACCTACCTCTGCCATCAGTGAGTGAAAATAGCAAAAAGGCATTATGCTGAGTCAATGAATAAATCATATGAGCCGATTAATGGATTTCATTGAAAAATAAATTTTGCATTTAGTTACCTAGGAATTTAAATTCATTTTCAAATGGGCTATAATAATGATAATAAAGGAGGAGCAGGGAACAGAGAGCAGAATGGGGATATTTAAATTAGAATTTAAATAAAATTTCATATGCTAAATTGTCAAAATATTCTCTATCTGCTCTATCCATTATTGTGACTATATTGTGACCTTGGCCATTGACCATGACCATCATGGTCATGCCTATGCAAATTGGCTGTCCACTGCCAATGTTTTGTTACATATTTGTCGATGGTCTGAGTGAACACAAGCGCAAATGATTGCTATTACTATGTTGTCTATGATTGGTGGCATTGTTAAAATTGGTTGCTGCTGTTGCAGCTTGGCTCCTTTGATTCTTTGTCCCTCGACTAGAGACTTGAGAGGATAAGGCGGCTTCGTCAATGTTTTTGTGGCGCTGTTTGTTGAACCTGCTGCCTGCCTGGCTCAATGGCATGGGGCGTGAGACATGGAACATGGGCCAGGTCAGCAAACTTTTGGTAATTTGATAGATGCTCGCCATGAAATGCCTCAAAAATTTAATCAATTTTGAATGATGGGGCACTCTGCACTGACTGGTTGGGCAAAAGGAATTACAATTTATTGAAATAAATAAGGCGTGAATGATTAAATGGTCAAAGAAAACACTCACACACACAGAATGCCTTTCAACTTGTGTGATAAACGAGTGAGCATGGCCCGCCCTAAAAAGTATGCTATCTTTTTTTCAATAGCCTCAAATGTACAATAGAAAATGCAAATGATGCCTCTTAAAGCGTCTAACAAGGTCATAATTAAGACCAGAGGTATGGTAAAAGAAAACAACCCAGGAAGCGGACAGCAGGCAGCAAAAGCAACAGCAAATTAACCACACACACACACACACACACACACACACACAGAGCTAGTGAAAAATTCCGAAAAATTTCCATTCTGTTGGCAAAAAGGACACAATGGGCAAAGGCAACCCAACTTAAACCCACACCCAACTACTTACCTCTGCTGCCGGGGCTGCTGTTTGTTTAGCATTTGTGTCGCATCGAATGTATCGTCCTCGAGCAGTTCTCCATCAATGTTGGTCAGCCGGCGATAAACTTCATGTGGCCCATCGCTGTCGCCGCCTCCTGCATCGGCCCCGTCCGTTGGCGGGTTCTGTGACTTGCGGCTGTTGCCATTGACTGGATTCACTTGGAATCTGTTTGGTGGCCGGTCTGAGGCCGAGCCCATTTCGAAGGATGTTGTGTCCGACATTTGTTGGTTTGTTTGTATGTGCGGTGCTCTGTGTTACTGTCGGGACTAGCCAAAGTTTTCTACAAGTTGCTTGCGGTTTCCGTAAACGGATGACTGAGTTGTTGTCTTTTGTCGTTATCCTTGTTCTGTCTCCAACCCATTCACAGCTAATTGTATATAGCACCAGAACCTTTTCTGCTATTCGTCTTTACCGAATGAAGTGGAATTTCTTGTAACTGCGAGAAAAAGAAAACAGAAAAAAAAAATGAAAGCAATGTCGCATAAATCAATAAACGAAAATCTCTTCAAAAAAGTCTTTAGATTGACCCAAAGACAAACTAATGATAAACACGTGTACGCTTATAAATAACATAAATTGTAAATAGGCAATCCTACCTATATATGCCAAAATCAAAATATTTAAAGGATATCCTTTTTTTATGTTTTCAAATTTTTATTTTTAGTTACTAAACAAAAGGTAAATATATTTAGTTATTCTGTTACAATACAAAAGAATCTATTTGAGCGGCTTATTGTTGACCCTTTCATTGCTCCCTTATCATTATCTCGTTGGATGGCGATCTAATCGTGTGGATATGCGTAACAGTTGTGGGGATTCCCAAGAAATCTGACAAGCAGATAAAAGCATGAAACCGTAGATATAGTTGCTGGGCAACTGTATCTCATTCTGTACTGTAAATAGTGGCAATGTATATATTTGTCAATACATATGTACATGCATTATTCATATTATTTTACATGGAAATTTGTAAATTCAACACGCTTTAGACATGGTTTACAGGAAGAACTGACATGAATTCCATCTCCTTCACACTCTCTACCTCTCTGTTTAACATGCCGCACTTGACTAAAAATAGCTCAGGCAAATTGAAGCAAATTAATCATGATTAGCTACCTCATGTGGTTGCCTGCCACGTGGATGGGTGGATGAATGGTATGCCAACCGTTGGCCCACCTGGCGTATGAGTTATGAATTTTTAAAGCAGACTCTCAAAGGAGTTGCGTTGAGTTGAACGGCAATTTGTTACATCAACTGGGATTTCACTCACAACGCCCGCGACGAGTGCAATTTATGGGTCAAGTGCGAAAAGTGCAAAAAGAAAAACAGAAACACAAAGAAAAACACAACAACAATTAGCATAACAAATGCCCGATACAATAATAGAAAAGTCAAACAGTGAGTATGACTAGGGTAAAACGGCAAAACGCTAGGCAATTACGGCCAATTACTGCGACATTTTACAACAAAATGTGGGAACATTGTTCCCAGCTGAAGCGCGTAGAGAATTTGCACGAATTTATTGCGGCAATTAAGAGCTTAATTCGATGAATCTACCCGGAGAGCTGAGCACTGACAACTAGGCAAGTGACAGCAGACAGCAAAAATCCGACAAGCATCAGTTCTCAGAGTTTTTTGTTTTCTCTTTTTTTTTTTTTTTTTTTGTGAAACAGGTGCAGCAAAGTTTTATGCCCTTGTCCAGGCTTATCAGCAGACAGGCAAGTTTCTATAAAATGTTGACCCCAAACAGTGACACACGAGCGACGTTAGCTTGGACTGTGAGTTTAGCTGTTTGAATGATAAGCAGAAAACTGGGCTAAATCTATGGGGTTAAAAGTTTTACTCTACTGATGACAGATGGAGCTTATTCGAATTATTTTCATTTTTTTTGTTTTTTGTTTTCTTTTTCCTTTAATTTTGTCTCTATATTCTAATGACTTTTAGAGCCATGCCAATAATGACTGATTTATGATCCCTGAAGCCTGATTAATTGTGCCATAAGGCAATTTATTGTCGCTTTTATGATCATCTTCAGGTGGTCCTGGTATCAAATCTCCAAATGAAAATAATGCCAACGAAACGTTTAGTAAACCATTTCCCCTACCCGTTGCGTGGCTCAATGAAATCGCTTGACAGCTGCTAAAAAAACCATGACATAAACAAAAGAGGCAAAAAAAAAAAAACAGTAAAAATAAATTTGAAAAAAGAAAACACGAAAAGCATGAGCCACCAAAAAACAAAAAACGTATCTGAATAATTGTTGCCTCTGCTGCGCCTCACACTCACACCCTGTGATTTTAATGGCCTCTCAATGGGCCAATTGCTACCGATTGTGATTGCCTTTGTCGTTGTTGTTGTTCTTGTCGTTGGGTCTTGTTCTCCTGGGCACGGGAAGACATGACGAACTTTTTTTTTTCTTATTTTCTTTGCCTACTTTTACTATGCTCTTACTTTCTTTGGTGGCTTTTTTGCCTCCGCCGTCTTTCGTTTTGGTTTTTTTTTTTTTTTTTTTTTTTGTTTCATTGCTCAATTCAACGCCCATTCGCATTTCAATTGCTGCAATAAAATACAATTTTTACTACTTTGGTGGTCTTTGAGGCGCAATGGCAAATAAAGCTTGTCCTACGCCCCCTTTTTACTATATGGCCGAATTAAATGTTGGCGCTGTAAAGGATTTTAATGGCTTAGGAGTAAGGAGTTGAACTTTACAGCTGAGCCAGCTAAAACGCAATCCCCACTTATACACTGGGCCATCACAGGGTCGACAAAATTTTATAGTCAGAACTATACAAAACTTAAATCTGTCATATGTACATATGTACATACAAATATGTATCTATCATTGCAAGTAGCTGCCAATTGTCATTGAAAATTTCTGTTACTATGCCTTTGAAAATATTCTATTAATATTTTAGGCAGAGTTTTTGGTAATTCAAATTGTAAAATCTTTGTTTAATCAGATGATAAGTTCATTTAGCAATTTGTGACATGGCTTTTTAGACTTTATATAAAGTATACGCAGTGTATGCCAATTCAAAACTTTAATACACTAGCCAAATACTAAAAACACAGTAACCACATGGTTATCTATGCCTTCTCTGCAGGGGCTTTTATTTAATTGAAGGCATTTTGACCTATTGTGGATTATTGGATTAGATTCTGGAAATCTGTTCCAATGTGCAACATTTAAAATGCCCAAACAAAATGGCAAATGATGCTTTTCATAGAATTTCATTCTTTTTGGCAATTGTTATAGAAGTTGATAGGGCATTTCTAGTTGTTCGTACATAAATTCGCACCATCAAAAAGTCAAACACAAGCTATCAAAGTGTAAGTGCCCATGCCTAGGCCTTCTTTTGCCTTCTCATTCTTCATTTTTTATTTGGCTTTTATTGCATTGCCTCAATTACAGGGTGAAGAAAAAAAAACAAAAAACCAAGTAAAAGAAAACGATAACGAAAAAAGAGCAACAATAAAACATCGCGACATTGACGATGATTCGTGTGCTGATGCAGCAGCATCAACTCGACTACCAGTTTCAGTGGCAACAGGCAAACTAATGATACAACATTAGATCAGCAGCATCATCAGATGACATATTGCTGATGGTCAAAGTTTATGTCCAAATATTGATATCAATCGTTTTTATAGTTCAATGGGAAAAGCGAGAGCATGGTGCCATTCATTTGTATGTATGTAGATGGTGATACATGTCCAAACGGTAATCAGCAAAATGGCACGCACAACAAGCAAACTTTCTTTATTTTTTTGGAGCCATCTGCTTGTATGGCGGAGGGTGTAGCCGATGTGTCCGTCCTAGTATGTCGATGGTCCATGTTCATGGCCGTCAGCACATGACAGGAGGTCATCCGGTCAGGTCCGAGCTGACAGAATACATGAAAAACTACATATACACAGCAAGGGAGGGAGAGAGCGAACAAGAGATAAGTATATAGACAGATAGAGGGAGCAAGAGACAGGCAAATAGAAAAACTAAGGCCCGGCTACAGATACGCATCAAAGCGGATTAACAAACCGAAACCTACGAAGCAAACGAAGACAACAATGACAGGGCAAAGAGCAGCAACAAAGTGTCAAAAACACAAACACACCCACCTATACACACACACACAGACACACACACCAAAAGTTAAACAAGTCAAGCGTGCTGATCCGCAGAGTATTACATTATTGTATGCACACTAAAGTAGCCCAATAAACTACCAACTAGGCCAAAAAGAACGAAAAACAAAAAAAAACACATTGAAGAAAAAATCACACAAAAAAAAAAAAAACAGTGGCTAAAGGAAAATATATTAAAGTCTAAATACTCTTACCTATTTGATTTGAAATTCAGTCTGCTTTAGAGCTTAAAATTAACTCTTATTTTCTCTCTCTTTCATGAAAACTTTTATATATTTATTTACTTAAACAACGTTAAAAAAATGCAAACTTTTGACAAAAGTCAATATGCCCCTTTAAATAAGTTAGATAATGCAAACCAGAAACAAATCAAAGAAAGGCAACGAAGAAAGAAATGCAAAGCAGCCAAAAATGGGCGTATTTTGGGTAGGTGTTTTGTTTTTTTATTTTTGTGCCTTAAAGCTGATAAATTGCAAACTGTTTAATATAAAGCTAAGGGGAAATATACAAGCGTCCATTTGTGCAATCCGGCTAATTTTTCCTTATTCCATTTCCCGGCTCAAAGGATAGGAATTTGTATTATACCATACTTAGACCAATCCCATGTGCGTATGTCAACTGCTTAACTGATTAAGGAGTTGTGCGGTCCTTGTCAGCCCTTTAAATATTGACTTAAACGTTCTTGTCATGACAGCTCTGAGAAATGATACAACATTTTTTACAGTCCCTCTCGCTCGCACACTCTCTGGTCGCCATTCTATCCATGAATGAAGCATGTCTCAAGCCTCTGTCTATGCCAGAATGCGGATGTTTATTTTTTTTTTTTTTTTTCTCTTTGCCAGGTTCAAGGGTTAAGTCCTTATGTGCTGCACGTAGTAAATGGCACAGAATGACAGAAAAAGGCATTCTCTTACTTTGTTAAACCAACAAAATATTTGGGTAATGCCGCAATTGATGAACTGACGACAGCCAACTGAAATTCCTCAACTCACATTATTTTTTGTTTTTTCTATTCAGGCCTGGGCCTGAACACTTGGCCATTGGGTTGAGTTTTGTGATTTCAATGCCCAATTTGCCTATAGACAACATAGAGAAAACTCAATACCATTTTTGCAATGTTTAAATAAATCATTAATTGATTTGTTATTCATTGTCTGCGATACATTAAAGCGCATGTTCATTCATTTATTTGCTCTCAACTTGACCCAATTTGCCATAAACGGCGAATGTCACATCAAAAGCTTAGCCAAATTTTGCTAAACACATTAGCAATCGTGTAAACAAAATAGACTCAATTGTTGCAACAAATCGAAATGTGCAATGTTTATGTAAATTCATTTGTTAATCACACAATACAAACTAAAATTTCGTTTCGACGACCAACTTATGTTAATACCGATCTATTGTCTAAAAAAATTCTAATGCCCATGCTCAAGATGACGTGTTTCAATATTGTTGAAGCAGAAACTAGAAACAGAAACCAATAAAATTAATCACCCTGTAACAAAGTAATTAAAATCCAGTTTCCAGTTAACCCAACTACTATGTGTGTAAGAAAAAATTCATCTATGAGGAAGTTTATTTGCATTAAATAGAATAAAGCAACATTTTTATACCCTGTATTCATTAAGACGCGAAATTCTGCTTAACAAACACCTTACTTCAGTAGGAAAGTTTAATTCGCTTTTTGGCTTTTGATATCTCTGTAGTAGAAAAGAGGTGAAATGTATCAAATACATATAGTAAATTCTGATCAATAACTGGAAGTAAACATAGACATTATTTGTTTGTCTTTTTGACGCCTTGTTGTTGGAAATGGTAGCTAATTAGAGTAAGAGAGACGGCACGAGCTTTTCAATGCGGTGTGAAGAATGGAAAAACATATAGAAGTAGAGAAACTTTTGCACTTGATCTAGGGTATACATTAGTCGAATGGGCGATTTACCTTTTTCACACATTTTTTTACTGCTTTTGCATAATAATTATGTAAACGACTTAAAAAAGTATTTTTTAATTTTTTACAAACTAAAAAACAAATTTTTGTATTGTTAGTATTTCTTCATTCGAATATTGTCAACATTTTTACAAGTTTGAGAAAACGAAAATTGAAATATAATTTTTTAATAAATATTGAAACAAACCAATAAGGCATTAAGTTACTAGACCTATGGTTTGTTCTCATTTTGAATTCCCAATGTCTTTGTTGGAATTGAAACCTTTTCTAGCTTTTGATAAACCTTTTATTCAATGGATTGTAAACAATAATAGTAATGTTTTTTTTTTTAAATTAATAAATATTTCAAATAGAGATGGTCATAAATTTATTGTAAATTCGTCATCAATTTAATACAAAGCAAATCGATTGAAAAGCTATTTATAACTTTTACAGGTATACCTTTTTATGTCAAAAAATCGCTTTGAAATTGAATTTATGAAACGCGGCAAGCCTATAAGCTGATAAAGTACCAAAAGGTTTCAAAGTCAGCTTTGACTGAAGTCAAACGGAAATGAGAACATCAAGTGCTATAACCATGAAAAATTGCTGACATTTTACGTTCAAAAGTGTTTCGGAAACGAGTAAATAACTGATTATCATTGTGAAGACAAACACAAAAGCTTCAATAATTATTGATAGCTTACTAATATTTTATGCTAATGGATTACTATACAATTGAAAAAGTTTTAAACTAAAAAACTTTGTGCGATAACTAGATGTATTATTGAACTCATTAAGATTTCATAAATTGTATGGCTATTGAAACTCTGACAATGTGACATAGTGCTCAGAATGAATGAAAACAATATTACATACTGTGAAGTAATAAAAGCTTACAATATTTTGTGTGTGTGTGTTTGTGTGTGTGTGTTTGTGTGTGTGTGTGTGTGTGTGTGTGGTAGACAGCACACGACCTTGGCAAGGACCAAAGAACAAGTAGCAAGTCCAAGACAAAGACGAACCGGCTGCCTTTTGTGGCTTACATTTACTTATTTATTTCATATGGTTTTTCGGTTATAAATTTCAAATGAAAACTGTCATAAATAATATTTCGCGGGTTTTTATGCCAACAGTACCCACTCCAGTTAAGTGTGTGTGTGTGTTTTTTTTTGCCCCTCTCCAATGCCCTCATAGCAGGAGTAACTCTCTGGTGGCCACCGGCTGCTCTGCCCTGCTCTGTTCTGCACAGCTCAGCTCACAAGAGTAAGTGGGTAAGGCCAACAGGACAAGTGATGGCTTTTTATGATTTAAAGTCGTAAAATGTGCGACGACGCCAGCAAATATTTACGACTCGGAAATGGAAATGGCATGCCATTTGGTAAGTACCCAAACCGGCTGTGTCTTAACCCCCAACACCCCCTTGACGCCCACTGAGCGACCCACTACCGACAACTCCAACAACTTGTGGACTCCACCTATAACATCATCAGCCGCAGTTACATAGCTATATATGTATATGTATATAGATTCAGAAACAGCTTCTGTATTGGTATTGAAGAGCAGGTTCTTCCTTTTTCGTATTGCTGCAGTTTTTATTTGCTTCATTTGTGGGAGCATAAATTAAGTGCCAAAAAAGCGACAGGAACAAACATACGACAAATCACGTGCCTGGCGGGAGAGCAAAATGTAACGTAACGAAAACAAAAGCCAAGGATTCGAAAGGTTAATAAAAATGTATTGCCCAGGACCACCATGGAGTCGAAGAAGACGACGACCAGGAACAGGACCAAGACCAATTGTATGGCCTTCTGTTTGGTGTGGGCCATGGTAAATTGTTTTTTCACGAATCAAAACCATTTGGCCGGCTTTCATTTTATGAACACTTTCTACGCTTTGCAGTAAATAAAGTTTTGGCCAACGAAATATAATTTGAACCAAAAAGCCGGTATATATATTTTATTTTGAAGTTACCAAATACCATATAACAAGTCATAAATGTCAATGCCGACAATGAAAGCAAAAAAAAAAAAAAAGGAATACATATGTGTTTGAATGAATGAGTGAAGTGCTTGGGTGTGTGTGTTTCCATAATTCAAGAAACTAAAACGAATTCGTCGAAAAGTTGAAAGCAAATCGATTACGTTAACGGCTGAGACTCGTTTTTATTTCTTTCACTGTTCTTTTTTTTTTTTACTTTTGCTTGACCAAGCAAAATTAATGAGAACTCACAATATTCGTAGTAGGATTCAAGGGAGTGTAAAGGGGATGAGGTGCAGGGGCGTGGCCATTGCTAGTTGGCCCAATTCGTGCTGATTGCTCAGTTTACTCACACCGACGCCTGCCAACACAATTGAGGCCTCTCGTAATTACAACTTAAATGTGTTGTACTTACAAATGGATATCGCTCATGTGCTCAAGTGTCAAACTACTGAAATTTGTAAATACAAATATATATAGGTATGTTTTTCGAAGAGTCATTAGCAGCCCACCAATGTGCCAATCTATGCCTCCACTCAGGTGTGATTGTAAACCCAATTTTTTGTTCGTTTTTGTTTCTGTTTTATTTTGGGTTGAAAAGCTGACATTCCTTTACATACGAGTTGACTTCACTTGCTGACAGCTTGTTTTGAATGGCAATTTGTCATGTTCTTGCATACAAGTAACACAGACACACACACACACACACACACACACACACACACAGACACAAACAAAAGCAAAAGTCAAGTTTTCGTAAAATAAAAATTATCGTAAAACCACACTGTACTATAATAAATACATACATATATGCATTACGCATAAATATATATTTCTGTTTCACATTAAAAGTTTCATTTTAAAACCAACTGTCAGAGAGGCCAAAATATATATATGTATGAGTAAATTTATATAGCCTTTTTCCGCCTTCTGTTGAAAGGACTTTATGACATAATTTCCATATTTACGCCATGGCTTTAGCAAATTTAATGTTTCATGTTATAATGTTTACGTTAAATGAAATTAAAAAAAAAAAAGAAAGCAAACCAAACATAAAAGAACTTTAAGAGTAATTTGATGTCAATTAAAATTGATTTCAATTAAATAAACGGCAAATAGAAATCAATTTAAAATGAAAATGAAAGTGAGAAAATTAAATTGGTAATAACTTAATATGAGAAATTGAAATCTATATACCTAATAATAGTATTAATTAAGGCAACAATTATAAAGAAAAAAATTATAAATTGTTTATGGTATTTTTTAAAGGAAATCCTGTTTGCATAGACTAATGGAAAGAAAGAAAATCAAACCAGAAAATTTGGGTTTTAAATTTCAATCTATGTAGATACGTCGAGCGTTATTCTGCTTAAAGCTAATAGTTTCTATCGCCTCCTAAATAGAGCTAATGGTAGAGACATTGGCTTTATGGAACATACATTCCCAAAGGTACTTTATCATCGTTCAATTAAATGGCCTATTTGATAAAGTATTTATGCACAAATTTAATATCGAATCGTACCGAAAATGACTGGCAATGAATATGCATTTCAGCACGCTTATGTACATATATACGAATTGGCGCACATTCAACAGTTTGCTGAAGTTTAGTACAAGTTTTAGCACAACAAAACATCACATGGACATCATCGTGTAAAGTAAACTTTGCGCCATTTGCACGTACCATCAATTTATGTTGATTGGAATGTATACACATAACTTTGGCCCAGCTAATTAACTAATGCTCTAAGCCATCTAATCAGCAACTTTTATTTTGACCGTTAAGTCTTATTATCTGGCTAGGGGCGGCCCCTTTACCCCTCCTCCTCACCTATGGCAATAAACTTGTTGCTAATGCCCATTTATACATACAGGTTTTCTCTTTTTTTTTTTATTTTATTTCTGTTTGCTACATGCAAATCAGCCAGAACAAAATATGAAGAAAAAAAAACGCGTTAGTTAAACACTCACATAAATATGTCGAATGAGATGGTAAATAAATAGATAAATATTAAATTTTAACTGGCACAGACACATAAGTACCTACATACATACTCACGAGGGTCTCTCTCACTCTCGCGAATAACTCAAACAAATGTTTTCATTTTGTTATAATTGAATTCTTAATAATTTTCTCAAACACACACGATTTTAACAATATTGATGAACTAAAAGTTCCAAGAATATTGTATACAAAAAGAGAGCGCAAAAAAAAATATATATGTACGTACATACATACATATATACAAATATATATGAGCTTGTATATTTGTACATACATAGAATATTATCGGTAAGCGCCTTAAGGCTTTTGCCTGTTTTCATAAAAATTTAAAGCTCTTGGCCACAGAAAATGAGCAGCAACAATTCATTTTGTGATTTATTTTTTGTTGTTATTCGTTTCTCGTTTCTTTTTGTTGACTGCTCAGCAGCAGCAGCAGCAGCGAACCAAGCCAAATAACTTTTGCCCTAGAAATGATAAACTGAAGCTAGAGCCACAGGCTCTATATCTGATGCTGGAAGCTCAGATGGCTGGCTGCTTGGCTCAATGGCTAACTGGGATGGAGAGGGGACCCTATGAATATAATCCACATAATTTCACAGGTCATTGCACAGATTGTAATAAACGACTCGAAAATGATTCACACAGTTCTTGTACGTATGTTAGGATGTATGTTAGCAGGACTAAAGTGTATATATATACATTTGTATGTAAGTGTATATGTACTTGTATGTACATGCATTAGGATGCCTCAGTGTAGAACATCCTAAGGATCTCTAATCCTCATAGGGCTGATTAAAGTTATATGTGCTCTCAATTTTGAATAAATTTTTGGTATTATTTTACAAATATTTCAGTCTTGGAGTTTAATTTTAAAACAACTTGTATATCAATTTAAACTTGTTAAACTTATATTTCAAAATTATTTTAAAATAACAACAGTCTTAATATTTTTAAATATCACTATCAAAGATTTAAATTTTCAAAAAATTTTAAAAATTATTTTAGAATATTCTTTGTAAATTTAAAACCCTTTCTCTCTCTCTTAAACTTGAATATTTCAATTGAAATCATTTATACTTTACTTTCTCTTGACTTTTTTACCTGAGTTGAGTATGCCGTTTGCTTACGTTTCACTTTTTGTGTGTGTGTCATATAATGAATCACCCTAATAACAATGTACATTTCATATGTACATATGTATGTATGCATGTATGTATGTATATATGTATGTATATAGCTTATGGAAGACAACGGCAACAGCAAAACCAAAAGCAAAGGCTATAATACATAGGCCACATATAAAAGGAAGACACGTTTATTGCTAAAGCAAAAAAAAAAAAAACATAAAGCATAAAGGCAAATAACAAAAAAACCCAAAAAACAGAAAGCAAATAAAATCAAACTGAAACTGTTTACCTGACCAATTGGCTGGCAAATTAGCCAAAGCTATGTATATATATAAAGTCTTTAAAATTTTGAGGGAAATAAAAAAAAAGAACTAAATCGAAATAAACCGTCTAATGTTTGTTTTTTGTAATTTGACCCATTCTTGCTCCATTCTTTTTTTTTTTTTTGTGGTGGTCCTGATTTGCCTTCTAATGTTGCTCTGTCTCCCCGCTGCCTTAATTGGCCATGGACACATCAAAGGGGCAACGAGTCATGGGAGTAATCGGAATGCTTTCTCCTTTCCTTTGGTTTTTTTTTTCATGTTTCCTTCTTCTTTCACTTCCATTTAATGGCAACCGCACAGAAAATACAGGCACAGGCGCATATTTTAATTAAATGCGTATTCAATTTTTTTCTTTCTTACGATTCTCCCCCCTTTTGATTTCACTTTGATGAGCAGGTTTCTTAGGGTATAAATTTTTTTTCTCTAAATGCAAAAGGTTTTTGCTGAAAGCGCCTGTCCGTCGGCCCAAGTTCACGCCCACGCGCGCGTACAATGTGTTTGGCTTGGTTTTGGTTTTGTTTCTTTTTTTTTTTTTTTTTTTTTTTGTTTTGCGTTTTTGTCAATTGTCATAAATCTTGATTAAAAGCGGAAAAAGACAACAGCAAAAGAGGTAGGTGAAAATGTGAAAATTGTTCTATTCTGTTCTGTTCTATTTTGTTCTGCGGTTGCTTTGCATAATTTGCCAGTCGCATTCGCATTCACATTCACATTTCCGCCAAGTCAAGTCAAGTCAAGCCAAGCCGCAAGCCAAGTGTCATCCAAGCGCATTTAGTCGATTGTTGCAAGTTCAGTCTAACTATGTTTATATATTCTTTCCATGAGAGTGTGTGTGTGAGTGTGTGTGTGTCTTTACATTGGCACACGAATTGCATTGCCAAGGTTCGCAAGGTCAATGATTTATTAGTTGTAGTATGTGTTCTTTTCTGTGTCTTTTATGTAGCTTTATCTATCGCCTTCAAGTCTGCCTCTCTGGCTCTATGTCTGCCTGTTTGTCTAAGTAGTATTTCCAATTCTATTGTCATACTGTTGGCTGTTTTGTTCTTCATTTTTTTGCTTCTTTATACACGCTGTCGGAGATAAAAAGCTTTATGGATTAGCCAGTAGGCCAGCTAGCGCCAGCGTTGAGCTGTTTGTGAAAATTTCAGTTGCAATTTCATTTGCTGGGACAAGTTTACTTATTAATGGGCACAGCTGGGCTATAACAATCCACATCCAATGCAATCCAATCCAGTTCAGGTCGTGCCAAGGAGTTGATGCATCTATATATACATTAATGTACTGGTGTGTGTGTGTGTCTGTGTGTATATGGGACACGACCTTCAAATGCAACCCCCTAAAATGCACAACCACAATCCGTCAGGGTGACTCTCACTGTCTCTGCACGTTTTTTGGGCTTGTTACTAAGGGCTTCTCCGCCTGTGCAGCTGCTTTTTGGTTCCCAATGCATGCAAGAGAAGTCTTTTGTTTGGTTTGGTTTCTTGGCTTCTTTTTTCTATCCGCAGGTGCATTATGACATTTGAAAATGAATAAATATTTATGATTAAATGAGCATATTAGGAACTTTAACAAAAAAACCTACTATTAGCTTTCTTTTACATATATACAATAACTTTTGACACAGTGTTTAGCTTGGTAGAAAATTCTACAAATTTCAAGGATTTTTAGAAAATTAATTAATTACCCTGCTGCCAGTCCTAGATCTACACTGAGGCAAAATAGTTTTGACAGACAGCTCATTCCAAAAAAATGTATTTACCATGTATGTAATTTCTTTTTTATGCTCTTCTAATTTGTTTTAGCCTCCTATATCTGTAGTATAATAATTAAAATCAGATAAGAATCTTCTTGCCTTTTATATGTTTCAATTATTATTTATAATCAGTTAAAATAATGAATAAATTTTATAATCAAATTTGTTTTCTCAGAAACTAACAACAATTGGACATCTTTTTTTTTTATAAATTCCTACATAGACTTTGTTTATATATATTTTTTAAATAGAGTGTAATAGTCTTACGATTCTGTTGATATCCAAAACTTACTTCAGCTTCTTTTTTCGTTTTAGTTTTAGAATCCAAGATATTGGAATAGTAAGCTAGTAAACTAGTAAGCCTGACCATGGCAAAGTATAAACATTATTTTAGATCTGCACAATGTAAAATATATATAGATTTATATAGACCAATTCTGTGCGGTTTACAATGATAAAACAAAATGTTGTTTTACTCGATATGAACGAACTTGGAATGGACAATGGGATGCCACTGCATCGAAAATATTTAACAATTATAACACTTTTGAATTCGACTCTATTTTAGACAATTTAAAATGACTTTCTGTATGTAGTCTAGTAGGACAATTATTTTTGACTAAATATTTTGCTGTTAGGCCATATCAGCACTTACCAGTAGAAAACTAAGAAGTATTTACATGAAAAGCGGAAGGGAAATGGGTTGAGGGGGAGTAAGGGCCCAGAAGGTTATCGTTTCGTGATATCGACTTTATTTATCAAGCTGATAAAGAATTTATGTATGTACTTAATGTATATGCATTGATTATATTTAATAATAAAAACACACACATACATTGTTTGGTTTTATTTTGTTTTGTTTTTCTTACTTAAGTGTAAAACAAATAATTCCACCTAGTAGGCAATTAAACAATGGGCCAGAATCCAATACACATGCAAATAGAATTCTCTGTGGAAATTCAAGATCGTCATGGTTATTATTATGTAAAACTGAAACATTCAAAACAATATTCTAAAGTTGAACTAATTAGTGTGCCATAAACAACCACAATAATGATAACAACAACATATAATAAATATTTTTAGTTGTGTCATATACGGAAAGACCAAAAATATTTTTTATAACCAGATATGCGCTTGTTTCTTCTGCCCATATCCACTTGTCGTAAATGACCGCAAACCTGGCCCCCTTAAGATGAGATGAGTTAAGTATATTCTATTACAAACTGAAAAATATCTGACCCCCTCCACAGTTGCATCATGACGGCCTCTCCTCCTCTTGCTTCTCCTTCCCAGCATCACAGCACCTGAGTGCGATATGCTATACTTTAGCCAGATTATAGAATACCATCATAATATTCATATATGTATGTACTTACTTAACTTTCAAGTTCGAGTGCTTTGCAAACAAAAGGCAACTTAAGCGAAAGTTAATAAATACATCTACATATGTATATGTACATACATACATATATATATTTTTTAATTGTTGTGATAACACAAATGACCCATGCATAAGAATTTTGGTTTTTGTTTTATTTTTTGTTTTGTTTTAGTGGAGGGTCAAATTTTTGCCAGCCACAGCTGAATACTGAAGGTAAAACTGAGAAATAAGTGTCGAATCTTTGCTTCTTGGCAAAGTAATTAAATTGCCGGTGTGAGACGAAATTGTGATGAGGGTTTTTTGTTTTTATTAACAACAACAAAAATTGCAATAATGGAAAATGGAAAAACGCACAACCATCAGTTCATTGGCTCGTAATGAAAAACCAATTAACTTGATAAACTAAATTGACAGAAAGGTGTCTTTGCAAATATTTTAATCTATGTATGTATCTAATGTTGTAATATTGTAATTAATCACACGCCGATCTCTCTCATACACTTCGAAAACTTAAAAACTGAACAAATAAGCAAATAGTCAATATTTACTTTTTTAATGTATACAAAAACTACGAATACGAAATTGACAAGTACGGAATTACAATTATTATCAGCAACACCATAGAAAACAAAAAATCAAACCTCCAAAAGTAATGAAATCTCCATAAAGACAACAAAAGAGTTTCTAAAAGACCAACTTATAAATTCTCAACAAGTACACAAAGCCAAAAACAAACCAAAAGAGCCCTTTATGTATGTATGTATGTATGTACATTTCTTCAATATTTTGATTAACTTCAACGAAAGAGTAGAGACCACGGTGGCCGAAACCGAAAACGGTTTGAACGCTTTTACACTAATTATTTTAACGTTTTTCTTTCCTTTTTAGCGGTACTCACGTTTGGCTTGACTGATCAACTGTGGCCAGGTGGGACCGACAATCGAAACAGAAACAGAGACAACAATAACAACAACAACAGAAATAACAAATTGTTTTTGCACTCAACGATCAATGATTGAATCTTTTCTTCTTTTGAAATATTTATGAAGAAGTTTGTATTTATATATCTATAGAAAATACAATTTATATACATATATTCAGTTGGGAACCACACTGAGAAGAGCACCACCAGCACCACCACCACCAACAACAACAACAACAACAACAAACAAACAAACAAGCAACAATAATACACTTGCCTGAGGGCCTTCTTTCGAAAATAAATATCTATTTTTTATGTAGATAACCAACAGACGCAAAAAAAAATAAAAAAAAAAAAAAAAAAAAAACCAAACACAAAATTTAAATTCAAATTCGCTCTCTTTTGAAAAAAAAAAAAAGAAACAACCGAAATATTTAAGAATGTTTACTTTTTAGATACTTCAATACCAAAAACGTGGCGGCGCTGTGGGGCATACGAGAATCCGCATCAGCAAGAAAGCAAAAAGAAAGAAAAGAATCCGAATCCGAATCCGTAACCGAAACCGATACACCACCGAACCAACCGCACAAGCAGAGAGTCGACGAAAGACTAAAATGGAACCGAACCGATCGTCGCCAGAAAAAGTACAACATAAGGCAAAATATACTTAAAGCTGCCGCCGCCGCCGACGACCGATCGACCGACACACCGATAGACCGACAGACCGACAGATTGGGTGACTGGCAGACCAACGGACCGACGAACCGAAATCTACAACTACTGAATGAACTGAATGCCTGATGATGATGAATTCGCCGCATTTGGTGAGCAAACAAACAGCCGCTCAGCTGCTCTGCTGTAACTATGTAATATTGAATTGTGTATCCTCTTCCTCATCACCCCCTCCCACCACCACACCCCACCACACCCTAGTCGTTTTGGCCGATTATGATGATGTACGCAAAGAGTGGAGAGTATGACGTGATCAATGAGAAACTGCTAAAACGTGCACATCCACAAAGTTAAAAAAAAGAACCAGAGGCCCGAAACTAATTTCGACTGCGCCGAAGTTTGTATACCCTTGCAAGTTTTTTTCGTTACTCTTCCCTTACGCATAGCCGTTAAAGTGGAAAAAGGTTTTTGTCTAAAAAATCGAATGTTGGAGAACGTAAAGTAAGCAGCTCGGGCAAGACGACGCGTGTGGCATGCCTTTTCATAATAAGTTTATAGGACAGCTGTATAATATACATAGTTATTCGATTTAGATCAAATTTGGCACAATGATTAACATTGAAAACTATTACATTTTTGAACAATCGTGTATTAGCCATGGTAGCTATATGTTATAGTCATCCGATCCTAATCAAATTAAGTTTAATAGTTATACATAACTAACAAATATTAATTTTATGGCAAAGGATTGGAAAATAACTTCCTTATTTATAAAACTCACTTTTCGTGACTTTGACATATGTATGGGAGCTATATAATATAGTGGTCCGATCCGGCTGAATCCGAGACGTACAACCAGGATAGGATATTTCAGTAGCTCTTAGGAGGAGTTTGCGCTGATCCAGACGGGCAAACGGACGGGCGGACATGGTTATATAAATTCGTTCCGCCGTGCTGATCAAAAATAAATATGCTTTATATGGTCAAATATGCTTTCTTTTATACGTTACACACTTCTGACCAAACTAAATATACCCTTTTTGTAAGGGTATAAAAAAATTCCATTCGAGCACATGGAGTTATTTTGCCCTTTGCATGTATCTGTGAGTTTGCCGGCTGGTGGTGTCTATCAGCCCCCTCTCTCTCTCACTCTCTTGCCACCCTTTATTTTAGTCTCTCTCTCTCCTTTTCTATCTTCCACTCTGACTCTAACCTTCACCCTAAACCTTTTGTTCTCTTTCTCTTTCTCACTCTCTCTCTCTCTCTCTCCCTGTCTGTGTGTGTGTGTGACTCTGACTCGAGCTATGGACAATGAAGTTCCGTTAGGAACTTGGTTTTTTATGGTGGTTAGTTATTTTATACCCTTACCCAGAGCCGTTGCAAGCTATTTTTGGCGCCTAAAATGAAAAGTCAAAAGAAAAGCCCAAAATATAGTTTAATCAAGATTTTTTTTTTTTTTTTTGATATTTTAAGTATTAAGCTAAGCTATAACAAACAAGTTAATTTAATAACTTGGAAATCCAGCAAAACGTAGATTTATAAAAACCGATAAATATAAACGTTAGTTTAACTATGTATTTCAATAAAAAAAAACCATTTAAACCCATATAAGCTCAGCAAAATAGGTAAATGAACAGAAATTAAATTTAAAAAATTCTGAAAAAGTCACAAAAACTCTTCACTTTGAATATCTATAACAGAAAGTGATACCCCTTTTTTGTATTAAAAATATTAGTCAATTACTTGATATTAAATCTCTTCAAGCAAAACAAAAAATGGAAAAGAAACAGCAAAACCGATTTTGATTCGATCATGTTTTTTTCCAAGTTTGAATCTTTTTTCTTTTAATCTGCATTAAAAATTATGGGTTATATAATGCCTTTTTCTTCTTTAAGTCATGTCGAAATTAATTTGGTTTTTTTTTAAATATTCAAGTCTTGAATCTCATTTAATTAATTTAAACTGAGATATCACTTATTTAATTTAATTAGAAATTGGCGAAAATACAGTGTGGAAAAAAAATTTACATTGGAGAGTGATCTTCTAATTTGCATTGAAAAATTGAAAACTTACACTATTGCTTAATCGGGCATTAATCTCGAGTGGATTAATGGAACAATAGATTAGTTATCAATGATTATTATTATTACTTTGGTAGTGTAAGAGTATTTACAATATGCCAATTGTATGTATTATGAAAAGTATCTTAAGCATTTGTTGACAATATTCCTAAGAAAAGTCACCAACACTCAATAGATAAATGTGGCTATTTGTAGAAACCAACCTATCATCGATATAATATTTATTTTATTCTTAGAAAATTTATCAACCGATGAACGGTAAGCCCGATTTTATTATGCTTTTGTGTCAAAAATAAGAGGCCAAAGTGTAGACTTTATTTAGGATATGATTAGAAATTCAACGAATAATTTTTATATTCTCATATTTTAATATTAGTTTTGAAGGAGAATCATATTACCTTACCTTATCTAGGGACTTGCTCTGCGTTCGTGCTGATTATTATTATTACAGGTTAGTATATCAAATGAGTCTGTTTGATTCCAAGGAAATATTTGTTTTCAGCAAGTGTAAATATTTACCAGCTGGTTGGCTGGTTACTTCTCGCACAGGAAGGCACATCGTCATCGATGCCACATGACTACACCGGCGAGTGTATGTAGATGCCGCACATACATATGGATATGTGTATATATATAATATATAATACGCATGAATGTTTCAATGTTATTCTTCTTTTTTTCATTTTAGCCAAAAAAATACGGTTTGACCAAGGAGCCAACAGCTGGAACTGAAGGTGAAGGTGGCAGGAGCTGACTAAATAAAACCGGTTGCTTCTGCTGTGTCAGGTGCACACTATGCAAATATCTAACATTGATAACGACCCAATCGTTTCCATCAATTGTTGGTTCCTATGTACTTTGGCACTCCGAAGGGTTAGATAGATATATACGTATGATTGCTTAGTTATCTATATGTTTGTGTCTTATCAGAAAAAGAACAGCCAATAATATTGGGAATTTTTTTTGTTGTTACTTTAGAACTTTACCGATTTTATTCTTTGCTTGTGAAACATGCAATATTTGAACAAAGATATAGAAATTGCATCGATGGGTTGGGTTGATTTCACTTCTGTTGCTTATAACATGTCAAGGCAATAAATGATTAAAAATTCAATTTTACAAATGTTTTTAAAAACCATCTAAAGTTGACATTGTTCGGGGGGATTTGTGGGTCGTGAATTTTCAATTTCATGCGAGCTAAACGGCTAATAAATCAAATTCAAAACGACAAGAGACAAAAAAAATACGTACAAACATATGTATGTATATATGTATGTACACCCATACCTCGCTTTGCGTCGGGGATACGTTCCAAAAAAATGCGACGCAAGTCGAAACAACGCAAAGTGAATTATGATTTTCTATAGCAAGCCATGTAAAAATCGAAGATAGGTTCCAGGGTTACGAAAATACATACATTTTAAAACTAAAATTTAACAAATTAACATTTAAAAAACAAACAAAATCTCATATCATTTTATTTCATATTATGCATATAAAAAACAAGAAGAAATTAATTCAATTAAAACAAAATAAATAATTCAATTATTCAATAATTTAAATAAAATTACAATTAATCACTATCTGATAAGTCTTCAGTGTCTGTTGTCGTACGTCGGCTTTCTTTAAAAAAAATTGGTCCAGTGTTGTCTGACCAGCTTTTTTTTTTTTGCATAAAATACAATATAGCAATTAATATTCGCAGCTACCGCCTGGGACACTTTAAGGCTCCTTTCGCTGTCAGGATCATTTTTTAAGAAAATCTCCATGCCTTCGTCAATCAAAGATATCGCTTTGGAAATTTGTTTGGAAGTTAAGTTCTGTTGCTTGGATATCTCTAAATGGTCACGGTCATAGTCATCTTCTTCATTAGCAATTTCCAATTCCAATTGCAAAAGTTCTTCATTAGAAAACTCTTGGTTTTGCGATGTTAGCAATTCATTTATATCAGCCTCCTCCATACCTTCAAAATTAGACTGTTTGGCAAAATTTGAAAGTTCATGACAAACAGCTGTTGTATCATCAACTTCGGTAGTGCATTTTTGGTGAACACATTCAGGCCATATTTTGCGCCAAACACCATTCATGCAAGATGGTTTAATCTCCTGCCACGAATCAGATATAATTTCTATGGCTTTCATAATGTTGAAATTTTTCCAAAATTGTAGCATGGTAGGTTTACCTTCTCCATCAGTCTCACTTATAAGAAGCTTAAAGGTCCGTCGAAGGTAATAGCTTTTAAAAGTCGATATAACTCCCTGATCCATCGGCTGAATAACTGACGTAGTATTAGCTGGTAGAAATACAAATTTCACGTTTTCTGACAACTCATCTACGTAAATTGGGTGGCCAGGAGCATTATCTACTAGAATCAAAGCCTTTAAGTTTAAATTTTCCTTCTCACAATAAGCTTTAATTTCTGGAATAGCACACATTGAAACCCAGTTTTTAAATAAAAATGCTGTCATCCATGCTTTTTTGTTTGATCGCCAGTGGACAGGAAGGAGATCTTTTGAATAACCTTTCATAGCTCTTGGATTTTCTGATTGGTAAATAAGAAATGGTTTAAATTTGAAATCACCATTTGCATTTCCACCAAGAAGAAGAGTCAGTCTATCCTTGCTAGCTTTAAATCCGGGCGCAGATTTTTCTGTTTTAGATATGTAGGTTCTCTGAGGTAGACGTTTCCAAAATAATCCTGTCTCGTCAACATTAAAAACTTGTTTCGGTTCATAGCCGCCCTCACGGATTAAAGCTTTTAGCTCTGCTGGGTAGAGTTCTGCAGCAGTTACATCAGCGCTAGCTGCTTCGCCTTTAAAAGCAATGTTGTGCAGATTTGCTCGAACCTTGAATCTTTCAAACCAGCCTTGACTTGCTTCAAAAGTTTCATTATCGTGGGCGGTACTATCACTAGCATCATCGTTGGATACGGTTTGACTTTTAATATCATCAAATAAGCTTTTTGCTTTCGTCTGAATTACCATTTTACTTAATGGTATTCTTTGCGCAACTTGATTCTCAATCCAAATTGAAAGCAAGGATTCCATTTTAATCATCAAAGAACTCCTTGTACGGATCATCGTTTTAGCATCTAATGATGTTACAGATTTTGCAGCCTCTCTTATTTTATATCCATCTCGATCTTTAATAGTTCTGACTGTTGTTGCAGCCAGGCCAAGAGCCTTTGCTATCTCCACAGCCTTCTCGCCCTTATTAAATCGCCGCAGAATATCTAGTTTTGTCTCCAAACTGATAGCTTTCTTTTTATTTTTGGTAATTCCACCAGCATTATCCTTTCCACTCATTTAACTAAAAAATAATTTTGTGTAACAAAATAATATAACTCTGCCAATAAATAAATTGAAAAATTATTTACCTTTTTTTATATGTGATCAGAAATAACACGAAAAAACTTATTGATCTATTTTAAAGAGCACAACTCACTAATTGAAACGCGATATTCTACATAAAAGGTGGGCAAGCAAATGGCAAAGTGAGTCGAAGCAAATCAAAGGGGAATTCCCCTGTTTTGATACACAGCGCGCGCAGTTAGCAACAAAAGTGTTGCCACCTTTTGGAAAAAAAAGGTATTAAAAAAGAAACGAACGTTTCCTGAGCAACGCAACATCGAAAATCTAACGACGCACAATGAAAATTAGTGCTAATTGATCAGCGACGCAACTTCGAAAAAACGCAAACCGAAACGACGCAAAGCGAGGTATGGGTGTATATCATTTTTCCAGCCAACAACACGAGATGATTGGTAAGGTGGCATATAATTTAAACGATGACATCAAAATCAATCCAAACCAAGACCCCTTAAATCATTATCATATAACTTTTTCCTTGATAAACACTAAAACAATAAAGAAATTACCAGGAGTGGATTTGACAAAAAATAAACGTTTGAACGTTCTACCATGTTTATCTATCAGTCGATTATTTAGACACTTAATACGGTTTAATTGAAAGAAAAGTTTATACTTTGTTTAATTTTCCAGTTGATTTTCCTCCAAATTTAGGTAGAAAATATATCCTTATATTGTCATGATCTAATTAGGATCGTAATGTATTCAATTGTAAGGTTTTTTTTTATTTTGATTTTGTTTATGGTAAAGCCGCCCCTGGTATATATGTATTTATGTACGATTTGGCCCACATGGAATATGCAAAAAGACGAAACGAACGAGGGAAATTTATATTATCGGCACAAGTTTAGAAAATACTAATTTCAGCTTTCAAGTGGGCAATCAATTTCGGGCCAATTAATTGCGTAGAATGACTATTAATAGCTTTCAGCGATTGAAATTGAAAATTCTATTTTATAGCCTCTTCGGCAATGGCCACGGCCAACATTGATATAATTTATGGGGTCTAGGTAAATATTTACTAACCGCCGCGTGAAGCTTTCAGTTATTATTATTACTAAATGATTAACGTCTATTTAAAAGCAATTAACAGTTCAATATTGATTTACTCACACTTCACAGCATTGTGCAGGTCCAATTGGGAGTTATGCTACTCCAGCTACAAGCCGGTTTTATACCCTATTCCCTATGGACGGATACATTTAAATCTTTAATACATATATATCTAAATCAATTCTTAGTTTAATTGATTTAAAAGAAGAAATTAAGATTAAACCATCTACTCTAGTAAGCAGTTTGGATTTAATCTCATATTTTTCTTGCGCGCAATCTAATCACTTAAATTTATTTGGCGTTGTAGTTATGTAAGCTTTCGTTCATTGATTTAACAAAAGGTTTTTAATTAGTTTTAAGATAGGCTTTTGCTGGGTGCAGAGTATTTTGCATATCGCAAGCGGGAATCGTTCTTTTTGTAGATTCTTAGCATTTCTCATACGCCCCATAGGCCACAGGCAAGACAAAAAAAAATCTTATGACTTGACATATCACAATTGCCAATGTAGTTGTGTGGGTGCCGTTACAATACCACACACACGCGTACATATATATATATATATATATCTATAGTTTTACGTACATTGAAAGAGCATATAATTTAATTAGCACTGGCCTTTCAATTGTGTTCATTATAATTACATATACGACTATTTTATCAACAGTTGCCGACGCAGCCAAACAGCAAAAACCAACAACAACAACAACGACAACGACTATTACGATGACTCTGACTCTCTCCGACTCTGACTACGATGAAGCCAAAGTCGCGACCCATGGTATGCCGGAGTGTCAATAAGTCAAGTGATCTTAATTAATTGAGGTTGATAGTGGAAATGCTCTGCCGCTGGCAGCTTGCCAGAAACAGTTAACGAACACGGACATGCAATTAAAATTGGCATACATACATACATATAACTTTAACATACTATATAGTCTCTTACATAATCGCAAATAAATTGTACTTAAGAATGAAATCGGATAAAAACGCTTGACACCACCAACCCACAACAACGATAACAGAAAAGTATTCAGCCCATCGACTTTAAGTTAGTTTCCTTTAATTAGTATTTTGATCCTAGATAGGTTTACTTGTGTTTAAAAAAATTGTTTTCATTTTTTTCATAAACTTTTTTTTTGACAATTTGGATATACCTCTTTTCGCTCTATACGTTGCAGGGTATATGTAAAAAGATTGCAAACGCCAGAAAAAAAAGCAACAAAAACCAAGACAAAATGTTACTTGTTTACTTGTAATGTAATTTAGGCAGTTTTTTGATTAATATCTACATACATATATGTACATATATAGGAAACTCTATTCTCGCGAATATGAAAATATATATAACACTAACACACTAACTGGATACACTAACACACTAGCAAAGAGCATTGTAAACACATTCGTAATATCACTCATACGACATGTTGTCATGTGCTTTTAACATTACAGAACGATAATAGTATTTGTAGTTTGATAGAAAGTAAATGCAAGGAGTTGCTCGAAAACAGTAAAAAGAAAGAAAAAAAGAACTTAAATGTTCATAAGAGAAACAATTCGTGCGACATTGGCAACTGTAAACAGAAGCCGCATAACTAATTTAAAAATTTATTTTAAATTTAAAAATCAGGTATTTCGATGACAGGTTATACTTGAAATGCAGAACAATAGCTTTAAAATTTTTTATCTGGAACAAAACGTATTACGGTATAAATAATTTCAATGTTCAATATTGACTCTAAACCTTTAAAATATATTGACACAGAGTAAAGAGGGCCTGTCGTAAAGTTAAGAAGGGAAAATGGTTTACATTCACTCATATTAGCAAGTTTTCAAAACATGACTAAGATTTAAAAAAAAATTTCATGCATTTTTATCATTTAAGTAAAGTAAAAAGAGAGATTGTCTCCCACTCAATAGACTCTGAAGAGGTCGGCAACCGCACAAAGGGTAATTTTGAATCGCGTGGATTCAAATAAATTAAATATATTTGTATTATTTCTACAAATAGATTATAATAGACACATATTTAATAATCATTATTAAATTCTCTCACATAAAGAGGGAAGCATTTTCGGTTTGAATAGCAATTGACACTTTTAGACTCTCGATAGCATATCCGTCAATCAAATTTACGATTTATCAATCTGTGCATATATATATTTATTTTATGACTAATCACGTGACCATACGATTTAACAAAGATAGTTAAGATAGCCAGTCCAAATATAGACTTTTTTTTGTATATTTATAATCATAGACAATTAAATAGATAATTCCAATCATTAAAGATTACTCATTATACCATACACCCATAGGGTGAAATGGTATATTAAAGTCGCTAAAATGTATGTAACAGGCAGAAGGAAGCTTTTCCGACCCCATAAAGTATATATATTCTTGATCAGCATCAACAGCCGAGACGATCTAGCCATGTCCGTCTGTCCGTCCGTCCGTCCGTCCGTCTGTCCGTCCGTCCGTCCGTCCGTCTGTATGAACACCTAGATCTCGGAGACTATAAGAGCTAGAGCCACCAAATTTGGTATGTAGACTCGTGTCATATTTACGCTTATCGAGTTTGTTTCAAATTTTTGCCACGCCCCCTACCGCCCCCGCAAATGATATAAAACCGATTTTCTTAAACACCATAGCAACTAGAGACACAAAATTTGGTATGTATATTTGCTTAGTAAACGCGCACATTTTGTATTTATAAAAATTTTGCCACGCCCCCTACCGCCCCCGCAAATGATATAAAACCGATTTTCTTAAACACCATAGCAACTAGAGACACAAAATTTGGTATGTATATTTGCTTAGTAAACGCGCACATTTTGTATTTATAAAAATTTTGCCACGCCCCCTACCGCCCCCGTAATTTGAAAAAACTCGATTATCTCCCGTAATTTTCTACCTTGTGCAATCAAATTTAGCACACTTAAATTTGATACTAATATCAAGCAAAGTACCAAATTTGATCAAAATCGGAATAAAAATAGTCAAGTTATGCATATAAACGTTTTTCCATATGGCCGGAGTTGGCCGTTGGCTGGTGGGGGCGCTAGGGTGCTCGAATGCTTGAGTGAGCGAAATACTAAGATATGCTTCTAAAAAGCATGCAAACAGATTTTTTTAAAAATACGAAAATGCATTGGTTATTATAAATTTAAAATATTTGTTTTACTGGTGTATGGTATATCCAAGTCGGCGAGACGACTTACTTACTTCATTTTTTTATATCAGTGGCCGTTTTTGTTTTTATTCAGACAAATTTCCACTGATAGCAGAGTTGAATCATTATTCATTAACTAAAGTACAGACTATATCACGGCGGCAAGTTTAGCCCAAGGAGACAATTTTTTTTAAAAGATTCAGAATAGTTTAGATTTCTGAATGGCATTGGAGTTGTTGAAATGATGTCTGGCTATCTTGTATGCAATACTGCCAGGACGCACAAGCTGACGTTGTAAGGCATCACCATATAATTGCAGCAAAGATGGCTCCTCTTCCACTGGCTCTAGATATGCATTTAAGCCACCAATTAACTGCAAGTGGAACAAATGGAAATGTAAGAAGAGATTTGTCTCACGAAATTGTTTGCGGTTACATACCAAACTCTCATCACAGTTGATAAAGCGCATCACCTGAACATGCTCGGACCAAAGACGACGCCGCCATTTATTGTCATACTTCTGGGCCAGCGGCAATAGAACTAGTGAGCTGAATAGCTCATCTCCATAGCTGGCTGCTTCAAAATGATTGACAAACAGATAGTAGAGTGGCTCAAAGTTGGCCTTGTCCGCAAATTCGGTATCGAAATCAAAATTTATTTGTGCATTCTGAGAATAGAAATCCTTTAGATGACTCTGCAAAAGCTCATGCAATGTTGCTTCCAAGAATTGAGAATCGGGACCCATAAAAGCAATCATCAAATACATAAGCTTCTCGAGTGGGCTGACAATTTGTAGGCCCTGCTGTTCCAATTGCTGGACAAAGGTCAAAGTCATTCGCACAACCTGATGCTCTATATAGAACGAACGAGTAGCAAATTAGTTGAACCTAAGTCATCGATGTAAGGACTACCTGAGAATATTACAGCTGGACGTTGGTGTACATTCTCCAAGTAATTGCTAAGGATGAGACGCAATTGAAAATATGGCCAATCAGACGGCAGAATAGGAGCCTGAATGTAGCTAAGAGTCAACGAGGGTTCCCTATTATCCTGTTGGGACGAAGCAAATACTAAAGATAAAACGAATTGTTTACCTTTTTTAGCTCTGATTTAACTTACTGCTATTATATGGGGATAGACCATTTCCAGGCATGTTTGCTCTAGGAGTGCCAATGACTTCTCCTGTAGTACCATATATTTTTCATTGAATATGTAACGATTGAAAATGCTTTTTATTTGCTTTGCATCGGCGGTGGATAAACTGCAAAGATAGTTATAGACCAACTGCAGCAGCTGTGTGCGTTCCAGATATGTTTCCAGGCCATCTGTACAGAGCAATTGATGGATGAATCTCAGTTCACTGCGTGCAAAAATATTACTGGCCAGTAAGCGATTTAACTTTGTACTGAGCGCAGTTAGATACTCGGCCAAGGGCTCCAATACAGCTGGTTGCATAAGTGTGGCAATTAATGGCCGCACGTGCGTTTCCAATGGATCCTCAAGCAGAGCCCAGACGTTGCTTAACAATTGAACCGGATACGTATCACTTACGATCAACTGTGGTCCACAGTCGTGCATTAACACAGCGCCCATGTTTGGTAAAGGGGCATGTACATGACGTCGGTCGCCAAATTGGCGTAAAATTATAGAGCCCTTACTGGATTGGGATAGTGATTAAAAATTGTTTTAATTAATCCCCTGATATTGTTGGCAAAAACAAAAAGAAAAAACAACGCTCTCAAACACCTGTCAAAACAAATAACAACTCACGTCAATTGCTGCACACATGCAACGAATCCCGGCGAATTCGCGTAATTCGGCAAAATGCTACGCAGGAACAGCGGAAAACCAGCACGTCCCATATAACCATGGCTGGAAAACCATTTAACAGCATAGAGAGAAGTACTTAGCAATGTCAATTGAGAGAACTACAGTGAAGAAAACAGATTTAAATTGACAATTAGTTTTCGCTCTTCTTGGTTTTTTCGGCATCGTTGAATGTTTAGCTTACATCCTTGGGCATATCGCTGCGCGTGGCCGTGTGAAACCATTTGCAGGAGCAATTGTTTAGAGGTTCCAACAGAAGTTTCTGCATTTCTATATCACAAATGCCACTTTCACCGCTGGCCACAATTGCCACTAGCAGAGCGGCTGCGTGCTGGCGAATCAGCGACGAACCGCCTACTTCGAAAACGCAATGATTGTAGTGCCAGTCGAGCATTTGGCGCAGAGCTGGCAGAAACTGTCTATAATAATAAAAGTAACAGAATAATAGGTATTAGCATTTGACATAGCCACACCTGCTATTTGCAAAAAAAAAACAACAAAAATATAAAAGCGGCCTACCCAACTCAATCATTCTCAGTTGGAATTGGAATTATCATTAGCCATGATCTCTAAGATTATTGCCACCTTTTTGGCTCTACTCGTTATATCGCACGCGGTAAGTTTTGATATTATCTAACCCACTAATATTACTTCCTTGCCTTACTCCTCTCTTCGCCCCCTCTACTAGCTTGAAGTGCCACCTGCTTTAAAGAAGCAAGTTAAGAAACTGCATATTCGTTGTGCTAATCAAACGGGTGTGGCGGAAGGTAAGTCTTACTTTTGAATTAATCTAATGAAACTCTTTGTTCCTTTGTTCGTTGAACCCACAGACGTTATACGCAAAGCCCACCAGGCTGGACAGCTGCCCAGTGATCCGGCCTTCAAGTGCTTTTTGTACTGCATGCTTGAAATCTTTGGATTGGTTAGTTCAACAGAAACAATTCAAATGAAATCTTAAACACAAATTATCCTGCAGATCGACAGCGAACAAGTCATGCATCTGGAATCGCTTATTGAGGTGCTGCCAGAGGAAGTGCACGCACAGATTCAGCGTCTGGCTGACACATGTGGCACAAAGAGTAAGTCTATTGCATTTACATTTAGAACGCTTTTTAAAAATTTTTTGTTAAACATTACAGAGGGAGCAGATGGCTGTGAAACTGCTTATCTGACCGTCAAGTGCTATATTGAAACGGACGGGCCATTCATAAAGGGGGCAGTGGATGACCTATTGGGTTAGCTCGCTCACCTGTACAAGTCACGATGCACAATGCCCAGCAAGAGGAGACAGCGCAAGATACGCAGAGCCTCGATCTGTACCCGTATCATTGGGGCCTGCAAAAGTAATAATAAAATAATCAGTATCGTGTCTATAACCAACCAATCCTTAAATACTCACTTTAATATCGTCTCGATGGAACAAATACTGCTGCAATCGCTCGATTACAGTGTCCTTAGACATTGCCTTGGCTATATCCAAATGAGTACCAATAAGTACGCGTAGAAGTTTCAAGAACAGATACTGGGGATGGCCATAGTATATTCCTGAATTTGGTCTGCTAGCCTTAAGGGGAGGCATAAAGTTGGTCAGCAGAACCTCGAATAGGCGACTTTCATTAGCCAACTGCCGGGCCACTTTTGGGCTGGTGCGTGCTATGCGTATAAGTAGCTTAAGGCAGGAATCAACTGTGCTATTCTCTGGACGCACTGAAGTTAAAATGAATCTGTAAGAAGGCAGCAAACAATAAGTTTGGATTCTCGTGCAAATTTATTTTATGCTCACGTGATCCGCTGCAAGATATTGGTTCTTAAAAGGCAATCAATTAGATCCGTCTCTGCCAGCTGAAAGTCATCCATGCTTGTACGACTGTCGGCCTCATCTTCGTCAATTTCGGCTCGCACTGAGGTGGGATTCGAGCGCAATAACTTCATGTAGCGCTGTAGAAATGCAAGCGAAGTGGGATCACTGCCTGGATCACTCTCATCCATCGCATTGCCCATTGCCACTTGCAACGATGGTTGCCAATGACAGTAGGCATTATTGTAAATATAATCCAGGACCACTTCATCCGTCTCATTGTAGAAAAGGCGAGCCAAAGCTCGGCTCACCACTTCCAATTGGGCGGGTGCATTGTCATCCAGTCCAAAGCGCAATAGGAAAAACATTTTTGATATCGGTAATGTCAAAACCTGATCATAGAAGCCTTGGTTATAGATGCTAAATATGCCAGCAATTGCCCCAAATGCCGATAAACGCTGCTGCAGTACAGTAGATCTGAATAGAATGATGCGAAATTTAGAGAAACTGCATCGCAAAAAGGAAATGTATGAGTACCTAGCTAAGCGAAATAGTTCCTGCAGCGTATAACCAGGACGTTCAGCCTCTTCGCCATGCAAATACAATTCCCGTGAATCCTGATCTTCATCTTGGGGCAGTGTATGTGGCAATAGGACGCCCTTCCAATCGAAACGAGCATCGAACTGCTGGCCAGGTCTCAGTTGGGCCACCTTAGCTGGTATATCGCGCATCCAAGCTAATTTGTGTTCCTCGATAAGATTAAAGTTAAGCCACTGACCCTCATCACTTTGTTGGAGTATTTCGTGGGAGGGATTAGACTCGGGCAACTTGGGTAACACGGGCAGCGGTGGAATAACCATAGGCGTAGCCTTGACGTTTGTTTTGAGTTCACGCTTCTTGCCAAGCATCGCAATTAGTGTTGGATCTACAAAGATAAGGTTAAAAATTTCAACAAATACATTTAGGTGGAGAGATACTTACCCAAAGTCTCTAATAACTTTTGCCTTTCGGCCAATATGTCCTCTGAAGTCATTTGATTGAGCACATTAAGATTTTCGGCATGCAACTCTTTGGCCAGCTTTTCATCTTTAATAATTGAACTTTTCGCGCCAACACCATCTATGCCAATTTGCATCTTATGGCTGTTATTTGGCAAATCGCTGGTTCTCTGCTCGCCCATCATTTGCTGTGCAAAGATGCTTCTAGGCTTGCTGGTCTCGGTCTATGGAATAAATATCTAAGCTCAATGCAAAATATATGTTTTTGTTCAGGAACTAACCTCGTTAAGCTTCCGCTTGTAGCCATCTGTTCTCTCCGTTATTTCACCCAGGACGTTATCAATGAGAATGGGACTAACTTTGCTGCCCCGCACATCCCCCAACATATTCTCGTGAATTTCATCAAGAAGTATTTTCTGGTTTCTCACGGCATCCTCTTGGGACTTTGTAACTTCAATTTTCTTCTCAATCTCTTGCTTTTGTTCAGGTGCACGGTTTAGTTTCGCCTGCTCCCGCTTTTGGGCAAACACTGATTTCTTTGTGGGAGGAGCTAAAGTGAAATTTATAAAAATTAACTTGAAGTAAATTTAAAATTTTCAGTGGGACCAACCTGGTACCCGGACAACAGTCGCCGCTGGCTGAAACGATGGGTTCTTTTGCCGCTCAGCATTGAACTCAGCTGCCATCCGAAGAACATCCTCTTCAGTTTCGCCCGGCTTTAATTTCTTAAACATTTTTAAATGAACCAATGTCAACAAATTTTATTTAGAAATGACAACGAGGACCGGCAAACTAAAGATGGTACATCGATGCCGATAACAAGTATCGATAATTCACATAAAAATACCAAAAAGGTTATCGAAAATACCAAACTATCGCAGCCCTATTATTATTAATGATATAATATTTTTGTATTATTCATTCAAATCACTTTTCATTTATATCTTTTTATGACGAGTCAATTTGAATCGAGGACGAGATTGTGTAATATTTATCCTTTTTTGTTTTGTACCTATAATTTTAACGACTTTTCGTACTTTTTATGTAATTCGCAAATAATTTCTATATATTTCAGAAAATTGATATTACCATAGCTAGGGCAATATTGTAAACAATTTACAAATAAAAGATGACTTTGACAAAAACGTTTCCTTTATTGACAATCGAAATAATTATATGTAGTAAATATAACAATGGCAGCCATATTTTAAAAATGGCGCAAAAAAAACAATGGCCACACCGGAAGCCGGAAATTGCATCCGGAAAGTGCAACTATTAAATTCGAATAGAAATCTTTGCAGCCAAAAATTGTTATTATTTTAAATGCAATTTTTTTCTACATGAATATAAAACATTGTATATTTCAAGTTTTTTGAACATTTTATAATGATGTGTCTTAAACAATAATAAACACTGTGCTAGTGAGAGGAACCACAAATATTGCTGGTCACTAGTCACAGCTGCTAATATATAAAGCTCAGAATAAAAAAAGCTTTTAACCAGTATTTAAGATATACACTTAACAAAGAGTGCAAGTGAGAGTAATTGTTAAAATTATTTAATCGAAATAAAAAAATATTTGCCCTAGTCAAAATGAAGGCATTTTCATTTCATAGTTTGAAATTTCAACATCAAACCTTTTTCGGACCTGCTACGTTTTTTAAATACTATAAAAATAAACAAACAAAAAACCAAAAATGTAAATTAATAGTTTTACGAGAAGCTTTTGATCGCGCTTTTGCCTTGGGTACCCACAGTTTTGATAACGTAATATTTGAGAGAGCTTTGCCATCTGCATATCTCTCTGTCTTCTTGGCAGTTGCCATCAGGCGTTTGTAGTTGTTTGGCACGTACAACAAATCGTGGGGTGCTTCCCTCTCTTGCTTGATCAAATATCGATATTCAATATTACAATGATCTCTCGCCTACGTTTTGCCACTAGGCCAAGTCAATTTCCCATCTATCTAAGGGACTTATCGACATCGCAGACACTTTGCGAGAAATATGAGTGAGTATTGAGACTTTTTACTGATTTTGAAAGCTTTGCTCTTGTTGTGGTGGTGAGGGGGTTTATTAGTTTGTAGTATTTAATTGGTAAACAAGAAGGCTCGACTAGCTGCGGAGCTGACTAAATAATGTTATATACCCTATGGCCAATCAAATATTTATTTTGACCGATCGGACCGGTCTGACCAGAAATGCCTTCTGCTAAAATGAATTTCATTATGTCAACTAACGACAAAAGGATCCCACCTCTCCCATAGAGATAAGTTTCATAAGAAAAATGTATACAAACATACAAACAACGTATGTTCATATCAATTTTGAGCTGAACACAATATTTTATAATTAAAACAATTAGGCAGCTTAAATTAAGACCTCACGCAAAATGTATATATGTATGTATATATGAACCTATAAAAAATATATATATAATAAACATTTTTTGGGGGGATAACTGATAACTGATCGACAGCCTAGTAACAAATACGTATGTATATGTTTCAATTGTCAAATTGGCGTTTGTTTTAGCCCCATTCACCTATGTGTTTGGCATAATAATTGAATCTCTCTGTGTGTACATTGAATTAGTCACTTCTTTTTCTTAAGAGTTAGAAAATTGGCTATACATAAATTTAGGTTTTTACACTTGGTTGGCCAAAACAGGCTGAAATGGTGGGCCATAGAAAATATATTACATAAATGACTTTACTGACGAGTTTCCAGGCTAATTCCCAATGGATTAATAATCATTTTTATTGTAGTTGCAAAGTGCTGGTGGTGGGTGGTGGCTCCGGTGGTTGTGCCATGGCTGCCAAATTAACTAAACGCTTGGGAAAGAATAATGTTATCATACTGGAACCAGCCGAAGTAAGTAAGGCATTTAATTTATATTATGTACGAGTGTAACTCTAAAATAAATGGGGTTTTGTTTGTTTGTTTTTTGCTATAGAAACATTACTATCAGCCCATGTTCACACTAATTGGTGGTGGAATGAAACGTTTGGAACAATCCTATAAGCCCATGGCTGATGTATTACCCAAAAAGGCTAAGTGGCTTAAGGAGAAAGCTGTGGAATTTGATCCCGATCGGAATGAGGTTCAAACTTCATGTGGTAATACCATTAAATATGATCTGCTTCTAATTGCAACTGGACTGCAATTGAAATACAATATGGTAAAGACAAGAATTAAAACAAAATACTCTTAATAAATAATTTAAAAAAAAAATAGATTCCAGGATTGGTGGATGCATTGAACATACCAAACGGCAAGGTATGTTCTATTTACTCACCTGACTATGTGGATCGAGTCTATGATTGCCTGCGTACTACAACTGATGGAAATGTAATTTTCACTTTTCCCAATTCTCCAGTTAAATGTCCAGGAGCACCACAGAAAATAGTCTATATCTCAGAGCACTACTTCCGCAAGGTATAGATTTTTCGAGATCAATTTATTATGACTTGTAAATGGAAATTCTGTTCTTTTTAGATGGCTAGGCGCAATGATGTTAATATTGTTTATAATACAGCATTGCCAGTTCTCTTTGGCGTTAAACATTACGCCGATGCTCTGTGGCCCATTGTAAAGAAACGTAATATAACCGTCAATACCCGCAGAAATCTAATTGAAGTGAAGCCTGGCCAGGATATAGCAGTCTTTGAGAATCTTGATAATGGCGAACGCTTCGAAGAGAAGGTAAGCAAAGGTCTTGATGTTTATCCATAAAACAACTAAAAAAATAACTTAATTACAGTATTCAATGCTACATGTCACACCACCAATGACTGCTCCCGATGAGCTTACTAAATGTAAGGAATTGATTAATGAGGCAGGATTTGTGAATGTGGAGAAATCAACTCTTCAGCATGTGAAGTATCCAAATGTATTTGCCATTGGTGACTCATCAGGAACACCCAACTCAAAGACCGCTGCATCAGCAGGTTAGGAGTAAAAGGCAAATCATTTCATCTTCACTTCTTACAAATTTTTCAATTTTTTTGTAGCTGCTCAGTCGCCAGTTATATTTCGTAATATGATTTCGGTATTGGATGGCAAACCTTTAACAAGCTTCTACGATGGTTATGCCTCCTGTCCTTTGGTCACAGGCTACAATAGCTGCATTCTGGCCGAATTCGATTATAGTCTCACACCATTGGAAACATTCCCGGTTGCCCAAAACAAGGAGCGTTATTCAATGTTCATCTTGAAGAAAGATCTAATGCCGATTCTGTATTGGAATATGATGTTACCCGGTTATTGGAATGGTCCGGCGCTGATGCGAAATCTATTATCTCCCTTTAAGCTAAGTAAGAGCAAATGAACGTTCAACTACTTCACATGAATTGTTCTTATAACAAATGGTTTTTGACATAAATTTTTATCAAGTTTTAGAAAAAAAAAATTTTAAATATAAATAATATGTTGTGATTCAATAAAAATCCCAATTCTCTTTGCCTTAGTGTAACGATTGCAATTAGTACGAAGAATTTCATGGCGAGAGTAAAGCGCTTAGCAACAAAATTCTATTGCTGCAATTCACCATCATATGACAAACACAATTTTCGCTCTAACCATTTGAGCTGGACATTTACATATGTACATATATGGACGTCTAATTGGCGGCCACTGAAGCCAAACAAATTGCCAGCTGACTGAACAAATTACTTTTTCCAGCGAAATTTTTATTGAATGAATATTGAGCTGACTGAGGCAAAAAAGTTGGTCTTTGGATGTATTAATTTAGTTGGAGATTAGCCAAATATTTAATCGATAATAAGCACTTGATCTGTATGTATGTACATATTTAAAAAAAAATAGGACTTTTGGCATTCATTCGATATTATTTCCTGAAGTTTCTGCCTTAGTTTGAAAGTATGGAAAATAATACTAGAAACCAAATCAGACTATATATAACTTAAACAAATTTATCTTTCTTTCTCACTCATTTTCGCGTGACAATTATTAGCTTATCTCTTTCACATTTGTACCAGTCGTATAATGTATAGATACATACATAGGTGCATAGGCGTATAGTACTTTATGCCTATAAGTATGCAGCACTTTATCAATCAATACCAATACTTAGCCAGATACGGCAAAGCTTCACCTATGATTGGTCCTGTGTGTAATGGGCGACTTAGCTTAGGTCCGTTAGTAGACCTTAAAAACTTGAAATTGAAGTGTTTCATTTGATGTAAAATTTGTAAAACGTTTTTAAGTTTAATTTAAGTATTTAATAGGGCAACCAAGTCTTCGACAACTTTACAATATTAAAGTTAAAACGAGAATGTAAATTGGTCAAAAACGATACGAAAAGATACGGATATTTTTTTTTAGAACTTTTAAAATTTACATTTTTTTTGACTAATCTGTCTTTTTGCAGACTGTATTTTCGCCAATATCTAACCGATTTTAATAGATTATAGATATATCAACATAATTCAAATTTTTAAAATGACATCAAACAATTGAATATGTAAAAAAATTTCAATCCGACTTTTAAATAAAATTATGACATGATATTTTACGAAAATTGTTCTCGATATTTTAATGCAGTTTGAGAGACATTAATCCAACTTCAAAATAAAGACATTAATTTTTCAAATACTCATGAAATTCAGGATTATTTGAATTTTCTACTTTTCTATTCAATGCTTTTTTGTCTTCCTTGAAAAGATAGCTTAATAATTAATTGATTAATCAATCTCAAACTTGAAAATCTGGTAATATATTACAGTTACAGATTCGCAAAATTAAGAATTTTTCAAATTAAACTTTCAGTCAATTTACCTATTTTAAATATTAAATATAAATAATATACAGGCTGCTCACCTTTTCAAATATTCATCAAAGGTTGAGCTCGAAGTGACTTAAACCACAAGATTTGATTCGAATTTCGACTCCTTCCCTGTGTTAGAAAAATCTCACTAATTTAACCGGTGACTTAGGTCAAAAAAATGCAAAAAATAATCCTTTAAGCAAACATTGTTTATCGACAATTTTTATATTCCAAGGAATTTGAAATCGTATAAATTTGTGGAAAACTATTAGCACTTTTGGAGGAAGAGAAGAGGATAAAAACTACGATTTTATTTTAGAAACTATTCCGGAAAATACTAAAAGTATCCCTACTCAAGGTTCCCCTTTTTCTAAAAGCGATCCTGAAAATGGTAAATGATGAGTCGGTTATTTCAAGAATTTGTCTTAAAGTTTCATCTATGCAACTCAAGGAAATGAAAAACTAAGTTATATCCTAATTTATATTTTATTATATATTGTGCTTAAGTAAACTTTGGTTTTTTAATCGCTTGGAACATATGTTTTAGTTTTATTTTGAAGTTTTCTTTTTAAAAAATAAACATTAAATACAAATAAATGTTGCCTCTATGAGAATTTGGAAGCTAAAAAAAGAGGCTACTGTTTGAATATTCGCCACTGCTTAAATTGACTGATCTCATTGGATTGGAGAATGTTTTTTTAAAACGTCTAAATATGGCATTAAATACAGTTTTAAATAGAGAAATTTTCTACATTTCATCATCTACATTTCTTCTAAGTATAAGCCATTTTCAAGAGGTAGGTAGGTGAAAAATATTCTTTCAATGACCTCCAGGTCCATATAATAATTTCTTATCTTTGCCAGCGCACTATGACACTCAATTGAGTATAAAATGCTTTGGAAGTACATATATATACTATATCTATAGTGGCCTATCATTATATAATAACAGATAATGGAAGCGAGCAAAAAAATTTTTTTTTGTTTTGATGGTCGACATTATAAAAGAGACAACATGAATTGTTGACTTCCAAAACTCAATACAGAATCATACGAGTAGTATATATATTTTTCTATGCGGCTGTCAAATTTACCAAAAATATATAGCTAATTGGCCTCTATAACTCTTGTGTGTGTGTTGTTTTTTATTCACCAGGATATCATAGTAATAATAATTGCCTAGTTAACGCCTGTCTACATATGTATGCGCATATAGGGCATATAAATTCATCATGTACGTACTTATTAGGGATTTTCCATAGATTGCATGATTTAATGAAAAAAGTTTGTTAATAACTGCCCCACCCCCCACACCCCTTTTGCACGACCCGCCCCTTCGTAAATGGGGCGGTCTGGGGTGGGGGGCACCACATCCGAATGTTTAATTACACCATGCTGTTGATTGATAGAGTGATGGCCAAGGCGAACGGGCACGTCTCGTCAGGCTGGGACCAGCAGCGATGTCTGACGTAGGTTTCCGCTGATAGCTGATGTTCATCATCAATTGAAGGCAAGCTGGCAATATAAATGAAGCCCTATTGACTGATGGCCAAATTGGCTACGTGGGAGACCGAAAGATCGGGATTCGCGTGTGTGTGTGTGTGTGTGTGGGAGACAACACACAACGGGCAACTCTTTTAAATATAGCACATTTTAAATGTAAATGTTAATAATATTTAATAATAATTAATAAAGAATGTCCCCAGTAATGCACGCAGCGTCTAAATTAACTTCTAAATGACAAATATTATGCGAAAAGAAAAAAGGGTATATTCAAGATATCAAGATGAATGCTACAGGCAAAAGAATGACTCTCTCTCTCTAGGGTACCTTAAGGCCGATGCCCTCCATTAGGGAAAATTTTCGGTTAGCAACAACTGCACTTTCGCAATGACGGCAAATTCAAATCACAGTCTCGTCTCTCTCTCTCTCTCTCTCTCTCTCTCTCTCTCTCTTTGTCTTAAGTGATCTATCCTGATCACCATTCTCGGAAGTACACGTCTTTAGATAGAAAAAGAGAACAAAAAAAGAAATCAATTGTCGTTTAGTTTCGCAGCTGCCGTTACATCAGATTCTTTGATACATTGCAAGACTAAGTGAAATGCAAATTGAATGATTTCTGAAGGCAACAGGTCTGCCAAAGCCAAAGACTCCAAACACGTTCGTCGAACTCGTACTGGCACTGTGTCTCTCTAGAGAACATAGAGACTCCACTTAGGCACATTCAAAACTTGAATAACAACGACCAAGTACATTCTAGATCCTTAGGTTTTGCAGAAATCACAAAAACCAAATAGACAGCCGTCCAAACCAAATAAGTCCAGTTTTTCACCATTTCAAATAAAAAACTAAAAACCAGACAAAAAGAAATTGATTCAATGTCTTTTTGCCTTTTGAATTATAAAATATTTGGCCGAAAGGTTTTTGAAGAAGAAAGCATAGGTACATGGACTATAGATATGCTAGAATATAGATACTTATACCAGAACATCTTCAACTAACAAGGACATTTTCATTGAAACTATGTTTTAGTGCAATAAATTAGTTAACGTGTATTTAGTTTTCAAGAGTTTTCTTCCTACCTGAATTTCGTCCTTTTTAAGCTACATATATTTAGTTAGCTTTCTTTTCTTGTCGTCACTTTGCTTGATGGTGCTATGATCATTGATCAGTTTCATCTCTCGTCTCTTGAGGCGTAGGCATTCCAACTGTACTGTGAGATACTTACGCATATATACATATGTATGTATGTATCTCTATGTACATACCATATGCAAGTGGAACACGCATTTCATTTCCAATTCCAAGCTAGGAATATTAATGAGAAAAATGTGTTATAAAAATAATTCGCATAAATTTGCATTTACTATTTTCTATGCTCTTTTCTTATACACTCGCTAAAAGGCAACTTTTAATTAAAAGTTATTTTCTTAAATTCTCTGAATTATTTTGTTACCCTAAAAATTGTTGTTAAATCAAAAAGCAACAACTAATTATTAGAACACAGCTTTAATAGAAAATCAAATTTAAAATACAAAAATTGGGCATTTTTATAAGTGGGATGCCAAATGGGAATACAGCGCTCACTAAAGTATGCAATAGGTGTATGAATAATTCACTTTTTAGAGAAAATAAAGTATTTTGTGAAAAGTTATATAGATTGTCTTTAATGAAAACATAGTTCTTAAATAAATTTTAGCTGTACGCCATCCTGAAATTTGTCAAAAGTGAATACTTTATCAACCTGTTGCATACTTAGAGGGACGATTTTTTTACGCCTTGGCGTTTGCATGTTATAACTTACCTGTTTGAGTTAATTATTTTGATAGCTCGAAGCCTTTTATTTTATTTATATGCTTCAGGCATTATTATTTTATAGAGCACACGAAATTCGGCTTTTTCAAATGTTTTGCTGGACATTCCGGTTTGTTGTTTTTATTTCTGTTGCTGTTTTATTTTAATCAATTAATCAAAGGAGAGCATCAAGTAACAGCCCCAACCTACCCTATACAGCACCCTCAAGAACCCCGCGAATAAGAATACGAAGATGAATGTCGTCGTCGACGACAAAGACGATGACAACTCTGCCGACGACGACGACAACGACGACGACATCACCAATACCAGAGCAGAGGAGCACTGCATCGTTCCATCATAACTGTTATTAACGTCTCTGCGGTGTCCTATTCGGTTTGTTCGCTCACTCGTAGCATCCGAGCAGTAGAACCCACTTGTTGATTTCGGGCATGGCCGATATATAAAAGCATGGACACTGAACCTTTTGCCACACAGTAATAGAAACAGAACAGAACCGAAAACAAAGCAGCTAAAGAACACACACAAATACAAGAAACAAAAAACAACAAAAAATACAAAAAACCAAAGGAAAAATAAGACTTTTCCGAAAGTTTCCCCATATGTGAAAATAGTTATTTATTTGAGGTGTACATACAACTTAATCAGTTTTGCAGTGCCAAATACAAGAAAAACAAAACAAACTAAAAAAAAAAGTAACCCTACCAGGACAAGCAAACATTAATACTAAACAAAAATAATGCAGGTAAGAACAAACTTAACAAAATACCAAATCTACTTATGTATGTTTGAGTGCTTAAGAAATTATCTAAGATTACTCATATCAATAATTCGGCAGGTATAAAATTATTTGGAATACGAAATTATCTCGTTTCCGTTTGCCAAAGTTTTTTGATTCTACAAATACAAATGTAATCTGATAAAACGCTTTTTAAAGATAGCGGATATTTGATTGATTGCGATGCATGGAATTATACAAATTTGAAGGCAAACCTTGATAGACTAGTTTACATATGAAACCCGGTGACTTATTATACTTTCAGATACATATATATCTTGACGGAGATTGACTTAAAACTGTTTATGTATTCAAAAGAATAGAAAGAAATAAGTTATAGGCTCAAGGTGTAAGTTTAGTTTTAGTTATCAGTTGCAAATCAACAATAATACTTTACTTATATCCTTGCTTGGCAAAGGTATAAAAATTTAGCTAACTTTAATTGCGGCTACCTCAAAGGGCAATTGTCAATAGGATATACATATATGTATATCATCGAATTACACAACAATCAACAATAAGCCACCTCGATTATATAGAATATTTGTGCAGCAAAGAGTGGGCGAAAGAGAGAGAGAGAGAGAGAAACGGACGCCGCACAGTCTGGCATGGTTTTTTAAAGTTTAGGTTTATGTTTATTTTACGAATGGGCAATAACAGTTCAAGATATCTGCCCATACAGCTTTAAGTGAAAAATCTATGGCAAATGTAAACAGATGCTTTTCGGATACCATCACAGAGCGTGAGAAGAGCATTGCAAAAATAACCACAGTTTATTTCAAATTTTTTTGTATACACATACATTTCTGGCAAATTCTTATTTTCATTTAATTTTTGCAAATTTCTTTTGAATTATATGCCACACACATAAATACACAGACACGATTAAAATTAATAGCTTCAAATGTGACAAAAAAAAAAATTATAGTTAATCTTGAGAGCATAGACTTCTTTTGATTCCTATATTTATGTCCTTCAATAAGAAATTACAATTTCTTATATTCAAATTTCACATAAAAATCAAAAAAAAAAAACTAATACTTAAACTTTAGGCTATAGTCTTTTTTTGATTTTTTAGACTTACATAGGTCCTTTGCTTTTTCTCTCTATTAAAACTTTTTTTATTCAAAAGAATAAGTCAGTTTTGAGTCCTTTTGTGCGAATTAATGAAAGTAAGTGACATATTGGATTAAATAAGATATATTGCAGAAATTCCATTTATGGACATTTGTTTATGTACATATATTGTCGATGCTGTATATATTGCTTAAAGTTAAATTGCTTCCTTGTGTTAATTGCTTACCTTTTAATGAAATGATTTACCACCATATGTATGTATTTGTGTATACATATGTATATATGGGGGTAACAGGTTATACAAAATGTCAAATCAAGGAAAATTTATCTGGCGAATTTCATTTAAATAGTTTAAATTGCGATTGCTGCTGACCCAATTGGTCATGCCAGATCTAACTGAAACCAGATCGAACGGCGTTGGCTACGTGAGCTTGAAAGCATCCAATATACATATACTTACATGTGCCTACATGCATATATGTTCATATCCATGTACCTGATTGTTGGCATGCATCGACTTACCTTGACGTTGTGTTAGTCACGCGATTCCACCGACTTCACCAACAAGTAGCTAATTGATAATCGCATTGATTTTCAATAAATTGCAATTTATGAGTATCATAAAAATTGATTTCTTCAACAAGCCTAATTGGCTAACGACTTTGAGATACCCTATATCAAGAAAGACATCAGAATATGTCTAAAGGATTTTCTCCCTCATAGGGTTATAAAAGTTTCTCTATAACAAGGGCTAGATATGAGTAAATTTTATAATTCTTTTGCTAAATTCATTAAATTTCAGATTAAATTTCTCTAAAATTTTGTTTTAAATAATTAATTTACTTTAATGCATTTAAAGAAGTTATATTTTACTTCAATCAAAATGTATAGTCTCACTTCGTTACGTTCTTGCAACTTAGTACTTAAATTAACTAATTAGAATTTTAATTCACTGAAATTTGTTATCAATATCGAATCAAAAACCAAGTTGTGTAATGAATTTCAAATAAATGTGATAAATTTTATAATACATTTTATGTAGTTTCTTTTGTTCGGCGCATTAGATTTATTTAATTTAATATATTCATTTGATTTATTGACAAAAGTCTTTTTTCATGCTTTAAGTAAATCTAACTTACCAAATTCATTTTTTAAAGAACTCCAAATTTCACTTCCAATTTAAAATACCTTATATTTCACTTGAAAACTTGTCAATTATTTAATTTGTTTACATCTAAATGATATTGAAAAACTTAATCAATATGTTTACTATATCACATATTTGTCAAATTATTCAAATTTGTTAGGGTCACAAAGGTGCAAATCGCAACGATTTTTCTTTTTACGTAGTAGGAACTTCCTTTGTTTTCCGATTTAATTGAATTTAAATGGCTCTATTATAATGTGTAACGAGTGTTTTTTCGGTGGGAATTGTCTGAGTCTATGGAAAGTGAACAAGAGTTTTATAGGAAAAAAACAAAACACTTTTATCTACCTACACACACTATTTAAATGGGATTTATTTGTTTAGTTTATTTAATGACTTTTGTTATACCCTTCTAAAGCATTGGAGTACAAATTTTTTTGAGAAATGAAATAAATACTAAATGTATCTATTTATCATTGGAGTTTATGTCTATATATTTTTCTTTGGTAAATTATTTTTAAACACTTTTCAATTATTGTTTTACTAAAACATAGTCACATTAATTTTCCGATTATTGGCAAGAGTATAGAAATATCAGCTAGTCCCCAAGTTCCCTCTCTCTCTCCTCTGTCCACCTATCTCTCTTCGTCTCAATATACGTATTTTTGCACATTTTGTATGGCAAAGAGAGTGAGAGCGCGACCACCCATACAAAGAGTAAACCACTTTTGGTGGGGCACACATGATGACTGAAATGGGGAAGGGGGGAACTGGTTGCTTTGTGTGTGTGTGTGTGTACCAACAGAGCGGAAAAATATGAGAGAGACGAGCCCCCAAAAGGCCATCGCTTGGTGTTGGCGTTGATGGAGATGTTGATGCTCTGATGATGATGCCCTCCCCATGCCTGTTGCTGATGTTAATTTATGCATGCACGAGGTTTGCTCCAAAAATAAGCCGGTTATCAGATACATTTTAGTTGCTTACAAGAGGTTAGACCGAAATTCATTCCTTTTTCCATTACTTTCGTTGCATCTGGAACATTCTACCAAAAATTCTCAACTGATTTGAGCAAATATTGTAAGAGCTACGGCTTAGGGCCGCAAATTTTTTTAAATGGAGAAAAGTTTTTCTTAAAATTTTTATATATTTTCTTTTCTAAAGTCTGTAAGGACGAACAGAATGATAATTTAAATTTAAACCAAAAATACTTGTTTTTTGTAATTGATCGCAAGATCCTGATTACCACAAGGGAACCTTCTTTAAAGGGATCGCAGGATATAAGGTCGCACATTTTGACATTTTTGTTAGATAAAAAAAAATATCCTTTATATGGTAAAATCTGTCAAATAAATATTTTCGCCAAGGGATTAAATGTTTTTATTGCCAAAATCATCTTGAGATGTTGTGTTGGACAAATTGAGTTCATTTTACAGTTTAGCTAAAATTTGTTACTACTAAAACCATTATTTTTCTGCAGTTTGATGGAATGTGAACTAAATGTTATTTGTTATGCCTTCTAACCAGAATTACCAGATTATACAGCCAATAATGAATATTATTATCAAATTGTGAACACTATTGGAGACGAGTAGGCAACTAATACATAGTTTTATAAATATTTATCGAACATACCTCGTTTATAAATTAGAACTATTAAGAAACTTAATTGGCGGCCCTGTCCTCGATATTTGTGTGTGTGTGCGTCTGTTCATATATGTGTGGAGACAACGAGCCCCTTGTTTAATTTAAATATTTGTATGTATGTATGTATGTTCTTATTTATGTACAATGTATATGTATTTGATTTTTATGCTTTATTGAACTTTTGCTGGGCATGAATGAAAAGAATTCAAGTTGAAAAGATCTCAAAAAATGTCACGAGACCTTAGCAAAGTATATAAATATACATACATAGTCATGTATATACAAATTTCGGTCACAAGTTCTTTCAACGCATGGGAATAAAAGTATCTTGATATAGTATAAATAAATATATGTACATATGTATGTATTGATGTATTGTTGATGATGATGGTCAGCTGAGGTTCGTCTAAGCAATGAGTATCCACCAGTTATCACTAGTATCCATGATGTCTGTATGATTTTCATATAAACGTACATAATTATTACATTGGACTAGCAAGAAGTCAATAGCTAATAATACACAGTGAGTTCAGATCTCACAAATGCCGGAAACAAAAACTATTATTATGCAAAATCATTTCAATTTAACTTATCAACATAATGGAATATTTTACGATTCTTTTACGCATCTAGATAGAGCAAATTGTCTCATAAAATCTTTAGAGAATTTGAAATTGAAATAAGCACGCTCCACAGATTATTGATAAGAGAAAGCAAAAATCAGCAGGTCATTTACAGAGAACTACTTCGAGAACTATCAAGATTTGCCATTTGCACACTTTACTACTTGAATGCCTAAACTAGTTGCGAATTTTATAAGATGTTTTGCTCAAAGATTCATAAATAATCTTAAGCCTGTTTGTTTTTTTAAGTATTTAGTCATTCTTTCTTTTCATAAGGGTCTTGGTATTTTGTCTTCTTCTCTCTCTCTCTTTGTGTCTAACAAGAATATAAAATATGTCACTGACTCAGAAATATGTATTACATTTCATAAGGTTACCACATCCTATAAAAAAAGACATGAATTAACCAAGCGAGTAAAAAATAAAATGGAGTAAGTTATTTGTCTCGCCGACTTCGGTATACCATGCACCAGGTGAAAAAAATATTTTAAATTTCAAAAATGTCTATTAAATTCGCCTCATAGCATACGATACTACTATCTCGCTCTCGCCGCCCTTTTGGACCGCCTAGTAAAACTCGTTTAAACGTATATTTTTCATGTTTGTAGTCCGATTTTAATAAAATTTGGTAGGTTGGTAGATATTTTTAGGGCTCACTAGTGTGCTGAATTTGATATCGATAATCAAAAAGTTGCAGGAGCCAATCGGTTTTTTCTAGATTCTGGAGGCGAAAATAAGCGTGGCAAAAATGCTAACTATCAATAATCTGCACGCATACTAAAGAAATCTAATTACCAAATTTGGTGGTTCTATCTTTTTTAGTTTTCAATAAAATCAGTGTTATTTAATCTGCGGGGGCGTGGCAAAAATTTAAAATAAACTTGAACAGCGTAGGTATTACAGAAGTCTAAGTACCAAATTTGGTGACTCTAGCTCTTATAGTCTCCGAGATCTACGTGTTCACAAGGACAGACGGACGGACATGGCTAGATCGACTAGGCTGTTGATCCTGATCAAGAATATGTATACTTTATTGGGTCGGAAAAACTTCCTTCTGCCTGTTACATACATTTTGACGACTTTAATATACCATTTCACCCTATGGGTGCATGGTATAAAAAAGTATTAACGAAAACAATCTTTCTTCAATATCGAAATATCTAGTTTTCTAGCAAAAAAGAAAAAAAAAACATCTTGCATTCCTTGAATTTCATTCACAAAATGTACGATTTGTCAATGCTCCCGAAATAGGCACATTTATTTTACAGATGACTAACTCATTCGGTTTTTTTTTTTTTGTTGTGAGGGGGTGTTGAGGAAGGGGGGGAATTCCAATGAATTTCGATTATATTATTTTTGCCATGGTGACTGATGCCAAGAAGGCCACAATTTTTTTTTTTTTTTTCTTCTGAAGGTAATCAGCACGTTGTCATGTTATTCTTACTTATTTATTCAAAAAAATTCAATAGAATGGAGTAGAAATAACATTTTATTTCTTTTTGAAACTGCCAAAGAATATTTCGAAAATTAATTAAAGTACTCGAGCTGAAAAACATCGATTTTTGATCTCATTATCTAACATTCTTCACATTATTTATGCAAATTTTGTTGCAGTCTCTTTTGACTCCAATCCAAAGAAAAGAAAAGCGAAAAAACCGATTATGTTAAATGCTTAGTCAACTCAAAACGCATTGGAAAAGGGCACGCACCCCGAAGTGTTGACAAAGGGCCTGAGTCGCAAAAAAAAAAAAAAAAACAAAAAAGAGCTGGGCTTGGGTTTGGGTTCAGAATTGGCTGATGCAATCGTAAAATTGAGTTGGGTCAGCTTCAGAGACAGTAGGAGAAAGAGAGAGAGAGAGGGTATATTTTTGGCTGCTCAGTCTCAGCTTGTTGCACCCAGCAAAGAGTAGTAACAGAAGCAGCAACAACAACAGTCAATAGTAGTAGTAGTAGGTAATCGGAGACAAGACCTCGAGACCCATCGCACACATTACAATTTAATGCAACAGAAGCAGATTATACAAACACACATATATGTATGTACATACATACATATGTACAAAGAGGGAAAGGGAAACAAAATCTAAATCATTACTGACAACACACACACACACACCACACACAGACTCGATTGGTTAATTGATAAATTACAATATATGAATACAAAATGAGGCTATGAGGAAGTCCGAATGCCATCGCCACCCATGCAACCTGCCCCCAAGTCAGCTATTTGTTTCGGTGTCGTCGTCTAACTATCTCAGAGAACACTTTGAGCTAACGTTTCACAATTAGTGATAATTGCATTTGAATATTTTCCATTTGAAAACGACAAAAATTTACCTCATTCACACGTATGTACATACATATGCAAATAGTGAATCAAACAAAAATTAGCTGTAATTTTGTATATCTTTATCTATATTTTTTTAATTTTATATACAAGTTCTATATGTATTGGTAGATTTTTCGATTGTAGCAGCGGATGTCTTTTTCAAAAGTTTAAAGGGAAAATTCACTTTTAGTTTTAAAATAGATCTGCTTGAATCATTTTTAATACCCTTTAGAAATGCGTTTATTCAATTTAATGAGAATGTTTGGAACAAGCATTATTGCCAGAAAATGTCAAGTTTTCTTTTATAAGCTTTAGCATAAGTTTGGAGTACAATTTTTTTAAAACCAAAAAAAAAAAAAAACAAATAGTTTTCTATTTATTTTGGCCATGAAAGTAATGCAAATTGCTAGAGTATTTAAATTTCGCCACGGTCAAAATAAGCTGATTTCACTTGAATTTTTTCTTTTTTTGTCTTAAGTTGTTTTTTTTTTTTTTGCTGTCAAACCAATTAAACATCTCATTCACAGTCAGTCTTAGTTGCCAACTCTTAGTTTAGCTTAATTTAGTTTAGTTCAGTTCCCTCACTCTCTCTCTCTCTCTTTCGCATTCTCTCCCTCGCATCTTAACTCATTAGGGATTTTCCGTTACCATCAAGTGACCTCTAGGCAACACGAGCTCCTTTTGGCGTGGCAAAAACAAAAAACCAGAAAAAAAAGAGAGTGTATATAAGAAAAGATACAGACTGAAAATATAGGAAAACGGCACAGAATTTTGTGGCATGAACATGAATTTTCTCACGTCGACACATTAGTGCTTCAACACACACACACACACATCAAGCCATAGAGAGATATACACACCAATGCAACCTGCAATTCAGCATGCCACAGTATCTGTGTGTGTTTGAGTGTGTGTCATCACGACAACGATCGTCTCTGGTCTTGGTATTTATGTTTTGTATGTTGTTACACTATTTCTTTTTTTTTTTGTTTTGTTGAGGTCTTTCAATTAAATGTTGTTACGATTTTTTTTTCACACTCGGTTCCGGCGGTGCTGGAAACTGAAACCTGGTTGACATGCAGCGTTGCACATATACATAAATTTGGTTTTGGCTGGTTTGATCGTTTTGCACGATCTTAATTAGCAGAAAAAACTATAAGCAAAGACAGTGCCATGCCAGCCAATTTGAATATATGTATGTATGTATATGTATATACCATGGCAACAATGTATCTGAATCTCTATCTGTATCTGCACGTCGTCCACACCATGCACCACTGACGCTGCATGACTCAGAGATACTCACACCACATGGCACTGGATTCACAATAGGGAACAGCAGGGGCAAAGTGACTCGGGGCAACAATTTGGGGCTGCGTATTTTTAAAGAAGTGAAATATTCAATAGAATTTTCCCTTCCTCGAAAATACTTACTAAATTAATAATAAATCTAACAAAATTTGTTAACCAAATAGTTTTTTTAGTTCTTTTTGCTATGCCTTCTTGTAGGTTCTACTTTCCAAAATTTTTGAATTTATTACTGATATTTATATTTAGTAATACTCTAATAATTTTGCATTCTTTTTAACTCTAAGCATTCTTTGAGATTTGAGAAGAAAAATAGCCAGCATTTATAGTAATTCCGGCCCTGTACACACCATTACACACACACAAATAATTTGTGCCATCAAATCGTTCGAGGTAATCATACGATACTAGATCTCGACCCCACTCGAAGTGAAAACACCAAAAAAAAAAAAAAAAAAAAAAAACTGATGTGTCAAATCAAAAGAGACTTTTCTAGGAAATGGCATTAAAAAAAAAAAAAAAACCAAAAGTCAAAGAAAGAGAGAAACAAAAAAGAAAAGACAAATTCAACGTTGACAATGCCTTTGGTTTTTGATTACCTGAGATCAATGATAATTGGTGCCGGCCGGTGTCGGTGTCAGAGTCGGTGTCGGCCGGTGTCGGTGGCCCTGGCCCATACCCACATACATACATTCATGAATATATGAATGCATGTATGTGTGTGTGTGTGTGTGTGTGTGTGTGTGGTGCAGACTAATGTAAGGTAGATTTCTGTGTATATTTGTGTGTGAATTTATCATGCCCAACCCATCTGGAAAGCCATTTTTTTTTTTTTTTTTTGGTCGATTTCGATGTACAGTTTTGTACGAGTTCAAATATTGCATCCGTGTTGAAATTGTCTTCGTTCGTGGAAATGAATGAAACACATTGAGCATCAGCAGCAACAGCAGCAGCAGCAGATTGATAATGATGAGTTCATTCTCAACAGGAGAAATGCTATCTTATTACGTGTGTGTGATCTCTAATAGAAAGTGCTGCTGCTGTTGCTCCCCGCCGGCATCTAAAGGCCAATTCAATTCAATGCGCCTCTTACGTCAGCGAACACAGATACACATGCACACACACACACACACACACACACACACACACACACACACACACACACACAGACAAACATACAGAGTATCGACAACCACAACCACGAGTCCCATAGGGCACAAGGCACGAGACACAATTTTCAAGCACCTCTAATTGAAATTTACTTTGTGCCAAAGACAAAATGCCGCCTGCCAACTGAACTGAACTGAATTGTGCTGCTGGCCAGGAAAGTAAACGACTCTTTCTATGTATGTATGTATGTATGTTCTCCTATGGTCACTCTCTGAATGTGGATAATTTCTCTGACGTACGACGAATCAATGAATACAAAATTTTATTTCATTTTTCTTTTCTTTTTTTTTTTATTCTTTTCTAGAATTTAATTTACCATTTTGATTGTAGATAAAACTATATAGAATAGAAAAGGAAAGAAGAGAAAAAGAATAAATGAAACAAATTTTAGTCACAACCAAAGCAGAATCTAAAGTGTGCCGCCTCCTGGCTCCCGCACATGCCACCATTGACTTGGCAATTTATTTAACCTGGCTTTAGCTGCCGCCCGGCAACAGTCACCAGCCACTAGCCGGCCACTAGCCAGCCTCTAGCCACTAGCCACTAGCCACCAGCAGCCACCAGACGTGGCCGGCCCACAACCACATGCGGAAAGCGTACATTCATTCGTTTGTTCGTTCGTTCGTTAAGTTGAATTGGCTGCCAATCTGTCTGCCAGTGTGAAATGCCTTCGTGCTCTCCGCCATCCGTTTTGCCCAGCCACCAGTTTATCTCCTTTTCCTCCCCCACCACCACCACAACCACCCTACTCTCCACACACCCATCTTACATTTACAATCTCAGTCAGAGACAAGTTTCTGCCGCCGGCGCATGCCCCTTCGCCACGCACACACACACACACACACACATACACACATACAGCATTGCTCCAATGCGGTCTCGGTGTATCTCTCTCTCTCTCTCCTTCTGTCTGTCTATTTCCATCTATATGCATCTATCTCTGTCTCTCTGTTGCTGCCCTCAACCGATCGCAGCAGACAAACTGGCACTCACTTGATTGCATTGAATTGTACATGGACAGCCAGACAGACAGTCAGACGGACAGTCAGTCGGACAGGCAGACAACTACATACTCAGGTCTCGGTTAATGGAACCTTCCATTACGCCACTTCAACCGCTAACCAGTTCGATTGGTCGATGGTGCTGTTGCTGGTGTGGGGGAAGGAGAAGATCGTAAACCGCAAAGAGCTTTAAAAGACATTTCCGAATATAATTATCGTTTAAAGTCAAGTTCCGATGTGGGAAAAGTCGAAAAAAACCACAGGGGTACAGAGTCAAGTCATTGTTTTTTTTTTTTTTTTGTTCTCTCTTTTTTGGGTATCACATAAAATTTTCCATTCAATATGCCATTACATTTGAAATTCTTGTGCTCTTATCAACATTAATTTAATGTCTAAGGCCATGTCTAAACAAATTGGAAAGTTTTTCCATCTTTCACCAGGATGACATACTTACATATTAGAAATTATAATATGCAGAATGGAGTTTTTTTTTTTTTTTTTTTTTACCAATATTTGAACTGACTTTTGATTGGCAATGATGGAGTTTGAGATAGTATTCACTCGCAAAATAAAAATTTCCAATAGGTCAGTTCTAAGAATTATGATAGTAGTCCTAATAGTCCTGATAAAATTGCATTAAAACCGAATGCTTTTCACTTTGTTAATTAAATGGACAGGCCAAAGGCATATATTTAATTGATGGGATTATTCTTAGTAATGAATTGGTTGCACTTACTCCTAAACAATAATGCTTGGAATGCTCTGCTAAATCGAAAGCCAGACAACCAAAGACAACGATGATTGCGACGGGTAGAAAAAAAAACGCCGCCGGCATAGAAATGCCGGTGGAATCCGTTCTGTTCCGGACAGATCAACTGTTGGCATTGCCTCTACCCCTCTACCCCTCTACCCGTGTTGCCACTATAACTCTCTGTCCCTGTCCCTGTCCCTGTCACTACTATCTCTTAAGAATGTGAGACTGAGACCTGGCCCGAGAGTATAATGGTGGTGTTCGGCTGCCTAGTGGCAAACGGCCATCGGCAGTTCGGCTGCGGGGCTTGGACGCTCGACTATAAATTCAAGACCCGCGATCGTATCGAGCCAGTTCTGTTACAGTTTTCAGCTGTTAAACACAACTTTTTGTGCCTTCTGTGCCTCTCTGCCTGTGCCTTTTTTGTGTGTGTGTGTGTGTTTGTGTGTGCATTTTGCGTTTTGCCTTCAATCGATCCTCTCTCTCCTCCTTCGATTTGCCATTGCCACCGATATCCATCGTCATCGCCATCGCCGCCACTGACACCGACACCGACACCGTGTTGTAAAGCCGAAGTCAAAGTCTCACAATTGTGTAATGTCGATGAACCACGCTGTGTATTCAAACGAGTGCCACGCCAACTTACTACAACTACCATACACTGAAGCCGATACCGATCATATCGAAATCGAAACCCACTTGCAGGATATATCCTAAAAATCGCCGCAAACTCAAAAATCCGAAACAAAAACCAAAAAAAAAAAAAAAACCGCTTCAAAGAATTGTTGGGTTTTTTTATTTGTCATTTCTGCGATTTGAGATACATGTGAATTAAAGTTCGAATGTGCCAAGGCCGTGATCTAGACATTCGTTACGCGAATTATCACTGAAGAAACTAAAAAAAAAAAAAAAAAAAAATAAAAGAAGAAGAATACAGTCGCTTCCGCTCGATTAGCGCTCTTCCTCTCCATCTCTATCTCTCTCGCTGTCTCTTTTTGTGTGGCTGTCTCTCTGGCTCTTACGCTGTTATTTGGACACCAATCTCTGACGATCTTCTTCAAGACGGGACCCAAATCTCTGTGAACTCTTAGCTACAAAAAATACTACGCATCTGCGTGTATAAGCAAATCATATTCAAGATTCCGCCACCAATCTGCTACAAGGTCACCAAGACGGCATCCCGCGTCGGACATATGTCATTGCTAAATCAATTGCTATTGAATTTTAATCAAAAAACTCAAACTAGAAGTCATCATAATCTAGAGCTGATAAACTCCTTTATAACATAACAACCAGCTAACAAAAAAAAAAAAAAAAAACAAACAAAATCAGCATTCAGATCTCGCGATCGATTGTTTTACTTTTAAGCGTTAGGGAGAAATTCGCAAACATTTTTTACCGGAAGAAAAAAAAGAAATCAAATTAACAAAAAAAGGTGAGTGTCTATAAAATATGGTGTAGACTAGTCTAGTCTAAATGGGGATGACTAACATATCCCTAAATAATATGTATTATGCAGAGAGTGTGAAAAACCAAATCAGTCGAAATTCCCCTTTCGGTCTAACCCGATTGAAGGGCAAATTGAATTTAATTTTCTGATGCAACATTTGCCAAGCATTCGTGAGATTTAAAGCGATCGATTGAGCGATCGTTGCCCATCGGGTATATACATATATGTATTTAAATATATACGTATACATAATGCTAACACCTTCAAAAACTGTGCCGACGTAAAAGAAATATATATATATACATACATATATATATGTATATGCATATATTTATTTAAATAAGTAATTGGTCACGCTGCTTCTGCTTCTGCTGTTGGTTGTCCGTCCAGACCCCCGTCTAGACATTAAGACCAAAGTGTCGTAGTCGAGTGGGCCCTTAATCTTTCACGCTGCCTGTGTGGGCGCTTGGACAGATATTGACGTCACATTTCACATAAATTGTCATTTGGATTTCCATCCATTGATATGAATATCTTTGGTTTTGTTAGTTGCGTGACAAGTATCTTGTAGATGCGAATGTTTCGAATGTTCTATTTCTGTGCAAACCGCGTGGCATTGTGAAATTCAAATACAAATTTCCAACGAATTAGTATCAAAAAGGACGCTGCCAGCAATCGACTATCCTGGCTGGGGAGGTGTGTGGGATATTTACGATTTTACGTTTTTGCAAATCTATTTTGATTGTTTCCAACTTGTTGATATACACACGTACATATGTACAATTGATAACGATTTAAATGATCAAATGGACCACCATCAGAGATGAAGCTTTAGAGCTGCAGCTGCGTTTAGCCGTCGTCAGGCCATGTGATTAGCAATTATCATTGAGGCTTATCAAGCGACTATATTAATCAAAACTGACGAGTCATAAAGTTTATTAACCTATTTATTAGTAGATCCTGAAACAAGTCACATGACATCGAAATAAATTCTTAAATCTTTTTCGTTTTTTTTTTTTCTTATGCCTTTTTCAGAAAATGAATTTATATCTGTGCGCCATAGCACTGCTGCTGTTCAGTTGCCTTTTGGGGACCAACGGTCGGGCAGTGGACACTGTGGACGATAGTAATGATGATACTGAGAACGATAACGATGTGGACAATTCCATTGAGGCTGAGGACAAGCACAAAGGACGTCCCTTCGAAGTTGATTGGCTGAAATTCACCAATACTCCGCCCACTAAAATGCAACAATCACCGGGTACCATTGTGGAGATTGCCTGCGAAATGATGGGCTCCCAAGTGCCCAGCATTCAATGGATTGTCGGTCACATGCCGCTCTCAGAGGTAGGTCAATCCCAATCTAAATGTGGTGTCCATTTAAAACCAATGAATAATTAATTTCAGATTGATAATCTGGAATCAAATCGCGTCATGGAGAGTGCACCCAGTGCGATAGTGAGGGTCAGATCGGTGCATATCATTGACCATGTACTGAGTGAGCCAAGAATCTATACATGCATCGGACGCACGGGATCTAAAACTATATATGCCAGCACTGTGGTTCATCCACCGCACTCAAATGTGGGTGTGCGTGAGAAGCAATTTGTTGGACCACAAAAGCCCCGCATTATTTACACCGAGAAGACACATTTGGATTTGGTTGGCTCGAATGTGTTGCTGCCCTGCAAAGTGCATTCTCGTCCACGCTCTGAGATCATTTGGGAGAATAATGAGAATAATGTAATCAAGCAGAGCCATCGCTTCAAGGTGTTGCCAACAGGAGAGCTTCTTATCTCAGACCTCAAATGGGAGGATATGGGCAACTATAAATGTATTGCGCGTAATGCAGTTGGTCGAGATTTTGCCGATACTTTCGTTTATCCCGTACTTGTAAGTAAATAATGAAAGAATTTCCTACCCCCACCCAGGCATTTTTGCTAAAATCAAAATTTTCTCTTTTCTCTTTTCTGCTTTTCTTATAGAAGGAGCAGGATTAAAAATTCCACAACAAAATACAAAACAAAAAAGGCTATTGGATTGACAGCAAATTCATCTAGTTAGTTAGATAGACAAATGCCTTTGAAGATGCGTGAAACACTATATACTAAACTATATGCTTAGTCGAAACCCAACAAGAACCTCCAAAAAAAAAAAAAAAAAACCACAAAAAACAAAAAAAAAAATAAACAACAAATGAACAAACAAAAAAAAAAAACTAAAAACAAAAAACAAATGGGTGAATGAATATCAAAGAAAAGGTCAAACGATTTGCAGAATTACGTACAATTAGAATTAAGAAAGAAAAAACAAAAAAGAAAAAAACTTTGCAGTTTAATTATTTAAGTTTATTATTCCGAATCTAATGCCGGCTTAGACTTTAAAACTAATTTCTATTCATAATCCAAGAAGAAGAATCCAGAGAAAACAAAAACCAAAATTCATCATCGTTCATCAATAATGATAATGATGATGATGATGATGGATTTTATGCTAGTTTTAGTATTCTCAGCTTGTAAACAACAATGAAGAATATCATTTTTTGTTTGTTTCTTTAATTAAGCACTGATTGTTCCTAACGAATTCAGGCAAAACTCTAGTGTATTTTATGTAATTTGGCCCTATTACTTAATCAGTGGCCAAAACAAAGAACAAGACAAAAAACAAAAACCAAACAAATGAACGGCATCTGAAAACAAAGAATGACAGAAACCACCCAAGTCGTATTCTCGTTAACGTATTTATGTGCATCAAATCATTTCAAGAATTAATTTATTGATCGACCAATTTCATCTATACACACATACACACATATACATACATACATACACACACACACACACACAGAGTATTCCAATGTTGTCTTTTAAGATAATTTATACACACAAACAACATACATCCATATAAACTTATCATATATTATACATTTTTACCACCATCTTTTATTTAATAAGCTAATTGAACTGAAATAATTGTGTCGTTTATTATTATTTTTTTTTCTTGTTGTTTCTAATTGTTTCCAAGCGCTAGATATATGTATATATATATTTTTTTTTTCGAAATAAAAGCAAAACAATATTATTGGTCGATTAAGCCCAAATTATGTAACATCTTCTTTTTATTGTTTTTTGTTCTTTTCTTTATTTAATCTTTATAGATCTACAATCTACACATGGTCACAAATATATAGATATATTATCTACAGCAACTAATATACAATTATACATTTAGTATATTTGTATATTAAAAAAAAAAAAAAAACATTAATGATATATTTATGTTCTTTTCATAACAAACAACGAATTTGAATAGACCTACATTTATTTATATATATATATATATATGTATGTATATATATATAGGTCTGTATACAAACATATATGTGTATATTTATGTTTTATTGAGTAAATTTTGGCTTTCTATTGTCGATCAACATTCCCTAATATTTGCAAATTTTAATACGGGACGGCTGGCTTTTAAAATACGTTTTTTTTTCTTCTTTTTTTTAAACAAAAAAAAAAAAAATAAAGAGAGGAAAACGCAAGCAACTTTAATGAACTTGAATGAAATCTTAGACGAATAACGAAATGACATTCCAAATATTTACTGCATTTGTCTTTAATATAGCAAATTTTTCAAACATTTAATATAAGATTGCAGAATTGAAGGATTGTAAAATGTTTGCTATTGTCGAATTATGAATAATACTTGAAAATTTCAAATACTTTTGTTGATGACTAAAGGAATGGTGTGAGGAGTGTGTTTGCGTGTCTCTGGACTTTAAAAAGTGTAAAAAAAAATACGTCTGTTAATGAGTAAACAACACACTTTATGGGGGATAACTATAAAGAGAACAGAAGCAGATCAGTGACCGGTTAAGTACAATGAAAGTTTTTTGCCTATAGCAAACTCGTCGATCGTTGCTGGTGCCATTTCCCACTTGGTTTTTTTTTTTTTTTTTTTGTGAATCAATTTGAAAGTCATTTGGTGAGTCATCATCAGTTGACAAAGTGAATTGTGCTACCAGGTGTAATCCAGTTTCACTGCATGTATAGTTGTTTCTATGCTTGGTCTGAAGTTTATGTCTAATCTTTTCTGGTTCTGGTATATGTATGATTGATATGCATTCGACTGGAATTAGTTGAAAGGTGCGCACTCACCCCACGTTGAGACAAATGATCAATGGCCAGAAAGGAAATGAAGTATCAGTTTTTTTTTTTCTTTTCATTTTGGTTTTTTCTTGTTTTTTTTTTTTTTTTTTGTGGGCAATGTTTAGATTAGATAAGTGAAAGAATATACGAGTATATATAATTACTATAACATATCGCTAGATAGATAGATAGATAGACACTTATATGTCAGTGTGCACGATTCAATTTAGCCTTCGGCTTCTTCCTCTTCTTTTTAAAGTAATGGAAAATCGGCATTCCCCACAATACCAGAGTATATATTTATAAGGGTGACGACGCTGGGCAATTATTATTTCATATCAAATCAAAGTTGATTTTCCATATCTATTTAACACACACATTTAACATACATACATACAATTAAATTACATTAGAAAGCAAAATTCGGTCAAATACAAAAAAAAAAAAAGTGGTTAGTATAACTTAAATCGTTTTTCTTTAAGAAATGTAGGGAATTGTAAATAAAAGGAGACAAAAAGTTATAGACAATTAGTATTGTAAAATTTAGAAAATAATAACAAATTATTATCGGCTGCGTCTTCTGTTTTCTTTTGGAATTGAAAGAGTTTTCATTATTAATTTTTTTTTTGTTACACATTGAGCACGGAATGCTTCTTATTGCCGCCGGATGGCATCTGTACGGCCACAACGGCCATACGTCCATCACGCAACGGAGCCAGAATGTGCGTATTTCCTGGTGTAACCACCACAGTCTGAATGGGTACATGCAGTGGAATGTCAAAGACGGGTTTTAGCCTAACAGAATTGGAAGAAAACAATATATGTATACAAAATGAATTTGTACTGCTTTAATGCTGCCTAGTAGTTTTGCTTACCCATGCAATCGGCTCATTGTTATATCACCAGCATCATCGGCCACAACTAAATAATCGGATGCAGTAGCCAATCCAGTAACACGACCAGATACATACTTTGAGCCGAGGCTAGCTCCATTAATGCTATAGACATGCACAGAATGTGAAGCATCATCCAAAGCACTGAAGGCAATATGACCTACGAGGCAAGAAAAGAAAGAAAAAAAAACAAGAAAAATTTTATAAGCTACTGACGTCAGTCTCAAAGCTTCAAGTGATAACAGATAGCTGCTAAACACTAGGACATACATAGATGTATCATCATTATCGCCGACAATGCAACTTAGACTTATGACAGCTCATCTTACAAAAATAGCGGAATGTGGGGCAATGATTCCTTCAATTATACATTCACTACAACTTTAGATTTGAAAAGACTGCAAGCAAAAAATAATTAGCCACTCAGCATCGAATCATCTCTCCGATTCAAATAGGTCATAGCTAAGCTAATTTTTAGATCATTTGCTTATGACCTTCTCTTTTAATTTTATAGTTTAATCGTGCGCGAATCGTTTTAGAATCATTTCAAGTCGTATTTTAATCAAGTAAGAAAATCAACAAATCATTAATAATAGACGCAGTCGTAAGATTTCTTCCAAATATTGGATGGGTAATAATTATGCCTAGCTTTTACTATAATTAGAGAACTCTTACAAACAAATACTGCATATTATTTTAAGTGAATTCAAGAGATTACAAATATAAGATATAAAAGTGATCTGTATATCAGGGTCAAAGGTTATTTTAAAGAGGCAGGACTAGATTCACGACTTTTTTTTATTAAACGATACAATTGAAAACCATTTAAAACCCATACGGATACATACTTATTGTATGTATGTATGTTTGTAGCTAACTAAATGGGTTCAGTCGGTTTTGATTTGATCCCATTTGTTTGAACGACACGCCATGAACGTGTATATACATACGCAGTCAGTTGTATGAATACAACAAACCATATTGTACATATATTCATTGAGCTGATATAGTTAATCAATGAATGGCGACGCGCAGCAATTGGATGGGGTATCTTAATAGGGCCTCTTTAATTGAATTGATTCCAGTTCGAGCAGAACAAATAACTGCTTATCAAAATCAAGAAATATTAAACGCAAATATAAGTACATATATACATAAAACATCTATATGTACATATACATATATGTATGTTTTAATTAATTTTTTGATAATGCGATTTTTTTTTTTGTCTTTATGTCTTGATCAGCCTCAACATAAAGAGAATTATGTATATATAACATACATTACACATATATGCTAGAGAGATAAAGTTGATAGTAAAACTAATAAATTTTTAGTTTTGTACTACAAAGTTTAAAGAGTATCTTGAGGTAGGTATGGCCAGTTAAATACTTAAGCGTAGTAAAATCTAGAAATATTAAAAAAAAAAAAGAAATCTGATAAGAGGGGCGTGCCATTTGCTATAATCTGCATTTCAAGTGCTAAAGTTTAAAAATTTGTTCACATCAAGTATCAAAGTTTATTGATTGCCGTGTATTTAAAGCTATATAGATGGTTAGATAGTAAAAGTTTAAGTGTCCATATAAATATAATAATTGCAAATCTTAATTCAAATATTTTGTCATGGCGACTTCTAGAAATTATAGCATTATTTTCAGAATTATATAATTCGATAGGCAACGCTTTCTTTTGTATATATCAAGTGCCGAATTTTCGAAGGGGAAAATGAGAGAAATATACTCAACCAAGAGCGAAATTTTATCTAACTGTTGAAATTTTGATATCCCCATCAAAATTATGAGCTAGTTTTGCCATACAAAAAAACAAATAGATGGAAGGGTTCGAAAAGTTACACAAAATTTCAAAAATGAATAGCTCTTAATTCTAAATCGTAAATACGATGTGGGTTTCATATACATATGTAGTATATAAATCACTGTCATTCAATCATCATTATTGAAGAAGTTGAGTGATTTCATTTAGGGCTGGCTGATAAGATGGGTCCAGTCATGGAATTTGCGAACGTATGCACATAAACTACGTCACTCTGACAAAGATAGCCTCACTCGGCCCGGCCTCTATTTTTCTTAAATAACAATAAATAATAATGACTATAATTGGAAAAAAACACACACAAAAGTAATAATAATAAATACACTTTATCTGTCTGTCTGTCTTTATGGTTTATAGAAATTCATCGTGTTATATATTTATTAAATGAATTGACACTTTTTTTTCACGATAAAGTGATTTTGAAAAAGGGCCATGACCAAAGTTCTTTTTCCTGTCCTCATTACAAAAAAAAAGAAAATATATATATATATATATACATATATTGATTTATTCTATTTAGTTCTGATTATCAGTAACGCTTGAAAAATATGAGTTGGAAAATTTCTTATTACTTTTGCGACTTTGAAATGAACAAAGATTTTAGAGGTACTGTAGATTTGAATACTATTATCTAGAACAATTTTAAAGTTTATGCTGCTTGCTTTGAGTAAAATATCAACGATTTTGTTATACTTTACGCATACAGGGTATAAGAATCACGTGATTCTTGGGCATTGCGTCGCATTTGGAAATTGGTGATAAGACAATGCGATGCTGATTAAATTACTTGATTGCTTGCTTTTCAAACATAATTGGACATTGACATAGCTCTCGCTGTCGTTGCCTTTTCCATTGTATGTCACGTGAGTGTTTGGGGCTCGATGTATACAATGACGACTATGATGAGTTTAATTTTTGTTTTTTTTTTGTTTTTTTATTTAGTGAAGTGGGTCATTTTAACACTATATACTACCTAGCAAGGGTAGAGAAGAAGCTAAGTTGATTAAACATATTGCGACAGCTTTAAATTGAACTGAACCATTTGGATTTCCTAGCCGCATTGTGGTTAGAAATTGGATCCAAGACCTTGGCAAATTAATTATGATTAGCAATATAATATATATTTAAAGTATTCACAAATGTTGCGTTTTTACTTGAGGTGTTTAATAAAATGGAAAAAACTTCAAGTGATCTAATATAGCAGATACTTTCGTAGCATTAGTTAGCTTCAGTTTTGGGTTGAGCATGCAAAATGAGACAAACAGTTTAGGTTTAAAAAATAAAAATAAAAATTTAGTTAAGTAACGTTCATTATTTCTTTCCAGTCTTTGATTTAATTGTATATAAGTGCTGGAAAATGAAATAGCATATAGAGAAACGAAATCTATATATAATGCCCTTTAACTGCATTTCGTTCTAATGAAACTTTTCTCATAGTTGTTTTGGTGGCAGGCAACACAATTTTGAGACCTAAATGTTTAATAAAATCTATTGCATAGTTATAGGCTGATAACTACCTTGATAGGAGACCGTGAGAAAGGAGATTTGTACACACGACTCTGTGCATCCGATTGGCTTAAGCGTTCTCACAAATTGACCCTCCTGTAGGGTATACACATTGACAGTGCCATCCTTGGAAAATAGAAGAAGATATTTTACAAATTGCAATAAAAAAATTATTTTTCGTCATGTTTTCAAACTCACCAACGATCCTGAGACCACCAAATCCAATTCAGTATAGATTGCCACACTAGAAACGGCATTATCATGGCCATAGAGCACATTTAATGGCTTGGGTGCAAAACTGTTTTGTGTATTGAGTTGCGAGATTGTTTGCATATACGATTGGCCTGTCAGGACATGTCCTGGTATGTTGCTGGAGTGTCCAGCACTCTGTTGAGTCCACTGAATGCTCCACACAATGCATGTGCAATCTCGTGAACCAGTTACCAAATACGAACCACAATTGTCAAGAGCCAGACAGGTAATGATGTCCAAATGACGTGTTACAGAAGCCACCACTTTGCCTTTATTTAAATTGTAAATCCTTAAGGAATTATCCCAAATTCCGCCGGCATACAAAAGTTTGCCATCCGTGCTAACAGCAAACAATTGTGAATGAATTGGCTGCGATGGATGGAAGGGACCAAAGACTCTCTTGCGGTTTCTGCAGAAAGTTAAAAAAAATGTCAAAGTGTTAGATTCTATCGATGTGACTCCTCTATAGGATACATACTTTAGATTGGTAGTGGTGGCATCGATCTCTAATAAAAATCCTTGCTCCTTGTCAAACGATAACCAAGAATTGCAGCCTAAGATGGCATTTTTAGATAGACTGACCAGAACATCAGGACTTAATTGCAAAAATGAGCGTGGCGGACTTCTTGGCGAACTTAGGAAAACAATTGGATCTTTGGGTGTGGACAATTCACAATAGTATTGGACAACCTTATCCAAAAATTGTGTAAGATCAGGACGACGCAGCTCGGCACGTACCAGCTTCAATGCACTCTCGTCCTGTGTGAGCCGTCGTGGATGTGGCTCGCGCAATAGTTGTGATGGTACCTGACCAAAATTATTTATCATTCCTAAAATTACAAAAAGAAATATATTAGCCGTTTGACATTCCAAAAGAAGGCAAGGCAATACTAACCTTCAACAGCCTCTCTTTCCACCGCATTGGTTATCTTATCGAGGTCGACGGCACCTTCATAGGAGCAATAATAGAATACATTCAAGGCCTCCACAGCCTTGGAACCTTTTTGCTTGTATCCGAATATTAAATCGATCCAATTGTGCAGATGTTGACTCACATACTCCGATTCAAGAGATCGCCGATGTATGGATATGAATTCTTCTGGTGTGGAAGCCCATGGAGGTAGTAAAACATCGTCAACCTTTTCCTTGGTAATTTGCAGTTGACCCAAGTCAAATCTGAAATTTAAACGTGACATTAAATTAATTCTGGATTATTAAAAAAAAAAACAAAAAATTGTCACTCACTTGTTCATGTTTTTCAAGAACTCTGGAAAATAGAAGAACTCTGGAATAAGTTCTTTTACATCATTTGGATTGTCCATTAGTAATTTCCAAGTTTGCGGTATCGAATGAAATTGCCGATCAGCCACATCGAAGCGCCCGCTCTGTAGTTCAACATGCAGCGATGTGAAGGGTTCCACACGCAACAGATAATGGAGTACTCCAGCCGAATTGGAATAATGCGTACCATAATGAAATTTAGGTATGGCCCCCGATGGATCCTCAAAGGAATCGTATTTGCTACGCACTTCCGCTTCGTTTTTGGGATTAATCTATTTGGACATAGGTTAAAATGTAACATTTATTTTAAAATAATCTGAACTACTTACACATCCAATGGGTTTGGATAGATCACGAAAGGATTTAGGATCTGTTAGATCCAATACATCACTGGTATAGTCGGCTAATATCCATGGGAAGACAGGATACTGGCTTAGATCATTATATGAACGTCCTAAAAATCATTAAAAAATTACTTTTAGTCTTTAAATAATAAATTTTACATAATAAATCTTACCAGCTATGGTATTTAGATACATCAGGTACTCAAAGTTTGAGATTTCTCGATTGACCCAACGCTGTGTGAGTCCAGAAGTCTTCAATAGCTCAGCAGGTGAACGTCCAGAGCCATATAATATATTTGATGGATGAAGTCCCACGATTTTGGTAAAAACTTTATTGCGAACCTATCATGTAGGAAAATAGCGAATCAAAAACTAGTCTCAATTCTCAGACTTGTGTTTTAAATTACCTTTGTGGTAAAATTAAGGAAATAACTTGTCTGATCGATTAAAAAGATTTCCAATGCACTTCGCCTTAAATTATATTTTCGCAAATGAACTTCACGTATTTTATTGATGTGAAAACGAAAATCATGTTTCGATGAATCCTCCGAGAGTGGACTTAGATCGACAAATATGAACGCACTTTGATTCACTTCGATGCGTCCCTTGACCTTAGTCATTAGGGTGATTAATTCACATTCTTGTGATATGACTAGCTTCTCTAGTGCCACATCCTGCTGTGACTGTGTCTCAATTAGCAGGCGTAGCTCCTCCTCCAGCTGTTGGCTCTCATCGTCAACAAGAAAATCACGTACCACAGCATTCTTAATAGTTGAATCGAGCTCTGATATTTTCCTAATAAATACACAAAATGTTTTTATGTTTTATCAATATCACATTCAATAGAAATTATTCAATTTTTTTGTTGTTTGCTTACTTTGTATCGTATGCATTGGTGGCATTATCACGCAAATTGGCGGCATTCTCATGATTATTTGGATAGAGCTGCGGCTCCAGTTTCAGACGCATCCGGGTCACATTCTCATGAGGTGACAGTTTCCAGAACTCTTTGGCAAACTCACTACAAAAGAATATAATAAACGAAGTTTTTTTTTTAGAAAAATGGTAACAAAGGTTTAACATACAATATATGTATATAAATCAAGAAAAAGTCAATTTCATGATTTCAGTTACAAGTTTCATTTTATTATATTGGGGTTAAAGTTTTACGGCAATGCTCTTAATCGAAAGTATATATACAAATGAAAATCTTTTGGCAATTTCTCTATCATCTCTCTCTCCTTCGTTTTTAGGTTTTTAGACAACAATGGGGCCGGCTAAAGTTTTGGCAAGCACCGGAGCTGGTGCAGCAGCAGCCACTAAGGGTGTGGCAGCAACTGGAGCAGCAATTGTCTTGGCCACAACGGGAGCAACGGGAGCAACGGCTTCAACAGCAGCAACTGGCACATCCTTTTGGACAACAGCATTGAATCCATTGATGGGATCAGCGTAGTAGCTAACAATACGACGAGAACCATCGGGTTCGATCAAGGAGTATGAACCACGTACAATATCACCATCACGAGTCTCCTCTTGGGTCTTGGAGTCACCAGTCAGAATGTCTTGAACGTTGTAAGCATATTTGTACTGTGGATGGGCATCAACAATCTCAGTGGCGATGGGAGCAGCAACTGGAGCAGCCAAAGGAGCAGCAACTGGAGCGGCCAAGGGAGCTGCAACTGGAGCGGCTAAAGGAGCAGCTAGAGGAGCAGCAACTGGAGCAGCCAGAGGGGCAGCCAAAGGAGCAGCAACTGGAGCAGCCAAGGGAGCTGCAACTGGAGCAGCTAGAGGAGCAGCAACTGGAGCAGCTAGAGGAGCAGCCAGAGGAGCAGCAAAAGGAGCAGCAACTGGAGCAGCCAGAGGACCAGCCAAGGGAGCACCAAAACGGGCAGCGAAAGGTAAACCAGCGTATGGAGCAGGACTAGCTAACAAAGGTGCAGAGTAACCAAATGGCGCTGAATACGCAGCCGGTGCAAATAATGGTCCAGCACCCAGATGGGTAGAATAAGTCAATGGTCCTGGTGCTGCGGCCAAGGGTGCCAGACCAGCCTGGGCGCCCGATAGAGCCATCGAGAAGAGAACAGCAACAACCTAATTCAAATAATTAATCCAATGAATTGTTTATCCACTGATGATACAAGGGTAAATCCTCCTCTTGTTGTTTCCTTACCGTCAAAAGATACATTGTAGGGTTTAGGGTTTCGTTAATTGCCACCGTAGTCGGTTAACCAAATTGAACTGACATGCCTTTACCAAAGAAGCGTCGTCTTTTATACACAAAAAACGCCCACCGCCGGAAACTATTCGCAAAATTTGCGTTTAATTTGTAACCTATCTGTGGAAGGCATTGTTACTCCCCCGATCCGACTAGTTTTGGTTGCGTCTGTCTACTCTGTTTTGGGGGGGATGATCCAAATTCCCATCACGTATGCCACTTTTCCGTTGCCTTTTTCATGTGTGTTTTTTTTTTTCTTTTGGATCAATTCGGTGGCCCATGGCACATGACCAAAGTGTTTCATGTGATTGGTGTTGAAAGTGAATGCGATTTTGCTTTGATTTGATTATTTTACTTTATTTTATTTTTTATTATTGTCTTTAAACGCTTATTTTGTATTTGTCCGCGCGTATTTTGTATGTGCCATCAATGACAATGGCTTCAATATTCTTTTAAACCATGGTAAAATCACAATTAACTTGCATACGTAACTCACAAGAAATATGTAATAAGAAATTCAATTTGGAAAACATATTTCAAATTTCAAACTTAATTTTTTATCAAATTTTTATGTTAGTCAAAGTCAAATTGTGGTTATCTTATACACCTGAAGATGATGCTAAATCTCTGCCTCGAGGATTTTAATTTGATACGTTTGTAATCTCAACCTCTTTTCTTCAATGAAATATTTCAAAATACTTATACCCTCAAAAAAAGTATTAAAAAATTATTCCGATGTTTGTAACGCAGAGAAAACTACTTCCTCCTCCGGCACAATAAAGTATGAAAATTCTTAATGAAAAATGAAAAGTCGACGCGATATGCCCCATCCCGCAATTTCAAAACTATTGAGATTAAGTTTGATTTGTAAACTGCTTCTTATTATATATAGCTTAACTTCTTTAGTTGGCCAGAACAGAATATCATTTTAATATATAGCTGCTATAAAAACAATCGATCGAAATCATATTTTTTGATTCGAAAGTTACCGACATGTTCAGTATTAAATACTTTCGCCCGACCAAAAGGTATGCTATTTTATTTATAGAAAGTATTTTCCCAAGCTACACCTTATGTTTTTATCCACAGTTTTCTTCATTCAAGACTTTTTATTAACATGAATTTTGTTTACTCCCGGATAGTGGTTGAGGCCAAAAAATAAAATGCTCAATTTTTTTATTGTCGGCAGCAAAGGGTTACAAAAAAAAACGTCGACAATCAATCGAATAAAAGCAACAAGGTACTAAAACGAAGCAAGCTTTAGCTTGGACAAAATTACGTTATACCTTATTTATCAAAAGGCGCTTATAGGATAGTTCGAAAAAAAAAACATTAAGAAAATGTAGAAGCTGAAGTAGCTCAAACAAAGTTGTCATTTGGATACAATTTTTTTATACATCATATTCCCAAGGTTCAAATCGGTTAAATATAACTTCTAAAACAATCATTATACATACATATGTACTAGTTGAAGATTTGCTATACAAAACAAGATTACATAGTTTAGGATCTACAGTATTGGCAGCAGACTATCCTTAAATCCAATCATATACTAGACTCAGTAAGATTTTTCAAACGAGAATATTATACATTAATTTATTACTCGCACTTTGTGAACTTATTGAAGAAACTTTCAATGATCATTTCTCACTGAAACTCTCTTTTTTGCATTTTTGCAGGCATTTTTGTAGATTAATAGATTAATATAAAAAGTCAGTAATGAATTAACCTATTAAATAAAAAAAAACCATTTCCAAAGTATAAACAAGTATAAACAAAATATGGTTGAACAAGTAATAATGACTTAAAATTTGAAACACACTTTTGAAATCGAAACCTAATTGACGACTTGGTGTAAGATATGCATTCAAATTAAGGGTTCGCTTGCGGTAATTACCATCAGCTTAATACTTTGGGTGTGTCCTTAGTGCGTGCCTTTATTGACTAAATAATCAGTCACTTTTATTTTCTTTGAACGACCTTGCCACTTGTTGGCTACAAATTCAATACACACAGTTCACAGTGAGCGCAATAAAAGTGAAGGCACACCAAATGATAGACATTTTAACGGTCACTGGCACGGATGTTTTTGCAGCCGGAAGAAACTACAGTTATGTGTGAACGGAATATACAATTGCTCGTTGTGTATGTCCTTCTTGATTAATTGTAATTAAATTGATTACAAAAAAAAAACACACACAAAATAACTGTATACAATTTGCATTTAATGTCCATTTAAGGGCAACTGAGTCGAAGAATTGGTAAGACAACATTGTTTAATCCAGGGCCACCCGTCTCAGTTTTTTTTTTTTTTGGTTTTTTTGGTCTTCTGTTCTTCTACTAATATTTGGTCTTGTAATTAGACTGAATTGAATGGTCTTGTTTTTTAGAGCTGATGCCAATGAATGCCTCAACACCATGCAGCTATTACATCAGACGACAAATCGTAAAAAGTTAGAGAACTTGAGAATTTGCCCAAAAATAAAACCAGATTTGCAGTTCCCATTCGATAAACTAGTCTTGGTCTCTCACTCTTGGTCTTGGTATTGGAGACTGTTGGTGTATAGAGAAAGAGAGAGATATTCCATTGAGTAAAGAAAAAAACAGACAACGCACCATGATGAAATCTAAACCAAAAAACATGAAATCGAAGCACCGATGAGATTGGTCAGAGTAAGCTTACATACAGCAGACACTGCAAGTAATCGCAATTGTCATTTAGCCTATAGATTGGCCAGTTAATAGAAGGCGAGTTAGTAGGTGTAAGTGCGACGGGGTTGGAAAGGAGTGGAGAGGTCTTTAAGTGGTGGAAAAACTTTGCCAACGAATCGAATATAAAACTGAAAAGTCCACTGAAAAATGCATCAAACAGTCAAGTTGAGTTCTTGCAGTACAGACCACAAGCTCTCAAGCTCAAGCAGTCGCTTCCTTGCATCCAAAAGTCTCCTCTGCTCTCAATATGATTGCCCAGGTAAGGCATACACCGCAAACCATACTACACAGCACCCAAAGGATTTGTAAAACAAGGATCTCATCTTTTTCTCCATCTAGACGTTGTTCGTTCTTGGACTAGCTCTGTCGGTTACCCGGGCTCTACCCATCGATCCTTATGGCCCCTCATTGTTGGCCGCACCGGCCATCTCTTATGCCACTGGGCCTAAACTACTAGCTGCTCCTGCCATTTCGTATGCTGCTCCCAAACTGTTAGCTGCTCCTGCCATCTCGTATGCCACTGGACCCAAATTGCTAGCTGCTCCTGCCATTTCGTATGCTGCTCCCAAATTGTTAGCTGCTCCTGCCATCTCGTATGCCACTGCACCTAAATTGCTAGCTGCTCCTACTTTATTGGCTGCTCCGGCTCCAGCTTTAGCTGTGGCCAAGGTTGCCTTACCCGAACCATATGATCCCAACCCTCAATACAGTTTCTCGTATGGTGTAACCGATCAACACACTGGTGATTCCAAGCAACAGGAGGAGACTCTGGTCAATGGTGTCGTTCAGGGTAGTTACTCTTTGGCTGAGCCCGATGGCACCATACGTAAGGTAACCTACACAGCTGACAAAGTTAATGGATTCAATGCAATTGTCGAGAAGAAGGGTACGGCCACTGTGGCCATTGCTAAGCCCGCTTTGGCTGTGGCCGCTGTTCCCGCTCTGACTAAAATTGGATACGCCTCTGCTCCTGGCCTCAGTTTGGCCGGACACTACTAAGGCAAACCAGCAAACAGAACAGAATTAAGGATCCACCGATCTTATAGACCGTTGTTAAATAGTTATAATGCTCCATCTTCTTCATCCTTTTAACTTTCGCTCTGCCATAAGTAGAAATGGCGTGCAAATGCTGTTGCCTCCAATAGGTTTAAATCCCTCCCAAAACTCATTTTCCCTATATGTATATATAGTGTTGTTCTGGAGAACAGCTATCTACGGCAAAAAGAAAACAATCTTAGTAAATTAAACACTGCATTAACCGAATAAAAATTTCGGTACAATAAAAGAAAACAAAAAAAAAAAAACATAAATCTCCAAATTGTTTTTATACCTATATATTTTTACGAATTTTGTAAGGTCAAACAGGTTTACTGAATTTTCGATGAGACGCATGTGGAAAGAGCTACCATAAGAGGGAGAGTCCCCTAGCTACCAACTACCAACTACCACCTAACTAAAAGTGGCTACAAATGCTGATCACGATCACTTATTGTTCATATTGAGTAAGTTACTGTCCCCGTCTGTTGCACGTCAATTGAGGAAATCATTTTTCGGTATCATTTTTGGCAGCAGTTGCCAAATGGGCAGCTTATGAGTCGCATGGGCATAGCCCGTCGGCCGTCTGTTAGCCCTTTAAAAAGCAATGTTTCAGTGCTGTAGTAGATACAGTAGTCAATTAACCACAAACCAAACCACCAGACATTGCCATGGCTCTTTTCAAGGTACTTGAAGGAGATGCAATTAGGAAAAGGAATACTTTAAATGTGTAAATGAAATATTTCTTTTTTTTTTTTCAGATTATCTTTGCCAGTTGCCTGCTGTTGGTCATTGATGGCGCTTTGCTGCCAGGCATTCCACTTCATGCCACCGAACTGGATCCTCATCCACAATATGCCTTTGCCTATAATGTGCAGGATGGTTTAACCGGCGATAGCAAGAGCCAGCAGGAAGTTCGTGATGGTAATGTTGTCAAGGGTTCCTATTCAGTGGTCGATGCTGATGGCACTTTGCGTACAGTATTCTATACTGCCGATGATAATGGTTTCAATGCTGTGGTTCAACGTGGTCCAGTTCCAGTTGCAGTCGCACCGGCACCGGCACCACCAGCACCAGTTCCATTCCTAGGCTAGTTTCCTGGACAACAACAACAAAAACAACTACTATTACCATAACTACCTACTAACTAGATTGTAAAGTATAAATTATTATGCTGCTGGATTGATGTATTAATTAATAAAAAAAAAATAAATTTAATTCAATATGAGAGCAAACATCATTCGGAATGAAAGAAAGGGACATGGTCACCGGTTACCGGTTCTCTCTCTCACAACTATCGGCGAACGCACATTCATTTAAATATCAGAATTTATTATTAGTCGATTTTCATGTAGCCCATTCACATATATTCACATTTTGCTTACAAGTTATTCAATAGTTTAATTGAAAGCAGAAATCAGCACGAGATACAATTTTGGATTACGCAAACTAGGCATGTCTCCGTTTCGTTCCGTTCAAAAAACAAAAAAAAAAAATACTAAAAATTGGTTAAAATGGGCAAAATTGTCCCAATAGTAAAACATATTGTTGTTGTAAGATGTGGGAGAAGGGTGGGAGGGGGAGATGGTACGAGGTTGTGTCTCTGGACAGTCTCTGGGGGAGATTTGGTTGGGCGCGGCGGCTCAAGCAACTACATATGTCCCAGTTTCGAAGGCTGTGCGTGCACACACCTTTCAACAATCGACGTCGATGGCGATGGCGATGGCGATGGCGGAGACGACGATGCTGGGTGCGTGCACTCCCATCTAGTGGCCGAACAGTCACATACCTGATGCCGCCCGGCCACCCGGTTGCACACACACACACACGCACACCAGTTCGTTCTATGTGGCACCAAAAGTCGCTTTCCAAATTGAACTTTTTTTCTCTTTTTTTTTTTTTTGTCACGACGCCGACTGCAGCCGGCATGGAACCAGTTTAATGTCGGACCGTCGTCTGTCGTCTGTCCACCATTTACTTGCAGTTACATAGGAGGAGGCGGCGGCAGCCCCACACACATATTTTGCGTGGCTGTTACGTTCTTTGCTACTAGCTCTCTAACTCTCCTCTGTCTCCGTCTACCCCTCCATCGCCTCTCCACCGTTTCCGCCACTGTCTTGGCCTACCAATTGCCATGGGCAAAACGGCAACGGCAACTAAAATAAGAAAAACTACAGGGCCATGCCGAAGTTATACATACTCTCTATCTCTCTCTTTTGCTAATAAAAACAATAATTTCTGAGGGAGAACTATTGATATTTCTTGTCTATGACTCAAAGACTAAGCAATAAAAACTAGGTTTAAAAAAAAAGTATAATACTTATGTAAATAGATATTTTTAAAACTGATTTTTGTCAAGTTAGTTTCATATATTAAATATCTTTAAGAAAAAACTGATTTTTTCTATGGTCATTTATAATGTATTAAACAGATAATTTTGAAAACTTATTAAATGTATTTAAAATTTACAATTATGAAATTAAATGATGATTGTTTAAATTGAAATTCTAATATCTATTGATTTTTGATTAACCTTGCCCCAGGTTAACTCGATCTGAGAAGAAGTCTTACATGACAAGAGATCTAAAATATATACCTATTTTAATTTACTGCTTGACAAAGTGATTATGAAAATGATTTATAACCATATTTGAATAGGGTATAAAAATGAATTATTTTATGTTTGTTGTTAGGTTATTTGCGATTGGTGCAAGTATTTTTCATATACTCCACACGCATGTGTACTTTTTAGTTGTTTATTATTGTTGTTATTGTTGGTGTTGTTGGTGTTGTTGTTGTTGTTTTTGCATAAATATTTGTTGCAGGCGGCGGCGGCACCACAGATTTGGCTGCGAATTTTGGAGGCCTATAAAAAGCAATTGTCGATTGGTAACAGAACCACAGAGTAGATTTATTTGTCATCACAGCAGCAACCAGCAAAATACGCAGCAGCAGCAGCATCAAAAGCAGCAGCCATCAAACCAATAACCAAATACAACAAACAAACAAACAAACAAATTGAAAGAATGGCCCAAAAGGTGATCCTTGTTTTAAGTGCTCTGGTAGCAGTCGCCACAGCAGTGGTTGTACCTGGTCCTGGTTTGGCCCTGCCCGGCTATCCAGCATATCCTTCATTAGCTGCACCCGCTTTGCTACCCAAACTGGCTGCACCTGTATATCCTGGCCTGGCCAAAGTGGCGACCATCGCCAAAGTGGCAGCTCCCGAGCCATATGATCCCAATCCACAATATAGCTTCAGCTATGATGTTCATGTAAGTGCAACATTAATCCTAACATTAATCCTTTTTCACTTGGTCATTATAATATTGAAATTTGCAGGATGGTTCCACTGGTGATGTAAAGAGCCAACAGGAGACACGCAGCGGTGATGTGGTCCAGGGTGCTTACTCTCTGATCGAAGCCGATGGCACTCGCCGCATTGTGGAGTATACTGCCGATCCAGTACATGGATTCAATGCTGTTGTCCATCGCGAGGGTGCTGTGGTGAAAGCAGTGGCTCCAGTTGCCAAGGTCCTGGCACCAGCTCCAGCACTTTTGCACGCTCCATTGGTGGCCAAGGTGCCAGCCTATGCTCCTGCCTTGGCTCCGGCCTATGCTCCTGCTCTGGCACCAGCCTACGCTCCGGCATTGCCCAAATTGGCATTGCCTGCCCTCTCGCCTCTGGGCTACCACTAAGTCATAAGGCCCTTCAGTTGACGACCTCTTGCCATCAGATCTTACCACAACGATAACGGACACATTGCGACGACGACCACATTAGCTCTCTCCTTCCCATCGTAGTTGATCATAGTTGTAGTATTTGTAGTAGTTGAAAACGAAACGAAATTCGCGGATCTAAATAAGCGGATCCCTATTCATCATCTTCTACACACTCCACTTCAGTCCACTCACTACTCACTACACACACATACTATTCCTGTCATGTATGTTTTTTTTCTTGTCTACTTAATCTTAAGGCTGTTTTTGACCGCGATAAAAACTATCTATTATAAATCCTAAAAAAAAAATATTTGTTTTTTTTTTATTTATATTGAAAATAATTGAATAGTTGCAATTAATTGGTTAGATAAATAAAATTTGTGACTCATTTGCAATATCAATTATCAATTATCTTATTGATAGCAAAATAATTCAATCCCAACCGATTTCAATCTTAAAGTCAAAAGAATTGGCCTACCCAGTCAAATAGATCAAAACTCCTTACATTTGTCTCCTCCGCGTGACAGGCTTAAAGAATGGCTTTAGGCCAGATGTAAAGATAAAATAAAACAAGTTGGGCTTGGCTGGTTTAATTGATTTATGATTTCATATCCCTGCAGCCTGTCACATATTGGCCAAATAAATTATACCCACCTTATGAGCTTAATGGTTTATATTCTTATATACACCTATCTCTTGTGCTCTACAGATATTTAGCTCTATAGGTTCAATTGAAATAAACAATTGTTAACTTGTTAATATTTTCTAGACGTTCTTTTGTAAGTTTAAGAAAATCTTTAATTGTCAAATTGATTTTAATTTAATGCTCTTCAAGGAAAACATAATGCATTATTTTATGTTAGATTTGATATATAGTATGTAAGCAGATCAAGGTTCTTTTTAAATTTTTGCCACGCAGTTTTTTAAATCATTCAAATGAAAAACGACTTTAAGATACTCTTGACAAAAATGCATTTTATTGAACCACTGATGTAAAATAAAGACAAATCATAGTTTTGACTTGTGTGGAAAGGGTATCTTCAAATGGGCATATATTATAATATTTAATTTATTAGTGTTTATGCGGCAAATGAATCAGTTTAGTTGACTTTATTGTAGCAAGTTTTGCTTGTTGGCGGCCTTAGATTGCCAATGGATTGTAACTTTATCGCTCAAGGTCCGTGTACTGGAGTACATACGCACCTGTCCTGGCTGGGCCGAATGACCACATTGCATTCAATATCTTACGCACACACACGCACACACAAACACACAATGGAAAACTTGAATTTGAATGGCATTTTGAATTTTAAGTGAGTGTTGCTGCTTGACTATTTATCAATTAATAAACGCTTAGTTATCCATAACTTGTGTGAGGCGGTGCCGATATTGAAATTGTGATCTCTTCTAATAAGACAACTAGACAGACTATAAAAATTTTCTATCTCTCTTTTTATGTGCATTTTTATATATGCATATTTAATATATATCACACATATTATACATATATGTTTGGTATTTTATGTAACACTGAAAGAGGTTTGTTTGTGTTACACTTGCAGTTGCATAATTGAAGCATTTGTTGCACTTTGCTTTAAACGTTTTGATGATTTAATAAAACTAAATTAAAATGTTAATCGCAACACGAACAGACAAACAAAGTAGACAGCGCAATGGGACGGTTTGGGCGAAAGCGTAAAACACAACCAGGTAGGTTGGATAGAGGCAATAGACGGCAGTTAGCTGGTGTTGAATGATGTTGCAATGTGTTAGTTTGTTACCACCACAAAACCATAACCAGAGGGCCAAGAAAAGTTTCTATACCCTAGGCCAATTCTCCAAGTCATAAGGAAATGAATTTTAATTTTCCCCCAACATCTCACTCTCTCTCTCTCTCTCTCCTCCCTCTCGTTAACATAAAAACTAATATTTCCTACTAAAACAATTTCCAAAAGGCGGCTTAAAAAATTAAACCACACTTCTTAAATCGAAATTAGCAAACAATGAAATTTTTATGTTGTGGTTGATATTTACTTAATTAAACTTTGCCACTTCATTTAGGTTTAGTCAAAAACGATTTTAAAAATTTTATGGTTGAATTTTTGATTTCCATATTTAATTATTATAATTGATGTAATGCAATACAAGTGTTTAATGATTATAGGCAGCGGTAGATCAATCTATAAGAAACGTCTACTCAATTGGAAAAGTTAAGCAAACTAAGCTTAAAATCAAGATTAAAACAAAGACAAAAACATATGTACATATTTATTATTTTAAGGTTTAATTCAATTACAGAAACTTTAACTAAACAAGGCCTTTGATTGGAAATTCCTTAGCTAGATAATTTACATTCTTATAAATCGAATGTGTTTTTATACATAATGATTTTTTTGAGAAAATCGGCAAAATTTGTGTTTTGAAGCTTTAATGCAAACTTAAAGATTACTTTCTAATACGAAAACTGATATATGAATTTTAAAAAATTACTGGAAAATCGGCAGCAATTCAGGTTCATAATGTTAGGATATTAGGGGATCATATTTCAAATAATCTTTGGCGACTTTGAGTTAGATCTCAATCAATTCGTGACGAAAACAGCAAAATATTCCAATAAACCTCAATTTTATGAAGTTCAATTTTTTAAGTATTTCAGAAATGTATGTCTTTCTTTTTTCTAGTTAGAATGTCTATCAATCTGAATTAAAAAATCCAGAACTTAAAATTTTTTTAATTTTCATAAAATATGTTTTTTTTTAATGTGAAGTTAAACAACACTAAATTTCTATAATTTGTTATTGTTTGAAATCGGCTAGAAACTCATGAAAATACAGTCTAACAAAAAGGCAAATTAACCAGAAATTCATATTTTAAATGAAAACAAAAAACCCATCGACACAATGACTTGTTATACACGCCTTTAAGATGTCAATTGTTATTTGGTTAAATATAATCCTAAAATAGTTAGTGATTCTAAAATGTTCTGTTCAAAACTAATCAGCAAAGTAGTTGAACGACTCAAGAGATGCAAGATTTACACTATAAACATTGAATTAAAGCAAAATAAAATAATAAATAAATAGATCTAAGTGGTTTGTTTTATTGAAGATTTGGCATACCTCGTAATAATGTCAAAATAATTTGTTCGTTGTTCTTTTAGAATTCATTGCAAAAGATATATGAGTAAATTTATTATAAATATAAAAGTAAACTATTCAGTTTGTAGTTAATTGCAGTTAGTTTTCCATACAAGAGTTGATGAGTTTTATTCTTGTATATTACTAAATTCCGGCAGGTCCAAGACTAGAATCTTTTTAGCCACAGAGAGGTGATAAGATTTTTGGTACTAAATCAAAATTACTTCGGCAAACTTATAAAGCATTTCAAAAGTAAATTAAACTTAGGCTAGGCTATAATTTTCGATAATCTGGGTTTTAGAGAATGTTTTCAACAGAAAAATTAATAAAAAAAGCTCTTGAAAAATTATGCGAAATTTTAAAAATTATTATTGACGAATAGTAAGTCGTAAAATTTAGCTGAGTTGTTTAGTTAAATAAAGGGCCTACTATAAAATATCCAAACAATTGTACCAAAAGTTTCTCTAGACTATTTTGCATTTCAAAGTGAAATTAAACTCAAAGAAAAACAGAGGAAGATGGAATGCCGACATTTATATGCCCTTAAAAATAGTCCACCAGTTGACTGTAAGGTTTCCAAATAAAAATCCAGATGCCTTTGCACAATTATGTTAAACATGTTATCATATGATATATATGTAGCATAAAGAAAAAAAAACTTAAAAGATAGATATTTAAGCATCAAGTTGTCAAACTTTTAGAGAAAATTTGTGTACTTCTTTCTTAGGGTAAGGGTATCACTCAGTATGATTATACAAATTTACTTTCGAGATACATATGTAGTATATATAATCATTAGCGATGGCACGCCCGATTAAAATTGTAACGTTAAGCAATTAAAATGCTTAATTTCATTTTATTTCATAATCACATACACAGAGAAGATGGAAGCTAAAGACAAAGACAAATAAAAAGAAAAAGAAATATTTAACTTACCCCGTAAACCAGGGGCCTCTTGGACCATACAAGAAACGTTTCGCTGTCTTCCATTTCTTCCGTATGTGACTGTCGATCGTTTTACGCTGCACGGCTGCCGTTTGGAGTCGCTGACTCTCCTCCACCTGTCGCATTTTCCATGGCATATAAATCTTTTGCTGGAAAACGCGACGGTTCGCTGCTTGGAATGAGGCTCGTTGATTTGAGGCCGCCTTGCATGCCTCATAGCATTCTGCCCAGAATCTATTGATTGGCTCCCACAAATGCAGTTCGATATCGCGCTGATAGTGATCGTATAACGGTTTCACCTGCAAATTTCATTTAATTACAAAAGATTTTGTTTATTGATAACGAAAATTAACTAGAGATTTTCGCCCACGTTAAATTTTTCCTGATGTTTCCAGGCTTTTCAAGTCCAAGTCACGTTCGATGAGCATTCAAGTTCAATACCCACAGGAAAAGACGAAACAAGTTTTACTTGAATCTTTAAAATTGAAGTTAAGGCCAGAGAAATTGCTCTCCAAGAATACAATCTCCAGAGGTCAGGATAATAATTCTGTTCTATGACGATTTCATCTCTGTCTCAGACAAAGGGAGAGAAAGAGAAGGAGAGAGAGACACAAAGGGGTCTCGTCTTCGTTTGAGTCATGATTTTTTTGGTCTAGGTTTATATTGTTGGCGTCACTGCCATTTACCAGCCGACTGGTTGGTGTTCGTTTTGTTGGTTACATCTCTCTACGTCTCTTTAAACACAACAAAACAAGACCACTTTCTTGGAACAGAGCTCAGTAGCCAAAAGAAAGTCCAACGAGTTGTGACCGATCCACCACCAGCTGCAAGCTGAGGAAAATTCACCATCACAACAATTCACAGAAGAGCATACACGATCGTCGTCGTCTTCGTCTCGTCGCGGTGTCGGTGGAATCGCAATCGACGCTAATGAAAGTTTTCCCGCAAATATTCGCGTCAAAACAAAATAAAAACAACAACAATATCCAAAACATATAAATAAATTAACTAATTTTATGCATTTTAATTGAATTTGATTTCCGTCGTTTTTTCATTTATCGCTGTGAAAATGTGTAATTTTTTTTGGTTGTGCACCTTGTGTATTGTAAGCGATATTAAATAATAATAATTACGTGAATAACAAAAATAATAATAATCGAAATTGAGTGTCGAACTAATACTTCTACACCACACATTAATATATTCTAGTAGCTTTGATTTGACTCAAAAACTAAAACTACAATTTATTGGTTCTAACAAAGTTAGAACAAAATTAAATAGTGGACTAAAAAAAGGAAAACTTTATGCAAAATTTAACATCTTTTAGTCTTGTTTTTTTTTTTTTTTAGAAATTTTTCAAGGATTTTAAAACTATATGCTAAAAATGTTAACCCTAGTAGGTCGTTGTTATCGCACGATATAAATTTAAAATTCTTCAAATAAATATTATTCTTCAAAAAATAAGTTCTAGTTAAAAATATATAAAAAATGAACCAAACAGAAGAAAAAGCAATAACAATCTCTTGTAGGGTTAAGTTTTCTAATATATATATATATTAAAATGAAAGAGTTTATTTACTGTACTCGTATATAAAATTATCTAATTTAGGTCAAATAAGTTTGTAAAATACTGTAAGGAATTTTCGTTAACCTCTCTTAAAGTGCATTTTTCTATTCAAAATCTATGGCAAATAGACAAAGAGCAGAAACAGATTCAGAAAATTTAAAACTTTAGATTCTGTATAGGAAATGGTCTGTTAGACCATCCACCTTAATAGGAAATTTAACAATTATTACCTTTTTTTTATAACACAAAAAAAAACTAATTGTCTTTTTTTTTTACATTTTTTTCAATTTGATCCCCTTTGAATTATTTTCTGGATTGGTCCCTCACAAAGAGCATAGATAGATAAAGAAGTAATAATCATTAAGTGCCAATTCAAGAATATAAACAAATTGCATAGGAACCTTCAACGGAATTATAAACATTTGAGAAGTATATTATAAACTGAAAAGGTTATATAACATATAATCATCTGCTTTATATGTTTTTCATAAATTTATTGCAAGAAATGTTTTTCCTTTCCGAATCGTTTTTAATTTCTGAGATGTTGCACTGTCTTCAAAACAAACAATGATTTAAATCAATTGAAGAAAGCCAATTTTAACAATTGAAAGTGAGAGCAAGTTTATTCAAAAGCAAAATAATATTAATATTCAACAGCAATTCTAATATTGTTAAACTATTAATGCATGTCCACTACTAAATGAAAGAAAATAAAACATTAAACAAAAAAAAAACTGTTAAGGAATATATAGAATTTCTACATCTATTCATTAATTTTCTTTACAAATAAGACAAACATGGCAAATGTCATGTAATATAGTTATTTAATTAAATTACATAGAAATTTTATTTGCATTGTATGTATATAAAAAACAAATACAATACAAATACAGCTTAGAAAGCTGTAAAAATGTTTACAAAAATTTACCACACCGAACTAAATTTATTCAAAGATATAAACCGCTTTTGGTGGCGCGCTTTAGGTGGCGCCTTTGTTCATTTAAAACAAAACCAAAAGGGGAAACCCCTCCCCCCCTAACAAAACACAGAGATTTCACAATGAACCCGAGAGTTCGAGTTATTTTTTTGTGACTATGCAACCATCGTTCAGGTTCAATGTTTTGCGCCTTGAGGTCTTCTCTGCCAATGCTCTTCCTTCTTCAATATGTGCATCGATTGCATGCAATCAATGCAGCAGCAGGTATGTTGCAGGTGGCAAAGTGGCCAGGGTGGCAAGATGGTATGCAGCTGGCAAAGTAAATTTTTTTTTTATTTTCATTTTGCGACAACCAATTTTGGTAGCCTGGCGATATTTTAGGATCGCCGGTGGCATGGAAAAATAAACAAAAACAATTTGTGGAGACACTTAAGTCTATGATACACATATAGTTTTCGGTTAGAGAAAGTTTCTATTTTTTTTTTTTTGTTTTTTGTTTTTTTTTTTGCACGATTGTAGTTTTTAAAATGCTGCCCTTTGCTCTTTATTTTCCATTACAGTTGGCATTATGTCTGCCCTTGGCATTCAGTGAAATTAACTCGACTATTGTCACACAATTTGCCGCTAGCAGTCAGCAGGAAAGTGTCGACTTGCTACCGAAATCGGAGAAATTAATACAATATCGTCTACCCTATACAACTGGCATTCACAAGGGCTCAACTGGTAAACGTTCGAAGCTCCGTAGACGCTTCAATTCGCCAGCATCGAAAATAAAAATTAGGCCACCATCACATCAGAGACATGGAGATACATTCAGTTACTTTAAGCCACCATTAAGTGGTCCGCCAACATATTCTGTTCATAATGATGAGCCAAGTGTCTCATATTTGGATTTTCAACATTTGAAACTTGATCCTCATGACTTTCGGATACCCCCAACAAGCTATGAGGCGCAATCAATGGATTTGAATTTCTACAATGAAGATTCCGATTTGTATGGACCACCGAAATATCCGTCAATAGATTATTCGATTGATGGTCCACCATCAATATCATCTCATGGTTCAAGTAAAATTCATGTACCACATCAGAAATATGGATTACCCACAATAGAGCAGAGTATTGGTCCCACTGGCTATGATTCGCCGCCAGAGTCCTATATATCCCACCATGCACCACACTATATACAGCCACCAAATGAACAATATGGGGTACCAGCTCCTGACCCTGGTTACATCAATAGCTATACCCACTCAGACACGCCCATTCGTCCACCAGACCGTGACTCATATTCCATATATGAACAGAAGGTTCCCAATGTGGGCTATCATCAGAACTTTGCCGAGCCACCGAAGCCAGCACCGACCACACAACAACACAACAGCCCCAATGTACATTTTATTCAATCGCAGCCAGCATACGAAATGAGCACATCGTATCAGCTTAATAATCAGCAGTACGATCAAACCCATCAGTACCGTGTGCCTCAGTCGCAGCCTCAGCCCCATGGGGGTGGGGGTCAACAGCCACAACTACCGCCACCACCGCCGCCACCACCACCATCCCCACCACAAAACCATCAGCAAAATTCCAATGGTTATACCCAGATTGATAGCCATACTGTTGTTCATCCGTCTCCAAATTATCCGCATGAAGATTATGCTCCACCATCGCAGGAATTGCCTTTGAATCCAAATCCAAAAACTCCTGGCTTTGATTATACCAAATCTAGCTATGAGGTGCCCATCTATGATGCCATACCGTTTGAGGCATCCAATCTTGAGGAGCAGGAGTTGTATCCACCCATTATCACAGGCAAAACTCCCATTCCAAACAATGTGCATCCAGATACCAAGAGACGTAGGAAACGCAAGCGACGACCCAATACCGCAGTTCCTTCCAAGAAACACACTCTAGATGCCCCTGAGCTTCAGCAGGCCTACGATGATGATAGCCATGTAAGGGATATAGATCCGGATACGCATACGGATATTGATACAGACGCTCATGGTTCTCGCTATGTCGAACATAAACGCAAATTTCCCAGTTATCGACCAGCAACAACAACTAAATCCATACAGACAACTACACCGTCTCCATGGAGTCCAATGCAGATGCGGACAACATCAAGTACTGTCTTTCTGCCCACAATTGTAACGAGCACACCGACCACACGAGCTGCAACACGCAGTTCCATTGTAAATCGTGGCACTTCACGCTATCACACAACAACGCCATCCGATCACAGTCTAGCCAAGCCAATTTCCACGGTTACAATTGAGAAATCTCATTCGCAGAGTTATTACGATGGAACTGTTGCACCGCCCCCCGCTTATCAACAGTTCTCCCCTATCAATAATGGCCGTGGACAGACAAGAACACGATCTTCTCCTTCACATTATCAGTCATATAAGCGCGAGCCAGGCATATCATTAGCCCTTCAACCTGCCATTGACCAGGCAGATGACACATCAAAGCGAACCACAAAAGGAGTTTTCGATACAACTCTCTTCAAGAGTCCTCACAACAACAGAGAGATTCAACGAAAGCTAAATGTCCTGCACCAGAACTTGCCAAAAAATCATAAACTATATTAAAAATAATATTTAAAAAATAAACGGGGGGGGGCAAGACTTTTCAATTGGTTAATATTATAATTCATAGAAATAAAATATATTTTAATATTAAGCAACTCAATTGAAAAATCAATTTGTGTTAAAAGAAAGAGAAAAAAAAAACAATAAGAAACCGACTTTTACTTTTTCTTTTCAGAGATTGTAGCAATAATTTGTAGAAAAAACTGTCCATTAAGTAAGGTATGATCCTTTACTTTATCGGATAGATATTTTTAGTAGAGGAAGAGAAGACTCTGAGCTGATTAAAGAGTGTAGGAGGTTGTAGTCAGGCATAATTAATAACATATTTCTACGGGTAATTAAAAAAAAACAAGTCTACTAGAATAGGGAGGCAAATTTGTGCTTCTTTTCCATATGCATTCTCTTGAGAAAATTGTTCTCTTTGCTACAAACCTAATACGAAATCGGAACCAAATTCGGACAAAAATCATCTGAACAAGAGAGACAATTCCTTATCGAGCGTTATCTTGAACTTGACATGGTCACACCACCTCACAGAGTTTATGGAATCTATTAATCAAGTTAAATGTGGTTAACACTTACCATACGTTCAATAAAATTGCGCCACTTTTTGCTTGTACTGTACATTTGAAAATCATTGAAGAACACAGGCCCAGATAAGGTTGATGGCAAGTCCGGAAGAGTTGAATCCAGATTAAATGCCGTGCGGCATTTCTCTAATAAAGCTTTCATCACAGGCATAAGAAACGAATACTCCTCAGGATTGCCAACTAAAATAGAGAGAGAGAGAGAAAAAACATTTGAATATTTGTTTGAAAACTCACATCTTTCTCTTTTTCGCACCTTCAATAGCATTATCCAAAGCCCGATTTATGCTGTACAATAAATACGACAATTCAGCCGGATCCTCTGTGGAACGACTTTGGAGAATTGCATGCAATTTGGCCGTAGCCATGGCTACAATACTGGGATTCGGATGATGTGAACACTTAAGCAATATACCCAGACACAAACGTATCATATCAGACCAATCATCGGATGAGCCCTGCTGAAAGATCATAAGTGCATCGAGGAGAGCCAAAACACCGTCAAGTAATTTGGTTGAGCACTTTTTCGACTCATCTTCATTAGATCCTAGTACAATAAGTTCATAGACCATGCGAAGAATATTTGAGGCATTTTCCTGATTAATCAATGTCTGGCTGCCATGTTCAGCAAGATCAAAGAGTGAGGCTTGTACGGCCATTTCTAAGATCCGTAGACGCAGAGATAGATGCGAGGTGATGAGCTCATTGTTTAATGCCAAGAGATTAATACAGCCAAGGACCTGTCCTCGCTCTTGCCAGCATTGAGGATGCTCATTTGGTATGCCGCGCCAGAAAATATTGAAAAGCGTATTGGTAATCAAATACACCAACTGTTCCTCAGTATCTACATCGCCTTCCGAAACAAAATCAAAAGCAGCTGTGCTCTAAAAGAAACGAATTTGAGTGTAAGTCAAGAAAAAGATACATTGTGAAGTCGTCTACTTAATTTACCTCCATGGAGTCACTACTCTTCGGTGGCCTGTTTGGTGATTGGGTTGAGCTCTCAGAGCTTAGGGATTCAGCACGCTGCACTGGAAAATTTTGAACTGGTGGTGCATCTGTGCTGTCTACAGAGCTGCCCAGAGTTAAAGACTCAAATGTATCCTGAATATCATGCGTTGTCTGGCGTATAACCGAGAAGACGCTATTGACATTTTCCACCACAGCTCCAGACACCGATTCGGCAAGTTCTGTTCAGAGGTGAGAGTAAAGGCATACAAATTAGCTGAATTCTTTAATTATTAGATCAAATACAAACACACACACACACCTTTAATTTCTGTCTCTATGGCTGTGGCTGCCTCTGTGACGCTAGCCTGAATCTCATTAAGTATTAAACCACTGTCGCTTTGCTGTTCATCCTGTTGCTGCTGCTGGAGTTGAGCAAGGCCAATTTCCTGATCCGAAAACGTAATAAGATCCGCTTGGGCCAAAAAATTGGAATTGTCTTCCAATAGAACATCCATATTAATACCGAAACTGCGACGTTTCTCTTCATCTGGCGGAGCCATACTGATAGGTTTACGTATTAGCAAACGGGCAATGGATTCCTGCCAACCCGTCTGCTTGGCAATGGCCGTTACGGATTGCTGCTTAACAAATGTGGTCTGTAGCAAACGTTTTGCCACCTCAACCTTCACCTGAATGCCACAATTGCTAACATGGTAGACAAGAAAGATGAGGCCAACATAATCTGGCTGCATACCGAGCATTTCGTCCAGCATATGAAACAATATGATGGAACTCAGTGATATGGGTGTGATGAAGGAAAAGAATCCTGGAAACATGCTCTGCTCACTGCTCTGATCATAAAGACGCAGAACTTGTTTATACTTTTGATGAACTCGCGATGTGGCCAATAATCCGCTTATAAACTGCAACAAAAAAGAATAAAATAAACAAAAACCGTGTATCAAATATATGAAAATTTTTAATTTAATATTTTACTTTACTCACCCTAATGGCTGCTTCCTGAATTTCGCAGGTGTAGCTCTTGTCAATGAGAAAATTATAAATTAAATTGGCCGATTGGGGTTCATGGAGCAGCAGAACCATTTGATCCTTGCAGTTCTTGCCTCGCACATAGAAAGTCATCATCTCAAGGAACTCAACTAAGACGACATCCTGTCGCACGGATGCTAAAAAGGCTATCATAGCGTTAACCTCCTTAATATTGACATCCTTTTGCAGATAGAATCGCACAATGCCCAGTAGAGTAGCTCTTATTGTTTTAGCATCATCGCCAGATAAATTCTCCGGCGTGGTATAATATTGCCGGACCACATCTAACACAAACTGAACCCCATAACGACGGCGAAAGAATTTACGATCGTTTTTAATCATGGCACTTAGATACTGGACGTGACCCAGCATAATTTGAAATTGCAGGCGCGACCAAATGGCAAAGTCAAAGACAATGTGTGCATAAAGGGCATCCAGCAGTTGTCCTCCCCTTTCCGCCTTGTGACCTTGCAACGATTCCATAAGTAAATGTGTGGACATTAAAGCATTCACATCGAACATCGAGGGTGGGCAACGTTGCAGCATTATGCCAATGATAGCAAGACTATCTTCGCTCAATAACTGCTCCTGATTGGCCTCATGATCATGGGTTAAGTAGCGTAACAGACATAGAAAGCTTGCCAATGGATTTTGTATCATTTTCCATTCGGTATTCAAATTAGATGACAGCACCTCCCAATCGGTAAACTCGTCGGCAGTGGGTGTGGATGATGACATGGACTCTTTGGTGTCAACTCCAATGGATATATCATCGGGCTGATCAGTTACCAAACGATGTAATATAGGCAATATGGCATTAATTCCACCAATGCTATTGATCGTCTCTTGAATCTTAACAATTTTACAATGTTGGGCCATTATCCTGCCCGGATAACGGCTACCGGGGATTAGATCCTGACATGTTCCATGCCAGACAGCACCCGGTGCATAACAGAAAACGAAACGAGATGTCAGCTCAAGCAAATCGTTCTCCTGTGAAAATATCGAACTAAAGTTCATGCCGGCATCAAAAATATTTTTAAGACTCGTCGTTGATTCGGCCAATAGAACACCACCTAAATGTCCCTGTAAGCATGTCTGCTCACCAAAAACCGTATCCTGCATACCGATTGGAAAATTCTTGACATTTGGATCAAAAGCTGTTTGTGCTCGCATCGGTAAGGTGAAGTAATTCGAAACCTTTAAATAACAAAAATTATGGTCATGAACATTGTGGTAAATGGAAAATCAACTTTCACTTACATTCGCTGATAGTGTGCGCTCTAAAAGGCTTGGTAACATTCCCTTGGAACCCTTAGACTCCTGAGGTGTAGGCTTTGTAGTTACTAGATCGCCGGGCTGAGGTGTCATTGCCACACCACCGACCGAGCAATATGTAAAGGGCTCATTTAATGATTGCATTTTAAGTGTGGCGCTTAGCTTTTGTACAAAATCCACATAAATATTTATCTGGCTATAGGAAAATGGCCTTTTTGGTGGTGCTATGACAACAGTTAGATAATGCCATTGCCCATCCATTAGGGTCTTTGTCGCCGTCGATGAGGTAAGATACTCTCGTTTAGTTAAAGCAGCTACCACCACATTGCCATTGGGCTGAACAAATATCTCATACCCACAACCACTGGCTGTCTGTAGAATAAGTAGCATACGCCTACAAGTGGACTGTGACTGCTGCTGCTGTTGTTGCTCATTATTGGGCTGATTGAATCGCACCACAATATGAAATATGAAGCCATAGGTACCAGTATTTGTCCAGTTTCGAATGTCGGGCACGTTGATGCCATCCGAAGGTTGTTCAATTGCAAAATACTCTACACACGAATTGCTCACTCTCAAGCTTTGCAATGCGATCACAACCAGTGTCTGAAAAAATGGCAAAGTCAAAAATATCAAATAAAGTAATATAAATAATGTAAAATAAACTCATAATACTCACCTGTTGCAATTGCTTGATTTGAGTGAATTTTGTACCCTTGCGTAGCAAGGCGAATATACACTTGAGCTCCATGGGTAAAATGCTAAGCTTACTCAATTCCTCAATCAACTTAATCAAATTTAATATGCAAGTATCTGATAATGTTTCTGCCTGCATAAGAGAACCACAGACCGCTTTGATGACGCGATAATCACAGGCCATAGATTTTCTAGTAAAAAAACAAACAAAAAAAAATGAAATGAAAAATGATATAGAAACAGTTAATGCAGTTAATTCTCTTGAATTTTTGAAATCAAAGATCAGATTACTTTATTTATAAGACTAAAGGCTTTGCTTTAAAACCTGATCTATTGGACACTCACGTTGCATAGCTGTAGGTGCAACCCCTGAGCACCAATGTGCTCACATGCAATTGTTCTTGCTCCTGGAGTGCTGGTAACCAAAGCAATAACTGCAATACCACTTCAGGCAGCAAAAGTTGATGCTCCGTTTCATTGTATCCCAGATGATAGCAGGCATTCAATAGCTCTATTGTAGGAGCATCAAATTCTCTTAAGCTTTTAAAGAAACGTTCAATGCGCGCTCCCTCACGAAATTGCTCAATAGCTCGGGAAGAGCTACGCGTCAAAGTGGTCAATGCCTCTAAAGTGGAGCACAACGAACTTGTATGGCATACATGCCAGTTCTAAAAACAATATTAAATATGAGAATTAAACTATAGAATAGGTGTCTGGGAGACTTACCTGTATTAACTTTGGCAAACTTGTGAGTATTTCCAGTAAATTGGTAACTGCAATGGCCTCATTAACTCCATCCACTGTGGACTTGCCATCTAGGAACAATTTGACAGCTGTAACCGTTGAGGACAGGGCGGCCATGTCGATGGTTCCATCCTCATCATCGGCCTCATCGCTAGCTATGTCAAAGTTTGGATCACCGCTGTCAAAGTGTTTGGTGGCCAATAGCTTTTGCAGAGCATCACAATAGAGTTCGATAAGAGTTACTAGATCTATTTGGCGCTATTTTAAAAATATATATATACAATCAATTACACATTTTTTTCGTCTTAATTTTTAATTCCCATGATACTTACTTCTTCTGGACTAGATTTTTGCAGTACAATTACCATTAAAGCATAACAATTGAGGGCAGCATTACGCAAACTTTTTGGACTCTCCCACCGCCCCAGTATATTCATTATAATGGATACCGTTGCCGGGCATATAGCCCTCATGCCATTACGCTAACGCAATGAGAAATAGCAAAAATTAAATATGAAAGGTTCATAAAATGCATGAAATAGACTTGTTGTCAGCAAAAGTAAAGTTTAAAAGTAGCAAAAAATTATATATTAAATGTGGATGACTGACACGATAATTTACAAAGTACAATATTTACAAAGGGAGAATGTTATTCCACCACTCACCAGGTTATCACAGTCTAGAAGCTGCTTATCACCCAAGCAGGGGGCATTTAAAGATGTTAGAGCGTTAGTATTTCTATTCGAGTAGGAAGTCGAGATCGCGTTTAAGGATTTCTGCAAATTTGTTTATTTGTATTTATATATATATATATGTATGTATGTATGTATATATGCATGTTAGGTCGATTTATTTTGGCTATCAAGGAGGAGCCAATGAAACAAAATACAAAAGAAAAACAAAACTTTAATAAATAACCATACAGAATTTCCTAAAAAAACTAAAAATAATCTTATCAGTTCTAAGAAAGAAATCATTTTCTTGATGACAATTTTGCTGTCTCCTATGGGCATATATAATAAAGCATATATAGAGGCATATATACATAAATTTAGCTTAACTTCTACACAAATGTTGTGTGCGTTATCAATTGATTAATAGCTAGAGCGTTGTAAAAAAAATTCATTTCGATACAAACTACTATACTTTAATTGCCTAATATTGATTAACTTAGGTTCTTGGTGGCTAAAGGAGTTTTATTCGGACAGATAGAATGACACTGCTGGCTTATACATAGATCTTGTATTTATAGTCGAGAACAAAACTTTTTCCATTTACTACTTTTTGTTACATACATTCTAACGCCTTTAATAGACCATAAACAATTTATAATAAATAAAACACCACACAGAAAGAAAAAACAGAAAGTAAAAAACAAAAACAAGAAATGGGAAGCCAGTAAGGCTTTACCTGAGAGCCGCATACAACGGCACCAAGAATATTCAGGAGACTTTCACCGATATCGGCAAACCTAAGTACTTGTTCCTCCTGAAAGCAATCTGCGAATTAAGAAATATGTATCAATAAATTGAATAAAACACGTGTTAAGTATGTTTGATTTGGTCATAAAGAAAAATATACACATAATTATATGGTATTTAAATTGCATTCCACTTATGACCATATCAAATCATATAACGCAAAGAGCATTACAAACCATATATAAAGGGCACAATCTCTACATGAACCGAATGTGGCTTATATGGGAGACGACTGTAATCGGCCTTATGGCCACGTAAAAAACTACGCCATGTAAGATACGGATCGTACATGACCTCCAAGAAAGCCGAAAAACTACGAAACAGATGACTCATAGCAGCCGATATATGTCGTTTTTCCATTTGCTGTAAATATTCAAATTAATTTAGATATAAATGGAAACTATAAAGTTGTTTTGTTTTTTATTGTCATACCTGTTTAAATACTTTAGAGAGTATGGCTATTAAATTTGGTTTGTACTCATATTTAATGATGGCCAATATATTGTCAAAGTGCCGGCAAATAATCACCAGACACTCAATTAATATGGCTACTTGTTCGATAGTTTCATCCGTCGGCCCACTCTCGGACGTATCAATGGAGTCACGGGCCACAATAATGAATTTGCCAATGGCTGGCAATAATTCGTCCGGCAAACGTCCCAAATGCGGCCCACTGTCTGGCTTGACTTCATGCCACAGTGGGCAGGTGTCGGCCTGAAAGTCCAGTTGCAGCTGGCTGCGCCAAATGGCCACAAAGCGAGCCACAAACTCACGAAAGTATGTCTCATCATTCTAAATCCAGCCAGAAAGAGAGTGTGTGTGTGTGTGTGAGAGAGAGAGAGAGAGAAAGGGACAGCAGGAGATGAGAACAAATGGAGATGAGTGGTAACTAGTCATTCAGTTATTTAAGTAGAGCCTGCGCCTACTTTGTATTACATAAGCGTTTCAATGTTATTCGATTTCCAGTTATATTTGTTGCACGTATTCTTCTTTGAATGATTAATGCATCAAATATTCCCCATTGAAGTTTTGTACCTACATACAAGTGTATGTATGTGTGTACATAGACCAGGCCGGCAGCTGTAAAGCTACACGAAGATGCTAAAGCGCCGCTAATGAGAATGTATCCACCTGACCAAAAGCTTACCTTTGTTGTGTACTGCACCCAAAGACTGTAGATATCCTTCTTGTTATCCATCTTGTTATCTTGTCCTCACAGTTTCAGCTGGATCGAGTATGTGTCATTTTTATGTAAGTATTCATAAAGATTCTTGCGGGTATCTATGTCCACTGCCAGGTGGCCATAAAGCTAACGGCTTCGTCTGGCCTGGTGTTTAAGCAAGGCGATTGAACATATCTTTAAATATTTTAATACTTTTAAAGTACAACAAAAAAAAAGAACAAACCAACTGGACTTGTTTTCCCCGTATAGCAACAGCTGATTAGAGATGGGCGTAAACTGTGTTTTCTACGATACACATAGAATTTGTCATGACAACAGCTGCTTAGAGATGGGCAGATATATCGGTAACAACAGTGTTGTCTTACTGATTTTTCGCATCGTTTTTTAACACTGTTTTTTTAACTGCAAATGATTTTAAATTCACAATAATACAACTTTCTGACTTTGAATAGTAAATTATATTTCATTATTTATGCATTTATAATGAAATGTTGTGATGTTAATGAAATATTGTCACTAATTCCAGAAAGTGATAATCCTCTAGGGCAGAAGAAACGTGACTACTGCAAGATTTGAAAAATATATATACATACATATATGTATGTACATATGGATATGTATATATAAAGATATATTTGTGGAGATGTCTTACCTGTGTTAATAATATTTTGTTTTATATTTAAATAATTATTTAATGTTTCAAAGAACAAACGATCCGTTATATTTATCTAACTGGAAATATTAAGAAATATATAAGGTTAATACCTTATAGAAAATGAGCATTAAATGGAATAAAATGGCTTGATTCTATAAAATTTTCTTATTATTTATTGGATATTGCCAGATCTTAGCAACCTACTTTGCATCATAAGCATATTGAATGATACGTTTTACAGAAAATCGTAAAAAATTTAGTTTATTAGAAAATAAATTAAGAAAACTTTAAAATCAGCTTCAAAAGCAAAGCTTTGAAAAATTTACAAAATGTTTAAGATTAATTTTCAAAAAGCAAAATCTACCTATGGCGAAGCCCCTTAAACCGATATTTTTGTCAAGGGGAACCTTTAGCTTGAGCGAGATGGATATGGAGAGGATATTATTAATTTCAAAAGTTAAATTTCCCAAAAGGATATTCAAACAAGTAATTCGAATCGTTGATAGGCTGCTAAATGCGTATTTATTTTAAGATTTTCTTCTTTTCTTTGTTGTTCGTTTCAGTTTTTTGTTTGTTTTGTTTTCATTTTTATTTTTTTTTTTGTTTTGTTTTTTTGCTTATCAATTCTAGTAGCATTTGGGTTTGTGTTTGTTTTACATGATATTTAGCTAATAGTTGCGCTTAAGTGTTTGCTTATCAATTGATTTCTTTATTTGTTATGCAAAATTCCTCTCGTTTAAATCAAACAATTTTTTAAATTTTTTTTTTTTTTTGTGTAGGTTGCAGATTTATCCTTGATAGACTAGTTGGACAAGTGGACATACTTATTGATAGTTATCGATGACTAGGCCAAGTTTTAATTTTTTTTTTTTAAATATAAAAAGGAAACTATTGATTTGCTTTTTTTCTTCTTTTTTTTTTTGTTTTAAATTATTAATATTTAAAGTACTAAATATTTAAGTACTAAATTGTTTGTGATTTTCATGTTTTTAAGTTTTGTTTTGTTGTTTTTATTAATATATTTATTTATTATATGTAATAATTATTTTGTAATTTTGTTCTTGTTGTTGTTGTAGTTGTGTTGTTTGATTTTTTATTTAATTGAATAGCTTGAACCATTTGCAGGACCTATAAATACACTATATGGTATTAATTAATAATCATAATAAAAATTAATAATACGTAGAAGAAAAAATCTTATGCTTTTTCATTTTTTAATCTGTTTGTTTTTTCCTTTTTTTTTTTTTTTTTTGTTAATTAAAGCTGTGAGTTTTTATCCGCATTAATTAGAAGGATAACAATTACAATATATTTTTGTATATGTATTTTACTTTGTTTAAATTTAAATATGTAGAGGCGCAGCACTTGCTTTCGTTTATCATATCGCATTTGAAATGAAATACATAATGCATTGACTTTTCACTTTACGTCCTTCTTCTCCGAACGGCATTCTTCTTCTTCACTAGATCTCTCTATTCGATCTTGGGATCTCGATTAATCGATCATTTCGAAATATGTTTTTGTAATAATAATTATATAATATGCGCACATCGTCCCGCCAAATTTTCTAGTCGAGGAGATACGACTTCTTTGTCCTTCTCTTTTGTTTTTTTTTGTATTGATTTTTTTTTTTGCGAATAAAAAAATAATTTTAGTAAATATATGTGTACATCTATGTATGTACATATGTATAAATTTTATAATTTGCATTTTAGGTATATATGTAGTAAGTACTTGTTGCTGCTTGTTGTTGCGGTTTATTGTATTTTGTACCAATCCAAAAGGTTAGCCCCCCACCCATCTGATCTCTGGAGCTAACCCTTTTGTGTGAAGCGGTTTCCCGGTTATTTTTTATATCGTTTTTTTTTTTGGTTTTTTTTTTTATACATATGTACATATTTGCAAATATGTATACATATTATCATGAAGTTATTTATTTATTTATTTTTTTTATTTTTATATTGCAATTTGATGTGTGTAAGCTTAAGGTGTGTGTGTGTGTGGGTGTGTGGTGTGTGTCGATTTGTTCATAAAGTATGTATATTTAATCTATAATAGTTTTTAAGTGTCTCTAACAGCTCTGAAGGTATTCAAGTTCGGTCGCATACGAATGCGTTGTTGTCGATTGTTTCTCATAATTTTTTTTCCCACATTTTCACATTGTCATCTTTTTTTGTTTTGTTTTGTATTGTGTCAGCGAAAATTACAATTCCCATTTTTTGTTTGCTTTTTATTTTTTGGGATATTTTTTTTTTTTTTGATTTCTTCTGGGAATGCATTTCGCTCGTTTTAAGACTCCAATAGCAGCGGTTCATTTTTGGAATCGAAATCGAACATTTTGCAGACCATGCGCCTGACGTTTCAGACTGCCGCTGTCGGCCCAGGTGGAGTTGAGATACTCGTCGTCATCGTCTTGCTCAAGTTTCTGTCGGAAAACAAATTTAGATATATATGAGATACTAAGGCATTAACAATAACATGTTTTAAATTATATAGATTTAAATATAGTTATTATAGTATAAAAGAAAATACTAATAAAATGTTATTGAAATTTGTCGGTTAAGGACAAATTTTTAAATTTAATTGAAATCAAGCTGTAAATTCGACTTAGATTAACCAATAAAAAAATCAATTTTGAACGGAATTTCTAATGAAGGAAAATTCTTCCCCCAAATGCTATATTTCTCCTATGAAACTGAACAATGATTTTCTCTTTACAGTGCTCGATTTCCCCTACCAAAATTGTGAGCTAGACTTGCCACATTTTAGTATATTTTATTATTCTTATAAAACGGTACCATGAAAATAGCAAAGAAATATTTGGAAATAATTTTTATGAAAATTGTAATTGAGGCCCCAATAAGTATGCTATTAATATTATTGCCAGAGACATTAAAGATAGCCGATAGCTAACGACACGAAAGCCCCGATAAGTATACTATTAAAAATTATTGTAAACAAATACCAAAGAGCATTAAGTATACATTATAAAAATATAAAAAATTAAATGAATTCCTCGAAATTAGATCCTCATGCAGCCTTACCCTTGCACCGAGGTTGACGTGGACAATATGCCATTCTCTAGTGAATCCCTGGACAACTCATCGGCCATTTGTACTTTAAGCTGATGACCGAATGAGTTAATTTCCGAATTGGGCGTTATCTGTGATCCCGCCGGCGATTGTGCTATATATAGGCCAGGTGTAGTAACTGAACCACCATGTGATATGGAACTGGTTAATCCAGGACCACCATTGGGCAGTACACCCTCGAGACAACTATCGTTTGTGGTTGAGTCCATATTGATAATTTGACTGCCGGCCACATTGTCGGCCAGTACAGCGCCGTCGCTATCATCGACAGCATCGATATCATCAATATCCATATCCTCGGCATTCTTATCCAATGGCACCGTCTCCTCATCCTCATTGTAGATCTTAAAGTACGCATATGTCAGATAAATCACCGATATGATGAACGATGGAATCGGTATGGCCATCGAATAGACTAAATTTAATGTATTCTGCCAATAATCCAAATCACTAATCACCAGACTTGGATCCACTTTGGAATAATAGCAGGGAAATTTAATGCCAATTTTGGTATAACGTTTCAACCAAATGGTACAATTCAACATCGGCGGATAGCCGCAACCCTTGACATTTGGAAATAAACGTGCTCCCACATAGAAATATATCGATCGGTTACCCATTAGACCTTCATTCAATTCCGATATCTCATCAAAGGGTCGTCGCTCTCCGTTTATCAATGTGTTGGCTGCGCTGGATCTTGTGAAATCGATATCTTCCGGATCCTCAATTAAATAACCATTTGCGCCATCGGCATCACCAAAATTTAATTGCTCTTGTCGTTGGATACCGCCGCCCATGGCTGTGATATCAGATACATCTGGTGCACCACCAACACCACCACCACCACCAAGACTATCATATTCATAGTCACGCAATGCTCGCTCATAGCGATCTGTACGCTTTACTGGCGGCACTTCACGTTCCGATTCGCGTAGATTTATATGATACTCCGTGAAATTAAACTCATCTGTATAATTATATAAATTTAGTCGATAATTAACACGTATCTGAGTGCATGTATATATATCCTTAGTACAACCCTCACGACACGATGCCCACGAGCAGTTCTTGGCCCCGAAATAGATCTCCGTGTCGTAGGTCTCACACAGAGCGGGCACCTCCTCGAATTGCATGAATATGGTGGTAAAGGCCGGCTCGATGACAAATGGTACAAGAAATAGGAAAGCAAACATACTAAATGTTCCCAATAATATAAAGAATGCTGTCGTATAGAAGAGCAATTTCTCCTTTCCACTGCGTTTCTCGTGTTCATCTCCCATGCTTCTTGCAGTTTAGTTAAACGTTTGTTATAAATTTCAAGTTTTTAAATTTTCCAGTCCAAAATGTGGGAGTGTGTGCTTCGCGGTTTATAGGGCCCAAAATAGTTTGTATATATTTAATATGTCGATATAGATTATTTAGAAATAGAGAGAGATAGAGATTGAGTGAGATTATCCTGGTACTTCGTGCTGTCCTCTAGGCGGCTTGTGTGTATGTATTTTTTATTTATTTATTTTTTTAAAGGTGCCAAATATTATTAGCTGCTCTTTTTGTTGCTTGTTTTTTGTTTTTTGGTTTTTTGTTTAGCTCTTAACTTAAAGATATCTATCTATAAGCTATAATTACAAATACGGCGCAAGTTATATCACAGGGAGGGTAGTTCGATTCACGAATTTTCGTTTTCCTTTACTTTCTTTTTCTCTTGTTTTACTTTTCAACTTTTACTATTGCTGTTGTTGCTGCTCTTCTGGTTGCTGTTGTTATTGTTGTTGTTGTTGTCGTTGACCTCTGGACATGGGCATCTCCGTTATCTTGGACATTTGATCTGATATCTGCAGCTAGGCAGCTGGCAAAACAAGTCAATGCCAATGGCTGGTAATGCAGGACGACGCATTTTTTGTTTCTCGCATTTAACTCGATTAGGCTAAATTGTCCTGCGAGCACGCATCCTGTGGCAGTGGCTGTGGGTGTAGTATGTGTGTGTGATGCTTAAGTGTGTGTGTGTGTGTGTGTGTGTGTGTGTGTGTTTGCTGCTGCTGTTTTCAACCTTTTCTAATTGCTTTATGTGTCCCAATGGAGATGTTTCGTCAACATCAGCAAGTGTCGCCTCCTGCACTGCACTGTAGTTCTTCTTCTTTCCTTCCTTCCTTCCTTGCCTCCTTTTATCCTCCTCCTCCTCCGCTGCGCTCTTGTCGTTTTACGGTTGATTATTTTATGACTACGGCCAAGGGTTTTTAAAGCATTCGCTTGTCCGTGTCTCTGTCTTCGTGTAAATATGTTTGTGTTTGTGTTTTTGTCTGTTTGTGTGAGTGTGCTAATAATTTTTAGATCTCACTCTTCCGTTGTTGTTGTTCTTTTTTTGGTTTTTTTTTATTTTTTTAGTTTTCACATGGAAATTGAGGACGGAAAGTTAATTTTTATGCTGTTTGCTTTTCTTTTTATTTTTTTATTCTGTTTATTTTTCACCACTCTACACACTTCTTCTGTGTATTACTACGATTCGTTCCACGTGCAGCAATACTTTTCAATACTAAGGCAAAGGAGAGCAAAAGAGAGAGCGAGAATAATAGAGAGAGAGAGAGAGAGAGAGAGCGTCAATTGAGCAAAAGGGACAACAATTTATAATATATTATGTTACATATAATCTCCTCTTCCTACTATTCCTCCAAATGCAATCTGCTCTCCACTATACGCATTAATTTTTTTATGGATAAAAATAATGTATTTATTTTTATATAACCACAACGAAAGTTGTTCACACAAATGCGAGCCAGTGAGCTGAAACTCTTGATGGAGTGCTTTGTATGTAAGTATTACGAAACGGAAATAGGCGGCGCTCTGTATGCGAGACAAAGCTGGAGGATATAAAAAAACACTGTTACTTCTTATACAGTAAACCCTCCTCTCTCCTCTACCCGGCCCAACCCATTCCTCTTCATTTGATGCATTTTATAATGGTGCAATGGTTAGGGTTCATATGGAGGGAGACAGAGTGGAGCCGCATGTAACTTTCAACTCATTTGACACGTTTCTACACAAACACAAGCACATACAAACACACATGCACACACACACACATTTATTTATAGATGTATGTGTGGAGTATGAGCAGAAGGAGAACGGACGCAAATTCAATCGAAATTATGCGGCAAAAAAGAAAAAAAAAACACAAAAAATAAGTGATGGAATATACGAAACAAACTCGCAATATTTTTTTTATATTTTATTTTGATGACCAGATTTTATGTTTATAAATTATGCAAAGCAAGAACAGAGAACAAAAAAAAAAAAACTAATTTCTAATTTATTTTTTCTTTCTTTCTTTTTGTATATTTTTGTTGTCTTATTGTGTCGCATTGCTGCGTGCCACTTTCACTCCGCGTCACCATTTCCCCAACCCTTTAGCTCCTACCATGTGCTTCTGCTGCTGCTTGTACGTGTGTGTGTGTTGCGTGTGTGTGCATGTGCTTTTGCTTTCGCTTACTCAAGGTTCAAGACAAGACCCCCAACATATAAAGCCGTATATATAGTATATAGTATTTATACTATGACGACGATTACAAATTATTTCTTTCATTTTCCAACTCTTCCTTGCTCTCTCTCTCTCTCTTTCTTACTCGATTTCTCCTCTCTCTCGTAATGGTTTTGGAAATTTTTATGAATATTAAAATATTGAAAACATTTTTAGATCAGAAACCTCCTACTTCCCCCTTCTCATCACAATTTTTCTCACACATTTTTCTGACCTGATTGCTGCATTTTTTTTTTGGGGTTTTTTTTTATTTTTGAACACTCGGCAGTCAATAACAAGGAAAAAAACAACAAAAAATGCACAAGAAACAAGAAGGAAACATAGGCCTACTAGTATTCTAGTTTAAAACAGATTTTGTTCGTGTCATTATTTTTGCTGAAACCTCGATAAAATAAATGAAAAAAACAAAAAAAAACACACACACGGACAGGGTGGCGACGACAATATATAAATACAATAGAGAAACGGCTACCACGACAACGACGACGGAGACGACGACAACGATGACGAGGACGAGGACGAGGATGACTACTACGACAACGACGGCAAAGGCAACGGCAACGGCAACGGTAACGGCAATGGCAACGGCAACGGCGACAGCAATGACGATGACGACCGCTGAACTCTTCACCGAAAGGACTGCCACTGCCACTGACTGACTATGCTGCAACCTTATCCCCAGTGTCCCAAACACACACACAACAAGCACAGAAGCACACGCATACAAGCGCTGCTCTCTGGTTTGCGTGAAGCTTGGCAGCTGAGCTTGAGCTTTTCCAACAGCCCTGACTGGCCAGCCTGGCCTGAGCCTGCCCGCAATCCGGCTAGTCTATGCTACATCAATAATACAAAAAAAAAAAAAAAAATGCAATAAATTTTTGACCACTTTTTAAAAATAAAATAATTTGCCCCCAAAATGTATGCTACAATTTTTGAGCATTAAAAACTTTTAAAGCAATCCATTGAATGCCCAATTATATTAGGGGCCACACTATGTAAGGGTAATTGTCAGGTCTCTGGCAACCCATTGAAAAGCTTTCTCGGTCAATGGATGACGTAAAGACGATTTACGCATGCGCCTCCATGCCACAGAAAAGCCAAATAAATGCCATCGAACAGGAGCAGCAGCAGCAGCAGCAGAAAATCGTGAGCCGTGAGCGGTCCGACTGACTGAGTGAGTCCGTGAGAGGTCGTGAGAGTATTTGGCACGACATCACATACTCTGGTCTGTGTGTGTGTGTGTGTGTGCTGTTTGGAATTTTCTCGGCTAGCTTTTGTACTTCTTCTACACATTTGGGAAATGGGTGGAAATCGAAGAAGAAAATTGTTTAATCAAATCATTTCTGCCTTATGAAGAGTGTTCTTCTCTCTTGGACCGCATTTACCAAGAAATATATATAAAAAGAAAAAATCGACAAATCCAAAAACCACAAGAAAATAAAACAAATAAACTTAAAGAACATACACACTCACATACACACGTTGAAAATGAAACAAGTGAATAATGTTAATAACGACAAAGGACATCAACTGAACTGAAAGGGCAGGGTGAAGAAGAGCTGTTCCCAGTTATTACTCTTCTTTCGTTTGAACTATTGTTTTTTTTTTTGTTTTTTTTTTAGTTTTATTATTATGAAACGATTTTTCGTACCAACACACAAGCGTATGTGTGTATTAGTGTCGAGTCCTGCCCGCTGCTGCTGCTCCTGCTGATAATTCTGTTGGTCGTCAGCGGTCTGTGCGTGTGTGCCTCGGTGTATATGAGCGTGTGTATGAACGTAAATAAACCAGCAAATTTGTGATTCATACACCAAAATAATTACAAGTGAGTAGAGTAATAATAACAACAAAAAAATTATATACATATACATGAAATAAATTTTCATTTGTTTGTGTATGTGTTGTAAGCGGGTTAGTCGAAAACCTCAAAACTATTCCCATCAAAAATTCCTGGAGTTAAAAATAATACTAAACGAAATGTTCTGTGTCTAAAAATTGAAACAAAAATTGGTCTACACATAAGAAAATAAACATTTGGTTGCTGGTTGAGGGGGGGTTACGAGCCCACCCACTACCCAGGTACACGTGCACTTTTACGACCCACTTGAGCGAAAGGAAGTAAGAACCATTTTGTCGATAAAGAGGGCCGACAACTAAACTTACCAAAGCTTAGCAACTATTTTGTGACCAAACTTGACGACCTAGTACAACTATTCGGTGTTGATATAGAGACAGGAAGATTCTATTAGATATAGAACCATATAGAACTGATCTATCTCCTCAATCCGAATCATTTTAACTACGTAAGCAATAAAATTTTTCAGTTGCAGAACCATTAGACCAGATTAATCATTATTATTATTAAGAATAAGCTACCAAACAAAACCTTTTAGTTACGTTTAAGTCAAGTTTAAACTGCCTTTTCTACATATTAGTAGTAAAACCGGTAATAGCCTTGCATATTTAGACAATCTATCATTTTATCTTGTAAATATAATGAAACTCTAAAGAAATCTTTGCAGTAAATTTACGTAAAGTGAATACTTAATTGAAATTTCAAAATTTTGTAATTACAAATTTCACTTCGAAACGTTTTTATTTTGTATTTATAAAATGATTGTTTTTATGCAATGACTTTTCGTTCTCTTTTGGTTTTCGATAACATGATGCTTAAATTAAAAAATGAACACATAAAAAACTATAGACTAGTATTATATACATATAGCCAGAGCAGAGCAAAGAGATCGACTCTTATGCAAGGATACAAAAATGATGCTAAACTGTTTACAATTTCTCCTAGTTTTTTGTTAAATATTTTAGAACAAATTTTAATTCATTTTTTGATTGTTGATAATCGACTACAAAACTGTTTTCTATTTCAACGTGATCATTCATTGTTAGTAGAAAACAGGCATTAATTTTATGACATACTAATCTCACTACTACTGTTAAAAGTAAGCAGCGAAAATTAAAAATATTACCCTCAATAAGATTCGAACCCATATCGCATTGATAATAAAGTGATCAAAGAATTTGTAATATAGTAATTTTTGATCGTCTGGATTCAAAACTAAGTCTCATTGTATTGTCTAACCACTAAGGACTAGACTGGACTGTAAGGCAAATAGATTTTCATCAGTGCTAACAATTCTGTCAATATGTCACCTAAATTTTTACCAATCCCTTACAATTTTGAGGAAAGTTTTATTTTTGCAAGGTTCTGAAGCCCATTTTCAAAATTTTTTAGTGAAGATATGAATAATCTGGCAATATTTCTTTTATATACATATGGTTAATTGACATTTAAAGTATAATTGGTAAAATTTAGAACTCTATACATATATGTATATTTCGATCCGTGGCAGCCCATCTGCAAAGGCTCTATGACAAAAAAGGCTTTGAGGTAAGCACGCTGCTGGGTTGCAGGATCATCTGAACAAAAAAATTAAATTGCTTCTAAAAGCCCAAAAGATATCGTTTTTTTCTTAATTTTCTATTTTTCGCAGGGTTTTAAAGTTAAAATTTCGTTTCTCGACCACTTTTGACTAAATTTTATTTATAAAAAAGAAAACATATTAGAAAAACGTTTCGACACAAGCTGCTCATTTATTGTAAAATTTTTTTTTAAATAATTTGGAAACGATCGGTCACGTAGTTTTCGCGATAGTTTTAAAATTCGTCAGAAAATCGACTCAACGTAATTTTTTTTTTCTTTACTGAAAGCGAATTTATTCAGGCACTAGATCCATGTAATTTTTCCTCCGATTTACTTCAAATTTTCAGACAACTTTCTTTAAATGTTACAGATTAAAAAAAAAAATAATCGAAATAATTAAAAACTCACTCTCACTAACGAAAAATTAACTGAGGAATATTTCTTAAGTTATTTGGGTCACCACAGGATACCTGTTGTGGTTTTTGGCTTGGTTCAAGGATATTTCATGAATTTCGTAGTCAACTTTTCTTGTTATTATGGGAGTGAGGAAAATGTGAATAATTTTATACATTAACGAAATAAAGCAAGCTTAAATATTTATAAACCTGAAAGCAAAAGAACGCGTAGGACGCGGACTTTTATTCAAAATCGTATCCCTAGGATAGGGTTTATCCCTATTGCAAATAGCTATATCACGCTATTTATGGAACATTTTGATTTTGTTTTATTACTCATTTTTCGATAGAACTTTATCCAAAATGTTTCTTAGATACGTCCCTATAGCGATCTTATATGTATAAGATCGAACGTATGTATCAATAAGACTATTCTCTATTGAAAAGTATAGAAAATACTGATCTGGATTTCTGTAAACATACTTGAGTTTAATAGTTATATTGAGTTTGCTTAGTTATAAAAAAAGCTTTATATATATACCTATATAAATATATGACAATATATGACATTATTATGTGTTATTAGTTATAAATAATTTTGAAAATTATTAATAACTTTAACTACATAAGTGCTATAAAAATGTTTAGAAAGTATTAAGTTTTATTGCCTATGTTTTAATGAAATTTAAAATACTCAATTAAATAAAGCTGTTTGTTTAAGTATGAAATGATGTTTTTACAAATAAAACAAATATATTTAATTTATGTAGACAACTATCTACATGTGTAGAAAAAAATCACTGCCATCAGATCGATCAAGTCAATAGCAAACAAGATCGTAATGCTGTAGGAAAATCAAAGAGTGTGCTTTTCATTTTAACTTTTTTTTACTCTTGAATTTTTTAATTAATAGAAAAAGCTAGTTTTTTCTGTGTCTCTGTGATGATGATATCAGTGATGCGTGACTACGTAATTAAGCAAATATCTGTGACTAATCACGATGGAAACGTAAACGTAAAACGTAAACAATTCTACGCACAAAGAAAGTAATTATTGTAAAGAAGTAATCAACAGACTTTAAATATCGAACAAATTCAAAAATGGGTGCAAATTTTTTACCCATTTTGGTATTCACTGGTTTTTGGGCACTTGTCGGCATAGTTGGACCCATTCTAGTACCCAAGAGTCCACATCATAATCTAATCCGTTGCATTTTAATGTTGACTGCGGCAAGTTGTTGGCTCTTTTGGTTTTGCTGCTATTTGGCCCAGATGAATCCATTTTTTGGACCCAAATTGGAATGGAGAACCATAGCAATGATAGCTAAATCATGGGACAATCCCATTAAAGAAGGCTGATCAAAGGCAAACCCCACGCCACGCCACGCCCAGCCTCGAAAACCTCAATGGACAATAAGCTAAGCTCTGTTATCATTCATCTCCTCCCATTAAATATCTAGAATTACACAAATATGTATGTACAATATTGTTAAATTAAATCCCAGAAGTAACACTTCTTGGCTACATTATATTAAAATATATATACATATATATATGTACATATTATTATAATATAGAGTACATATGTATATCATCATCCGATGTGGTTCTTCCCCCTAAAATAACAACATTCTGTGGTTTGAATCTGGTCCGCGTTGGCGATGTCGTCATAGCGAGAGACATGGAGACGACAACAACGACGACGACCATCATCATCATCATCCCTCCCTCCTACCAGTGTCCCAAAAGGAATGCATTTGGCACGAGAGCATGCTTTTTCATTCTCGGAGTTCCCATACATGAGTATTGGGGATCTTCTCCATGGAGGCATGGGATTTGGAACAGGGGTAGGGAAGGGGAGTTTGGGTGGGTGAAAAACGTGAATGCGGAACTATTGATTTTGCAATAAATATGCGCGCGCAGTGCTCTGAATTTTTGCTCTGGTTGCCAAAACCCTGAGAGGAGCACGAGAGAACAACACACACGCGGAGCACAGAGACCCGAAAACCGTTAGATGTGGAACAGACGGCGGCATGTTGTCGGCGGTCAGTAAGGAAGGCATAGAGCACAGGCACGATAGTACTACGAAAACAGTGTACAAAGTTACAAGAGCAACTTGCAAAAAACCAAAAAGGCTAAAACAAAAAGAGTGAAAAATAAAATTTAAACAAAAATTAAAAAACAAAACAAAAAAAAAAAACAAATAAAAAAATTGTAAAACAAAAATAAGGATTTGCAATTTTATAACTAACAAACTTGTAGCAAAAAGGAAAATTCAAGAGCTTGGCCAAAGCAGAAAGGAGATTACCACGTGATGCAGTCGATGGACCAATTGCAGGGGTCAAAGTCAAAAAATCGATAGACCGCCTTCTCTCTCCATCCCAAAAAACAAAAAAAAAACACCAAAAAAAAAAAAACTACTACTACTTATTGTGCCCCAATTCTGTTATTTGGTTTATTCTCCTTTTTTTTTTTTGGTTTGCTTTCAAAAAAAAAAAAAAAAAAATCAAAACTCACATATTAAGGAAATCTCAGTGGTGTATGCACGACAAATAATCTGGTTATATAACAAAACAGGCTTTAACCCATCCCCCTTAGCCGGGGGGCTATAGAGCGCAAGAAAAGTGGAGAAAACTCAATCGATAGACGACTCTTGTGCCCATGATGTGTTGTTACTGGTGCCGCTGCTGCTGCTCTTAATTGGATTTACACGCAAGTGATTAGCCCAGCCCCAGAGTCCAGTAAATCCGCAAAACCCAAAAGGCAAAACAAGCTACAGAGAGTAAGAGTGAGAGAGAGAGAGAGAGGGGGAGACAAAAAAAAAATAGACCGAAGCTAGCAAGGAATTCCACAAACACAAACACACACACGCAGAGGCAATGGGCAAAAAAAAGGTACCTAGCGAGGAGCTAATTGTGCCCCCACAGGACACAAGAATATGCGGCACCATATGCATATGCCAGATGACTTTGGTCCTTAGTTCCGTTGCATTGGTCTATCTCACAGTGGCCATTTATATGCCCTCGACGCGAGCCTTCAAGAGTGGCATTGACCCATTTTTTCCCGTCATGTGTACCACAACACGGGCCGTCAACAAGGACAACTGCGAATGGGGCAGCTGTGGTGAATGGTGTTTAAGCAAAACATCCGGTGCCTGCATCCAAATCTATGTGAATCTACGCAGCAATGGCACAAATCTAACCTTTCAGAATTGTACAAATTCGGCGAATAAGACATGCTATGGCATCGATCAGGATCGGGCCGATAAGGCCAGATGCATTAATGACGAATGCAAGAATCTAACTGGCACATTTAACTGCACGGCCGGTCAATGTTTGAACATAACCGATGCCTTCGAATGTGTCTTTCATAACAGTGATGCTCCGGTCAAGTGTTCCGGTCGTCGGGGCAAAATCAATTGCATGGATATCAGTGGCCTATTCTCATGCAATCGCGGGACATGCCGCAAAATCCGTACACCCTATAACTGTGATCGCCGATGCGTTGATATACCAACCAGGAATAAGAATGTTGTGGTCCTAAGCGGCGACAAGGTCTATCTATCGCAATGTCAGAATGCCATCAATGCGGAAACGCTGGAGGAGGTATGGAATGAATCTAGCGATAATGTGGCCATGACATCATGCTACTTCATAAAGAACACTTCGGATCGTGTGGATGCCATCGATTGCATCAATGGCTCAACTTTGGAGCATAATATGCTTAGCGATTTGACTAACTTTACATATCTCAGTCATTTGCATGTATCGGTGGCGACACCAGTACCCGAAATAGCTCCTCCCGATGTCGATCTAACCATTTCGAATGAATCCAAACTGATGATCAATCTGGAGGGATGTGTGAATACCCTGATGGATGAGTGCAAAGAGTTTCTTAAGGATTTCGGACGTGATGGCAGCGATCATAATGCACGTGCTCGTTTCCCATGCTTCTATTCGCCATTGAAAAAGGATGTGGCTGTGGCCCGATTCGATCTGGAGGCCACGTATCGTCAATTTGTATTCGCCTCGGTGGTGCCATCGGTGCTATTTGTGGTTTCCTGTTCGGTTCTATTACTCTGCCAGCGTACTGTCTATGTGGGCGATGATGCCAAGATGCGTTTTAAGGGTTGTGTGGATACCGAAACGATTCTATCAAAGAATACCGTTGGTGCCCCAACCAACGGTGACATGGGCGGTGGCGGAGGCGATGAAGTAATGGCTCTATGAGATCCGTCACGTAAGCAAAATAAAAAAACCTAGTAAACACAAACAAAATCAAGCGCCAGAGATGGAAATTTTTTGTGGTCTAACGACAGACACACACACACACACACATAAACAAATAATTTGTTAATTTCAGTTTCCGTTTCCGTTTGCGGCAAGGCAAAAAACTTGTAATTTTAAACTAGGAAAGGAAAGGAAAGGCATAAATATAATTACATATCTAATAAACTAGACAAAGTTCCCCCCAGTTCCCTCTTCCCAAAATTCCTTTTAGTATAAGACTTCTCAATTAGTAGGTAGTACCTTTTAATATATCTATATATACATCTATAATAAATTAAGTAGTCTAGCACACACAGTGTTGCCTTTTGACTAGAATTTAGAAGGAAAACTAAATGAAAGTAGCTTACTTTGGCCATGCCGAAGTTTATATGCCCTTGCAGTTTGTTGATCATTATAAATATATATATAAATAATACATTATGTTGTGAACTCTTCTTTTCTGTGTCTGAATATACTCTGTCTCTTTCCATTTCACTTTTCATGAATATTACTTGTTCCTATTACAAAAACAAATTGGTTTTGGGCCTAAAAATGTTTCCAATTTTATAACTTTTGAAAAGACATTCACTTTGATTTAGATATATAAGGTCGATTTGAATTAAAGAAGCTTTAATGCTCGAACAGAAGAAAAAAAAAGTAATTCAATTGGACAAATTTAAGTAGGTACTTAATTTTATATGACAATAAAAGGTTAGAAATAGCAAGACTTATTCCAATGGCTTTCAAACTACGGAAGAGAGTGGCTAGATCAATAAAGATTGATATCAAACGTTGAACAAGACTTCACTGACTCACTTTTTAATGAGTCAACAAGTTCACTTACTCACTTAGTTGATCACTCACCTACTCCATGAGATCACGGTTCCGTGTTTAAACACTTGTACCTATATATTAACGATAGTCGAAATTTTGCTTTGATTAAGGCATCTTCGACTATAAATGGAGTAAACTGAGTAAACAAGTGAGTGAATGAAAAAGGAACAAGTTAAGTAAATATGTATGTTCATTCAATTTGGTTCACTTACTCACAAGTAATCAAATACTAACAGTTATCCCCTCTGCAAGGGTATAGACCAAAAATTAGTTGAGAAAGGGCAAATATATAGCATATATTATACACCCAATATAGCAATTATTGAAAATTTTATATACATATAACTTTTACTTTATTCTATTGAATATTTCTTTTATCCTTTTTAAATTCACAGGCATTCCTCTGCTTCAAGAAGACAGTCCGTTACATCATCAGACTGGTGTCTTCGCTTTGCAATAATAACTGAACTTCAAAACTTCTTAAGACAACAACAACAACAACCGAAGAAACGCCCAAAAACAACAAAAAAAAAAAACCTTCCATCGAACACCAATTATTAAACAAATAAAAAAAACCATGGCAAGACAACAACATCAACAACAACAGCAACACTGCAACACTTAAAAAAATAAAACCTCACAAAGTAAAAAACGGTCTTGCCACACCTCCTCCTCCAGCTCCTTCTACTTTACACAAAGCCTCACACACAGTCACTCAAAAAACTCCTTGTACATGGTAACCACACAAAACACACGTGAATTTCTCAACAAAAAAACACATATATATATATATATATATATATATATATACGATACGAATATGAAAGTAGAGACAATATTAGTATAATTTTTTCGACACTCATTAATTAGTGCGGGTTGTTTATAGGTAAAACGCAAAAAAAAAGCAAGGTAAAGGGTTAAATGTTACCTATTATTACACACGATAAATATATATATTATATATTGCATTCGAAAAAGTGAAAGGAAGGAAAAATCTGTTAATTAAAAAACAAAACAAAAAAATATTTGATATACTTTTTTTTTCGTTGTTGTATTTATTATTAAAGAACTTAGTTATATCTTAGAGAATAAACGCGCACAACAAAGACACACACACACAGCCACCACACCCACACATACCCACACACATCAACAGTAAACAATAGTAAAGGGAACACACACCTCACTTCACCACACTTCACCACACCACACCAAATTTAGAAGATGGTTCAGAGCCCTAGAAAGAAGACAGTGAAATTCAGTGAAAAAACCAAAATAAAAATTCAAATGGTTTAGAAAAAGAGGGATGCGTGATCTAAAGAAAAGAGAACAACAAAAATAATTAAATAAACGAAACCACAATTAAAGAAAAGAAAACAGAAAAAAAAAAAATCAGAAAACTAGTCATGAAATGCAAAGTTAACCTTAAATATAAATTTTAAAAATTTAGATAAAATCAAAAAAAAAAAACCAAACAAATGTATGTATAGAAAACAAATATGAGCAAATACCACATTCAGAGTGCTTAAGAAATACGAAAAAAAAAAAACAAAAATAAAGCGAAGAGAAAAAAAAATTCAAAACTAAATCAAAAGGCATAGATTAAATTATTCAGAAGAAGATTGAAAAGGCGCTTAAGATACATTGGACAAAGTTAGATATTGTTTACTGTAATAGGCTTAATTTTCAAAGCTTTTGATTTACACACACACACAACACCTACACCCACACACACACACACACACACAAGCAACACAATGAAGAAGAGCTCAACATTAACGACAACCACATCGGTACCATCAAGTCCAACATTATCATTATCGGCACAAACGTTATCGGCTAGTAAAATAAGCCTAACCAGCAGCCGTTCAGGATCGGGCAAGGCACGTTCCACATGCCAATCACCGGTCCGTCCTGGCAGCGGATGCGTTGATGCCATCAGGGCCAAACGCGAGGAGATCGAAATGGAATCTTTACTCGAGAAGGCTAAATTTTATACCTCCGTGTGCCTTGGTAATATTATTATTAATAATAATCACCCTATAATTCTATATTTAATTAAAATTTGTTTCCTAATTCTAGGTACGACAGCCATTTTATCGGTATTCACATTTCTATTCCTAATACCATTTGTCGTGGATCCCGCTATATCAACAATCATTGCCGACTACGATCCAGTGCCGGTGACATGCATTGTCATTGATCACATCTATGCGGAGGGCATAAAGAACTGCAGCTGGAGCTCCTGCCGCGAGGGTTGTACCTCATCACTCACCAAGTATGGGTGGTTCAATTGGATATAATCAAGTAAATAATAATTTATCTAATTTAACTCGTCTCCTTCATTTGCTAGGTGCCATCAGTTGTTTGTCAACTATACGCGTATACCCTTTAGCGAATGGGAACGCCATCCGCAAGACTTAGACACAGTTAATTGGGATGTTAGCTATACAAAGTTTCTAATTAACTCGGAGGGTTGCGGTTATCCGCCCACAACAAATTGCAGTGTCTTTGCCAGACAATATGGGTATGCTATTATATAGAGAATTTACATATTGAAAATATAATATATATATATAAATATATACATAGCTTTTCACACATTGGCGAACCGTTTCCATGCTACTATAGTCGGGCATATCCCCAAGTGGTGATTGGTCGTTATTCATGGGAGAATAATCTATATCATCTAATACTTTCGTTGATTATACCAAATGTTCTATTTGCCATATCAATTGGCGTACTGAGCTATTGGTATTGTCCATGCTGTGAAAAGGCCTGTAACAAATCCTCAAGAGTCTATGCTGAGAAATTTCCAACTAAGGAAGAGTGAGTTCATTCATAACCTTCCCCCCACTCTCTCCTCTATCCTTAAGTCTATCGTCTATATGCATCTTGCCTTGTTTTTTATTCTGTGTTAGACCAAAAAAACAAAAAACAAAAATTAAATTTTTGTATTCTGTAGTAAAAACACAACACATACACATACACATTGTGCCTTTTAACAATATACTGTTGATATAAAATCGTTGATTTATAACACAAGACACACACACACACATACATACACACACACTTACACACATACATATATCTAATGATATTACACCCTAAGTTACTTGTTATATATTATTGTTAATTGGTCGTAACTATCTAAAATAACAGTCTAAAAAAAACAAAAAAAAAAAACTAACAAAAAACTTAAGCAAACAATTATTTTTGTGTTTGTTGTTATTAATTTTTATTTTATTTTGCCTTTTAAACATTTCTATGATCTCTATTTTATCTCTATATGTACTTCTTCTTTTCTCTTATGCTCTATTAAAAAATATTTTCAGGATTGTTAACTGCATGAATTGTAATAAGGAAAAGTCTTTATCGTTGAATGTATTTTAAAAATGTAATATTCAATATTTATAACTAAAAACAAAATTGTATGTTATGAGATAAATCAATTTAATATGTTAGTTTAAAAATATGTTTGCACGAATCGCTTATATATACATATATAAAAACAGAAAAAAAAAAAAAGGAAAAGCCTGCCTCAACATTAAATACGTGAACTCTAAATTAAAAACATTTAAAGATCTCAGCACAAAAAAAAAAATGATAAATATAATATGTAAAAAACCACAAAAAAACAGAACGTATAGAAGATTCATTATCTCTTAAAAACTATGAAGTAGAAAAGAACCAACAACAAATTTCTTTGAAAACTCTTTTGAACTTTTGCCTTATAGCTGCAGATTTAGTTAGACTCAAATTAATTATATAGAAGTGAGAGCATATTTCCAATCACATTTAGGTAGTCTATATAAATAGTTAACGGATAAAAAAAAGACAAATTTAGACAATTTTTATTCATTCATATTTGTTTCTGATCCTGGGATGTTAATAATTTTTTAATATGCCTCCATGCACTTCAATATACGCTTACCCAACTCAAGGGACCACTTAATTACTTCAAAGAGAGTGATTAGAAAAGCTATACTAAAAATGTTTAAGCAAATTTATCACATTTTTTTATACTATACGCTTTTACCATTGGGGAAAGAGTAAATTCGCAACAAAAAGGCATAGAAAATATACTCTTTAATCGTCTTGACTAATTTAAATTGCGTTAGCCTTTGACTTTATATTAACCTATAATACTAATTTACAAGTTTTTACAAATTCTTCAAAAGTTTGAGAATTGCTTTCTTTTGTGTGCCGATCGGCAAGGATTATTTCATAGTTTCAGTTCAATTTAAGACTTTAAAAAGGAGCATCTGAATATTCCCAGCAGCATGTAGGCTGACAATAAATAGAGTGTCCTATAAGTCATTATCATGATTATTGTAGCTAGAAAATATTCTTGTTTATGTCTTTCTCCGACTGTTGAGTCATAAAATTAGCTATTTTCCTCTTTTAAAAGACAATAATTTCTAATTCTATTTAAGCTAAGCGTAAATTAAAAAAAAAAAAAGGATGAAGACTTAGTTAGTTACCCCCTCCCACGTCACTAAAATTTGTTGAAAAACATTTGTTTTTTGGTTTTTGGAAATATGTTTCTTGTTCTTTTTTTGTTTAGAATTATTATGTGTAATATTTATTAATATCATTAATTGTGGCATGATCTGAATTCAAATATATACTCTTACATTATGATTATCTATATACATACATACATATATAGAGAAATCATTTAATGAAAAAATTGTATTCAATATTCGCGTTCGATTCCTCATTTTTTGTGTGTGTTTCTTTTTATAGCAAACTTCTGTGTCACAGTGACGAAGATGATGATATGGAATACTAGCAAAAGCAAATTAACTAACATTCCCGATCCCTTCCCCCTCCCCCTTCCCCTTTATTACCCTATTCTTAAAACAAAACAAAGGAAACCAAACCAAAAAACCAAAAAATAAAATAGCGAGTTTAACTACTTTGTAGATTGTATAGCATAATAATACAATTTAGCTTTTACTACCTAACTATACATATTCTATATAGAAATCAATATACAAATGCATCAAACAATTTTTCCCCATCATCTGCTACTCAAAAAGAAAAACTATAAAAATGTAAAAGGATTTCTTTTCTACATTCTTAGAGTTAAACAAAATGAATGACTTTTCTAATTAAAAAACAAAAAGAAAAAAAAAGATCCTCATTGAAAATTTGTTCACACACAAAAAAAAAAACAAACATAATTTTTTTTTTTTTCCCCACCATACAAAACCAAAAAAAAAAAAAAAAAAAAAAAGGATTGTGATAGTAGTCATAATATATTAAGTAAACAAAAAAAAAAAAACAAAAATAAATAAAAATTTATTCGTATAGCCTAAAGATCGCAAGACGCAAAAGAATTCAAATTATTGTACAGAAAAATTTTCTTAGGCAAGCGGAGGGAACACAAAATGAACAACAACAAAAATACCATTAAAATATACCACAAAGAAAAATAAAAAATTATTTGCAATTCAAAAAAAAAAAAAATAAATAATCTTAAACAAAAAATAAAACAAAAAACAGAAATAACAATCTTCTCATCGTTCTCACCAAAAACAAAAACAAAAAATACAGCAAACTCTTTTGACAACAAAAACCAAAAAAAAAAAATATATATACTATATGCTAAAAATATAAACTAAAAAAATAAACATACAAAATTTACATTTACAGGAATAATACAATATTTACATAGCTTAGCAAAACCGATGAAACGCACGTTGCTTATGAGAATTTTAAAAATCAATATTTCAAAATGCAAAAACCAAAAAAACAAAAAAATTACAAGAACAACAAAAAACGAAAAATGCGAACAAACGATTACACATTTTTTTTACTTAACGTGTCTTTATCAATAAACAAAACAAAAAATACGAAAAAACAAAAATTGCTAGCGGCCTAATTAATAAACATCTACACTAAAAAAAACACACACCAAAAGTGTTTTATTCATAAAAAAAGAGACAGCAATAGAAAGGGAGAGAGTGCCTAAATTGTTTATACTCCTTTTCACTCAAATCGCTCCCTTTCTCTCAAGGCGCAGGCGTTGATCCTGCGAACCCGCGCAGTGGCAGGGAGAAAATTGTATACTATGCCCAGCCCTGGTTATCCACATTCATCCAAGCCATCTCTCCACTAGGTCAGGAATAACAACATTTGCTTTCCCCGTTTCTTGGTCTTGTTTTTCTTTTCGGGGGGAGGCATTTTCTGTTTGTTAGTTTCATGCAAGTCCACACGGGAATCGGACGTCGTTTGCTCCTTTCTACAGGGAGAGAGAGACAGAGAGAGGGAAAGTGTTCTGTGTGTGTGTGTGCAATATTGATTTGAAAGGGAAAGGAAATCAAAAAACCGCCGCTCCTCCCCACCGCCCTTCAAAAGTCTTTAAAAAATTTCAATAATTCAAATTAATTGAAAAGTGACCCACCAAAAAAAAAACAAAAAAAAAACAAAAAGAAATTGACCTATATAAATAAAAGTGAAAAGAAACCAACAGTCACCTTGAATTTTGTTAGTGTAACCAACCGCCGCCTTTCCCCTCTCTCTTGGCAACTAAACGACCCCTGCGCCTGTGTGTGTGTAAAGTAAATCAACAAGTCGTAAATTACATATAAATTGCTTGTGCCTGGATTTGTTTTTTTTTTTATTTTGCTGCTGAAACATGACACGACGCAAGGACAAACCGCGCCTCATACCAGAGCAGGATAAACGCATCTGTCGGGCAATTTGCCTATGTCAACTAACCATGGTATTGTCATGTGTTTCCATTGTGTATCTAAGTGTATCAATTTATTCGCCATCCCTCAAGTGAGTCAACCCCCCGGCGGCTTGCCCTGTCCCGACATTAAGTTCTTGGCCACATCCGAAGTTGATCTTCCTTCTATTGCAGAGCCTTCAAATCGGGTTTTGAATTAGATCCTGTCATGTGCCAGACTGTGGATCGTCAAATGCCCAACAATTGCCCGTGGGCCTCATGCGGTGAATGGTGTCTAACACGTACTAGCGGCTTCTGTCCACAAATCCATTCCATAGTCCGTCGCAATGGCACAGATATACAATTGAATAATTGTACTAAAGTAACCAATACCTCTTGCGCCATGGTGAGTGGAATAAGTGACTCATCCACAAAAACCAACAATGAGCTAAGAAATCGTTTTGTTATTTTTCATTTTCTCCTAATTATAGATTGACATGAATCGTTTAAACAAATTCAATTGCAATAATGGCACCGCTTGCAATAATATTCGCGGAGTTTTCAATTGTTCTAATGGTAAATTCAATTTTCATTTACAAATTGCATTGTCCCTCTCCTATCTTATTTATAGGTCATTGCAAGAACATGTCCGAGTTCTTTTTATGCCATCATAAGGCTGATGGTCCAACGATAAACTCGGCCAAGGATAATACCAAATTGAATGGTTTCTTTGAGTGTCATGGCATTCATTGCACTAAAATAAAGAAACCATTCAATTGTGATCGTTATTGCTCCAAGATAACGACAGCGAACATAAATACTTTGATTATGCATGTGAGTAAATTAAATTAAGTTGTCCTAGATGGATCTGAATACCCTACCGTAATGTTTTTTTTATTTTTATACGAACGAAATGCCTTTATTGAAAATTAATAAAATTACTTAGTTGAAAATATTTTCTAGATTCGTTCATGTTTAGAAAAGTTTGCTCTGAAATTCATCTTAGGAATTTATCATACCCAATCCATTACGAAATTCAATTTAAGCCACCGTTAACATTTAGTCAAAATATACACATGAACCTTAAAAAGGATTTTGTAGACCTAGTAAACACGATTATCTTTTTAAATGCCAAATGAAATTATGATTTTTTATCCTATCGACTTTGGCATCGTTTTGCCATGCTAATTAATTCTATAGTACTAACTTTCTTGAATCATAAAAATAAATTCAATTCCCTTTCGAATGATATATAAATCATTTGATATATATATATATATACAATACTAGTCTATACATCTATTAAAATACTGTATACTTTAGATGAATCATGAAAGAATTTAAAAAATACTTCCTGGTGGTGCCCGAAAATTCAATAATTTTCAGTTTAAGGATTTATCAAAATTGATCGAACAGTCCGAATAAAAAGGCGTAAAAACAAGCGAAAAACTAATAATACCTATGATTAGAAATATCGTTATTTCGAAGGGTCTACTAAAATCATTTCAATTTTTTAAAAAGGCAAATGCTCAACTGACTATTGCATATTTTAAGGGATAATTCAAATCCAGAGATTTCCCGCGTTTAATTAATAGAGTTACCTAATCGGTTAACTTTTTGCAAACTGCAACTCAAATGGATTAATCATATCATAAAGCTTAGGTTTGGTTCAGGTTCAGCCGATGGAGATCTTATTAGAGGTCCCACATAGACCCATTTAGATCCGTAGTGTTGCCGGGTACCTAAATGGGGCTTATCAGTTAGGAGCGATTTAAATAGATAGGCTTCCCAGGTACCTCGCCACCAAGGCTAGACATTTACGTCCTTACATTTCAGTAGAGTAGAAAAGGATGGTCATAAAATAAGTTAAATTAATTGTGTGAGAATGCGAAAAAAGAATAATTGATACTGCAAATATATGCATTTTGTCTTCAAATGAAACTATGTAAAATAAATGAATGATGATGAATATAAAAGGCCGTTTTTATGGTATTACATTATTCATTTGGACTCTTGTTAAAGACAAAAGGCCAACGCAAGGGAACGAAATTTTATTTATAGTGCCCAGTAATTTTTGAAAAATGTTGCTAGTCCTTATTCGGTTAAGCTTTCTAAACTAATCCTGTCATGCATATGTGTTTGCCTCTCCAGGAGGACAATGTTATTGCAGCAGATTGCGAGAATGCCGTGGCATTCAACCAGGCACGTGGCTCGGAGCATGGTGTTCGCATTGAGCCTACCGAATTTTGGAAAGAGGACGATGGCAATCTGTTGACCAATTGTGCCACGGTGACACGGGAATCCGATAATCGTATAATGTATGTAATTACCAATAACTTACTCTGACCCATAAGAAGACACATAAATTTCCTTTTTTTATATGCAGTGCCACCGATTGCCTGAATGGAACTTTATTGGAACATGATATACTACCAGCTCCATATATGAATTTTACACAATTCTGGGCCATCTATGATAATAGCACACATTCTGTTGATCCGGAACAAAAATTTTTACCCAATCAAGCAAATCTAACCATATACAATTGGAAGAAATTGTACATAAATTTGGAAGGCTGCGTTAATACCCTACGCGGAGAGTGTAAGGACTTTGTGGCTCGCTATGGCAACGATGGCGACAATAACACTGCCCAGTCACGCTATCAATGCTACTATAACAAGGTGCTACCTTTGTTCCTATCGGATTACTAAATTTGATGAATAATTTAAAAGTTGTTTTCTTTTTCCTCCTCCTCCTCCCCCTCTCCTACTCCCTCTACTAAACGATAGGACTCGAATGTGGAATTTGTGGTTGCACGCTACGATTTGGATAAAGTCTATAGGGAATTCGTTGTATCATTAATAGTGCCCATTGTATTATTTGTGATCTCATCCATATCGTTATGCATCATAACCAAATCAGTTAAGGTAAAATGTAATAAATTAGTTACAGAACAATGAAAACTTAATAAGAATTTCCCATCACAGGTGGGCGATGATGCCAAAATGCGTTGCATTTGTGCCGGAGATGATTCCGATAGTGATGTCTTTGGTGGACATAATAATGCTGGCAAGGAATCCGAACATAATGTCTATGATACAGATGATGATGTGGCCAATTTAGAGAATCAGATAGTAGATGAACCACCACACCAACAACAACAACTATCACAACATCCGATTGATAATCACGAAATGATTGGAAGTACAAAATCTTTAATACCATTAAGTCCCAATGGAGACTCAAGTTTTAGTGAGCAAAATTTCAACGACAATGATAATCATGAAAATGCTGAGAATGATGACGATGATGAAAAGGCATCCAAGTGTGATGTACCAGAGAAACCATTGGTCATTATCTAAGACCAATGAGCAGCTAAACCAAATCAATATCCCAGCAGTTGAGGCAATCATTAGCTAAAATTATCTATAGTCATTATATATCTTTGCAGACGGGTATAATAAGTATGTTTAGTAATCGTCTGTCCGTCTGTCTGTTTCTATACAAACGAGTCTCTCGGTTTTTTGCCTGCAACCAAAAGAGCAAAGTCTATTAAATTTTTTTAACGACGAGGAATTTAATTCACTTTCTTTTAAAGTTTAACAAAAATAATAACACTCTAACAAGTTCAATGACAAAAAAAAAAGTCTATGAAAATCAAATTTTTAATTGGCCCCAATTGGGTATAAAATTTTTCTTTATTTTACTAAACCAACATTTTCCTTAAAGAGTCAAAGTTTAGAAATCGTGTCGCGTTTAGATTGACGTTTCTTAATCAAGGACTTTGCATTAATAGGAACCAGGAAAAAAACGCGACTTATGAATGGACGGATCTAGAAAATACTTTCGATTAAAAAATCCAGATTTTCGGCTCAGTAATTTTTGATGAAGTGATTTTATTGATTTATCGATATGGCAAAGGAATAAATAGATAGCCAATATTATTCTATATATTATTAACATTTTGGGGAGTGTCCAGACCCCCTAGACTCCCCCCTTGGACTACAAAGACCTACTCAAAACTATAACTAAAAACGGACGGCATTATCAGAGATATTAAAAACTTAATTTCATTTATACTTTGGAGAGTTGAAAAATTTCATATATGTAGAGAACTAAATTTTTTGCAAATTGTAAAAAGCCATGATGATAATTTTAATTAAACTCCAGCCGAAATTAATTTTTTAAACATGCAATTGTTTAATGCCATTTTAAAATATGCTAACTTGCAATTAATTTGAGATATAACTTTTTGAAATTGGTTCGAAACTTACGAAAAAATACAGTCAAAAAGAAAAAGTCAGATAAACCAAAAATTTATGTTTACAAATTGTAAAAGAAAAAAACTGTTAATCTTTGCGAATCGCTTTTGACTGATTTTTAATCATCTCTTAACTTTCACATTAGAAAGTGATTGTTAAATAACATTATATAGAAATCGCGTTAAATGAAAATTAAGAGACGAATGTCCCAAAAACTTTGACATCATCTACCATAGTACTTATGTCAAAATCGACTAGATTCGACCACTATAATATATAGAAATTGGCTGAAACCCATATACCTATGAATAGTTAAATAGATCAAAAAAGAATTAGTTTCTTGCTCTAAAACTAGTACAACTTTGACTCTCTTAACATTCTTTGCATTAGCTTAGAGTCTAAGCCTTAGACTCTAATCCGAAGAACCTTCTTTCTAACCCTTTCAGGGCCAGTGTTGCCCAAAGACAAAATTTTTTACAACATTTTGTTTCGATCCTAAGAGGGTTAACTTTTTGTTTTTGGGGTAAGATTTTGGGAGCCTTGGAAGATTATAAAATTTAATAATGATCAATGACTGCAAGGGTATAAAAACTTCGGCAAAGCCGGAATTAGTTTCTTTGATGTGTTTTTTTTTTTTTCTAAAAATCTACTAGAAACGACTTTCAACCTTCTGCAAAAGGATAATAAAAGTCTGCTAAATAAAAAAAAAAACAGCACCAACACTCAATGGACCTGAATGGGAACTGATATTTATATACAAGAAAATAAAAATATATACATATAAATATATATATATATCTTAAAATATATAATGCAAAAGTTGTTCAAAAAAGTTTATGAAAGCACACAAATACACCCAAAAAAGAAAAAAAAAAACACAGACACTTCTGGTTCAGTAAATTGTGCCTTAGACGAACTCTGAATTTAATTAAATAATTTAACCTGGCCACAACAACTGCTGAGCCAGAGCCAAAAAAGACAACAAACCAGAAAACCGACACCACCAAAAAATAAAATACAAAAACAAAATATATACATATGTGTGGGAATAAGGAGAAAACTGCATTTACTTGAACTATTTTACAATCTGCAACTACTACCAACCTACCTACCTACCTATCTACCAATCTAACTTACCTACACACAACTTAAATCTTTGAATTTTTGTAGCTATAATCCTAAATATATATACATACATATATATGTGAATAAAATATACATTTAGAATTTGCTCTAAAATTAGAAACAATGTTTGTCTGTTTGTTGTTACTTACCTTTAGCTCCTCCTGGCGACGATAGGCATCGGCCATCATTTGTTGACGCAATTGATCGGATATAACTGCCTCACGACCCGGTGGACCTTCGCCCAATTGATTTAACTTGACCACCACCTGTAGCAGAAGATGATGATTTGATGATGATAACAGATTTAAACACGTTTATGTACGCACCTTGGTCTTATCATTGATGCCTAAATATTCGGAAAGCGGTTTGCCGTTTAAAATCTGACGACCAGCAAACCATAATTGAGCCTTGGATGGCTCCAATACCTCCTTGGAGGCCTGAGTGCCAGTTAAATCCTCTGTATTGGTAAATTCCATCCGTATGCTATCATGTGGTGGCAATTGCATTGGATAGACAATCATTACAGCGCCACGTAAAATGTTTAAGGCCTCTTCAATTATTTTCAAAGTCATGATTTTTTTAAGGCCCACGTTTTTCTAGACATATAAATGGATACATTATATTTCTCTCTTATTCTCCCTCCCTTCCCTCTTACCTTATCTATCATGGCCTTGGCATCGTTCATGGCATTCTGCAAGACCTTTTGCATATGCTCTTTGGGCTGTTGACCATTACGTCGTGTCATTGGATCTTTATTAAATTGAAATCCACCCGATGGTATGCATTTATCTGCCCATATATCAACCAATTTCAATTCCTCAATTTGATCATCGTTTAGGCCAATCATTTCGCTTGGCAACATGGTGCCATGTTCGGCCAACTCTTCCATTTCCATGCACACACGTTGCACCTTGAGGCGTCCATTGTATATGGCCACCAGATCACGGATAACCCCATCTGACTTATCACTCACGCTTGTCTCATACAAAAAGAGCGATTCATCGCCACGTTTTACTTGCAAAATGACCATTTTTGAGGGCACAAAATAAATATTAATATGTGTGTTATATATATGACTACTCCGTTTCAGATAACAAACGATTACAATTCTGAGGTCTATATATTTTGTGAATGAAAAAGCCGACAAATAAACAACTGGTTGCCAGGTGACAATATTATAATGTTTTATCAATCAAACAATCATTTGAAAATTTCCTTTTTTTTTATTTTTTCCTTTTTCTATAGACGCAGACAGAATTTGTTGAAATAGTAAACAATTGCAATATTTCATTTCAATATGTGCCTTTGGTTTTATTTTCATCCCTTTTCTGAAAAGGTAAATTGCAAGTCAGATTTAATCTCTAATAGGCAAAATATACAGTGGTGGTCACGAATATAAGACGTTTTTTAGTTGTTGTGCTTTAGTTATGGTTTTTATCAGCTTTTAAGTAACTACATGAAAACATGTTTAGCTAAAAATACTGCATAATTTTCTAACTAAACAATTTTTATACGGTTTTAATAAAATATATATCTTTCTATCGTAGTTTAAGACAACAGGTTCAAAATTACTCACAAAACTCAGAATTCTAATTGAAATTTTGAGGTATACATTTTAGCTTAGTTTTAATAGATTTACAAATTCTTCATACTGGTATTTGGAATATTAAAGATAAAAAAAAAAATATTTTCAATATTTACCCAACTGAAAATGGAAGTATTTTTGTTTAAATGAACCCGACGAAAGCTGAGAAACCTATATCTCATCTGAATACAATAACCAACAAATTACTGATCAAATTTGTTAATTTAGTGAAGAAGTCTATGTATGTATATGTATATGGCCTGTTCTTTGTCAATTGAGATAATACCCAAAATCCACGTGGACCGATTTTAATACTAAAAAATATTAGTATTGGATAAACCATTCATTCAAAAAACCAAATACAAATTAAAATTTAATATGGCATAAAGAATATGATCAATCTAGGCAAGGGGCAGATCCAGTAGTCGATTTTTAGAGCGAAATTTATAATATAAAATTTGTAACAAATCTGAGTATGAACCAAAATGCTAATGCTATAAAAGCAAAATATCTGATCAAACTAACCTACTAAATTTTTTATTATTTACGTATTTTTTTTCTTTTTTTTAATACTATTTTTTATCAAATAATTCAGAAAAATGAATTTTGAATAATGAATAATTATGAATGAATAATTTTCTGATTATAAATCAAAACCTAGTCACGACTCTTCCTAATCAATTGGATATGATCATCTTTCTTTTAATCAGTTTCGACACTTTATTATGGTCATATTTTTAATCATGAACGAAGATATTTTGTTATTGTGTCAGATTTTGGGCCTATAGAGGAGTTATTTTTGTGCCTTTTCTTAAAAAATAAAAAAAAAATCATTTTAATCAACAACAGAGCTTAAAATAGATTCATTAAGGCAATTAATCTTTCAAATGCTGGGATATTTTTCTGCTCGAACTCTTCCCAGTTCCCTAACCCTGAATCCGTCACTGAACTAGGCCACAACCTCTTAAAAAATTCTTCTATTATTTCTATTTTTTTCCAAATTTTTAGTATATGTCCTTGTTAAATTTGAAAGACTTTGAACCACTAAAGCTAGATCATTACTGGCCTCCCCTCTCTAACCGAAAGAGGTCGGTCAATAGAACATTTTAAGGCCAAGATCATTTAAATCGTTTTCAACGGGAAGCACATAGCGAAAATTTCTAACTCTTGCAAAAAGGGTATATTAGTTTTAGTCAAAAGTGTGGAATCATCTCTGACTATATATATTCTTGACCAGCACGATAAGATGAGTTCATATAAGTTGCGTTAGTCTGGTTATGTTTGCTGGTTATGTGGAAGAAAAAGGGTAACAAAAAAACTTGCAAGGGTATACAAAAGTCGATTTTTCTTTTTTCTGAAATTCTAAATGCTAAACATTTTTAATATTTAATTAAGTTATTATCTGCTTAACCGATTTGAAACAATTCTGCCTTCAACTTGCTTTTGCAGCTGTTTCGATAGTTTGGTTCATTGCTTGATCTCGGTACGCCCCTTGTTTTTGTTAAATAACGCCCCCTCAGATCAGATTATGGAAATAGTTTAGTAAAAAGATGAAATATCATCTAATGGAATATTTGTTGATAACAAATTTCACAAGTCGCCATAACTTGTGATCATCTTGTGTGAGGTTTGTTGCTTGGATGAGCGATGAATCAGCCGAATTGGCCACGTCAATGACAAGTTGAACAGAGGTGAAAGTTGTAATAGACGCAATGTTGGATAAAATAAACAATGCTTACAGTGGAAACAACTGGAAAGCAGGTCACAGATGATCCCAGTTGAATATACAGAAAAAATAAAAAGACAAGATCAATAAAAATGTTAAGTGTTAAAGATATCTCCATATGGAATTCAGTATTACAGCTTTATTTTGAGGGTTGGATGGATCTAAATACCAATCCTTGCAACAATTAAACTGTAGAAACATTCACCTCTTACTGAGTTAGCAGATCAATTTAATGTACATATAAGTTGTCTGCGCATATTATTATAAAATAAAATTAAGTTACTTATTGCACAATGTTTGCTTATTTTGTTTACTTTTTTGTTTTTTGTCATTTCGTTTTCTTTTTTTTTTTTTTAAGGTTGAGCTTGCTTTATAAAAAGTTCTTGTTGCTGTTGTTTTTTTTTCACAAAATAAATAATATTTCTATCTTAAAATAATCACCTGTGTCTGTATGTGTGTGTTTGTTTTTTTTTTCTTTTTTTGCATGTAATGTACAATGTAGAGCCAACAGGAATTGTGTTTTGTTTTGTTTCATATGTACAAGGGAAGGGGGGGAATTTGTTTTGATTTTTTTTTGTTTTTTGGGTAAATCCAAAAAATAGCCATTTGCCAATTAGGAGGTTAGGGATGGATGGATGTGAGATATATTAAAAGGAAATTCAGATCCATAATATAACAGCCCCGATATATGTACACAGATGTGCGTATAAATTGGCTAGATGAGTTACAAATTGATGAGGCATCGATGTCGTTACTAGATTATTTCTCCGTTTGGGTTACCTTAGTACTCGACGGAAATTCTCCATCTCGTATATACTATTTGACAATCTAATTAGAGGGAGAGAGAGAGATAAATCAATTTTTTGTCAATTTATATGCAAAATAGAAACTCACCTGCCAAAGGCATTGAATAGAGCTACTATTTCACTACGTGATAGCCTAAATATGGGATCCGCTTCAATATGCGGTTTATCCCAAATACCGCTCTCTGTTGCCAAATTTAATTTTTCAGAATAAAGTATTTTTAATGCTGTACCCAGGCCTTGGGTCTGCAATTTACCCCACAATTTACATTTATCGCATCCCACACAACTCATTATTCTCGATATATTGCGAAACTTTTCCTTGTAGTCATGTTTAAATTTAATTGAAGCAATGCCGCTACTAAACAGAGCATTCTCATCAAAATGTGATTGAAAGGATCTGTAATGCGAATTTGATTATTAAAAACCATTAATGGAATATGCTGATATTATTGTATACTTACTCTATTACACTTAGCATATCATTGATAGCCAATTTGACCTCGTCATCCTCCTCGGCAATACCTGTATAGTATTCCTCGCGTCGCAAATACGGCGCCGCTTTGGCCAGGGCACGTAATTCAACCAAATATATGAAATATAAATTACGCAGCCAATGTGGACCTTCGCCACTTGTGGTTTCTGGACTAAAACGACGTTTAAACTCTTTGACATTTGGACCCCAAACGCCCTGAGGATCGAGGAAATCTTTCGACTCGGATAGCAAATATTTCGAGCATAAATGTATATTAATACTCGAATGAAGGCCAGATATGATGCGATAGAAGGCACGTTGCTCCAGGCAAACATCACGTAAATCCAAATGTGGCACATAATTTGAGAATTTATTCGCTGTTGCATTATTGCCGCCAAAACAATTCTCCAGATAGATACTCTTCCAAATGCGATGAGCCGAATCTCCACGATAACCAGTATAACGTTCCGGATTCAATAATAAGTCCACATACTGTGATCCCTCCTCATGGTCATCTAGAATGCAAAAATCTTCCTCAGCCTCATCATGTTTCGCCCACAATTCGAATTCCTTATGCGCTTGATCACTAATGCTGGTGTCCAGAAATCCTAGAGCACTGTCAAAATCCTCCACTCCAGAACAACCAACTGCACCATCTCCACTCTCCTGTGCCTCGCGAGTGTACTATAAATAACACACACAAAAACAAAACACAAAAAAAAAAAACATTAAATTGAACTGGTTAATCCATTCATTCAGCGTGAAAAGACCACGTCAGGTTTTTGGGCCTATTGTAAGTCAACAATTATCATTTTGTTTGTATTGAAGGTAAATATCATATGTGCTCAGATTGGTTTTTGTAATAATGTGACACGTCACAAAACACAAAACAAAACCTTAAACTAAAACTAAAAATATCCACATAATCAAACAGATATTGGCATTTCATAAAATACCTTCGAGATTGTGAGAGACACAATCTATGTGGTAGTGAGAGGGCGCGGGGCGCAAGTGCTTCATTTCCTTCTTCACAAAAACCCATTGATAATTTATAAGATAATAAAATAAAATACGACGGATAGAAGAGAGCAAACACAAGACTCACTCCACATATTGTATTTTTGTTGATAAGACGCGAAGCTCAATTGATTGTTATCAATAAATTGAATATGTTTGTTGTCTATTTCACTTACCTTATATGATGCAGATTTCTCTTTTTGCTCGCCCTTGTCTTTGATACCCTGTGGAATGGCCTGCTCCTCGCAATTTTCCACCTGACAGAAGCGTATGGCGCAGCGACTGTCGTCGGGCCAAAATGGGCAATCCTGTCTCAAATTCACCTTGTAGAAACGAAAGAAATTCTTAACCAATAGACTTTGCAGCCGTGGATAGATTTTCATATTGTTAAAATGATCAACAGTGTCCACATCGCAGCTGCAATCGTTAATGGAGCCTTCCAACTGGAAAAGAAAATCCGTTTAATATATGAAATTAACATTTTTTTGCCCGTTTTTTTTTCTGTTTTGTTGCACATACCTCACAGAAGCAGTTTTTGTTCGTTTCGGCATCATCGAGGGCGGCAAAATAGCCACTAGTTCGAGCTGTCCAATAAAGAAGGATCAGCAAAATCATCAGGCGTGATAGCCAGCGATTTAGCTGCCCTCCGCGTTCTACCATAATTGTTGTTGATGTTGTTGCAGTTCGTGTTTTTCTGTGTGTTTTTTTATTTCTGTTAGGGGGCTCAGCTGCCGCTGCTACTTCTGCTGCTGCTGCTGTCTCTTTTAGTAGTGATGGCAATTTGGCTTTTACGAGAAACTTTTAAAACAGCGGGCAGCGGGCATTTTGACTTTTCCCGCCAGTAAAATTTTTCATTTATATAGCTAAATATTAGATTGATACTATGAAAATTGGTACATAACTTAGATGTAATGATTGTATTTTCAAAATTGTTTAGATTCTTGTTTAAATTAGATATTTGTGCAACAAATGAGATACAAAAAGCTAACAAATACTTTCAAAGCAACGCTATGTACAACTACTCAATAGGCATTTAAAATCAATTTGTGCTATAGAGGCATGTGATCAAGGAAATAAACTTCCATGAATTTATTGAAATTATAAGATATTTATTTAACTAACAGCATTAACATTATTTTTTAGCTTCTTTCTCAAAAAATCAAATTAATTAGCATTAAATTACCAGCCAAATGCAGCTTCTTTTGGCTTTTAAAAGTTGGCACCACTGATTTAAGTCACAAGCAGCAATGAAAACACAACCCAGCAAACATTTATTATGCCTATTATTTTGAAATCCAGAATTTCTTAAAATGTACGTCATGTTTTTTTAAACTTGGTTGAAATAAATACCGCTTTGTAAATCCTCATGGTTTTTTAATTTTGTTGATATATGTATTTGACATTATCTGGAATTAAATTCCACTTTATCGCAATAAATACTATATTTCAGTTTTGTTTTCCAATAATTAAACAAGTAAATAATCTAAGCTGGTAAGATATCTTGCATTCACCACCAATTAACTAAAGTAATATATGAACATAAAAACGTTTTAATTCAAAAACAATGATCGAATATAGAGCGCCTCTGTGTGCTGTAAAAAACCACATTTATATTGATAGGTGTCGCCACCAGCTGCACACTAGCGCTTTTAGGACTTTCGTTTGGCGCCAATTTTGAAAAAGAGTTATAATGATTTGAAACATCTTAAAATCAATTTACAATCATATATTGTTGCTTAAACACCATTAGTTTGTTTTCTTTTTTTTTTATCGTCGGAAATTATTATTATTTACATGCAAATTAAAAGCTTATATGGGATTAGTAAATTTTTGCTCTGGGCGTAAATTTGCTAGTTATAATAATTTACTTAAGTTTATATAACTTAAGTGGATATTTATCGTAATTGAATATTTAACCCACTACATAATATTTCTTAAGAAAGATTTAGGAATTAAACTAATATATTTTTAGTTTTGAACAGTTTTCTTATTTCTCTCTACGATGTCATTCATTTACAATGATGCTATTTTTCAATTAATTTGTCTTACGTCATGCTGTAGCAATTAGAATTGCTAATTTTTGTAATTGATATTTATTGTATGGTGTTGTACTTAACAAATTGTTTGCCGTTGTTATAGTACAGGATCTGTATACAACTATTACCTCATCACAGTTGTATCTCTCTTTATTTACAGAGCCTCTGGCTCTCTTCTGTCGCATCAAATATATCAAAAATACATACATATGTATGTCCCTTTCTTAAAAAATCGATTTCGAATCGAATTTCAAAGTGGATGTCAAGGATCCCCTTACTGTAACAAGTCAGCGTCGTCTGCTCGCCGAGCTTAGAGAGAGTGCGAAAGAGTAATTTTTAACTAAAGAAGATGGTAATTTGTATTCTCTCGCGCAAGTTTTCTCTTCGATAGTTTGACACGAACCATCGATACATCGTCAAATACTGGGAGCCCCGCAAGAAATAATGGGTGGGGGAAAAACATAGGCATCAAATACGGGGATTGCTCTGAGATTTGAAAAGGTCGCTTGAAAAAGTCTACGCAAAAAAAAAATGTATTTTAAGCCCGCGCGAGTTTCATTTTGGTCTTTGGCGCGTTCGCACATGCGTGTTCTCCGTCGGAATTTTGTGATTTTGGCCAAGTTAGCACGCGACGTGTTGTTTGGGGCCTGCACTGCGTACTTTACTTAGCGGCTAATTTTCAACGGAAAACAAGTGCAAAGAAAACAAAAAAGAGAAGAAAATAAAATAAGAAATTGAAGAAAACATGTTCAACAACAAGAAACAGACACTAAGCGAATAATTGAGTAATTAAGATAAAATAGTAAGCAAAATACGACAGGCTTCATGCAAAGTGTGGATAACGGTTGTTTTTCTTTTACTTTTTTTTTTGTTGGTGTTGGTGTTGTTGTTTTTGGTTTTGCGTGTGTGCGTGTGTTTTGTATTTTTTTTTTGCTATTTTCTTTATTGTGTTTGCATAAAATGAAAGAATTTTTCGTTGTAAAGAAGAAGAAGTAGTTATCATGTGAAAAGAAAATGTAGAAGATTTCAAAATGATTAAAAAGTTTTTGAATATGTCATGTGAAAGAGAAAAGCTACCGTTATACAGATATAAAGGCATAAAATGCAATTATTACGCCTTTGGTCTACAGGTGTTACATGAAAATTTTACGACTACTTAATGTCAGTTATATGATTGTTTCTAAATTTTATTGTTTCTGGAATTTGAGTGTTTTTTTTTGGCAATTAATTTGCAAATATTTTTCTTAAAAATTCAACATTTCTATAATGCCTCCTTTTTTCCGGTTAAGATTTCCATTTTGCCTATTTATATAGTGGTTAGTGGGTGCATCTCCTTGAACCCTGTTATCCGAACTTAAACAGTTATATGAACTAAAATTGTTTCACAAGCTAAAACAGTTATACGAACTTAAACTTAAACGGTTTTATACGTTTACTAAACTAAAACTGTTATACCATTCTTGACCATTTTATCTCTATCGCACTTACGCAAGAAGAGCTATCTATGTAAATACATATACATACATAGACATGTATAACAGTATTTTGAACTAAAATATCCTTGAGTGTGGAAGAGTTAATGTTTAAGAACTGTTTTATAAGATCAGTTGATCCTTGAAAACTATTAGACGAATGTCCCTTCTCTTCCCTTTGCCACTTTAAGACAGTTATAAACAGTTGCATTAGCTTTACATTTCAATTATTGTTAATTGGACATTATAAAACTGTTATACCCAGTGTTAATTTCGCTGTAAACAAAATCAAACTATTATGGTTTTGGAGCAATAGTATTATTATACGACTTTATAGAGTCCAATAAAATTGTAATTGCTGAAATTAAGAACTCTAATCTTTGAACCAAAAAAAAAAAAAAAGGAAAATAAAAGATTGGCAACTTCCTCGATTGCGAGTCATTAGCAGCTCCTCCCTGTCTTGATGTGCCTATGCAAACGAGCAGGTTGGGTGGAGGAGAAGAAGAAGGTGGCATGGCATGGCACGAGGCAGAAGGAGAGGAATACCGCTATGGCTAGACATCGGGCCCAAGTCCCCAGTCACTGTTGCACCATTAGCCAGAGTATTCAACAAACGAGACGCCACACACACACACATACATGTGAAATGATCAGCCAAAGAGGTGGAAAGGGGAAGACAGACAGAGGCAGAGCAAAAGAAGGGACCTGGCGACGGCCCCTTCACTTTTTGTTGTTGTAGTTGTTTTTTTTTTTTTTTTTTTGGTTTCATTGCTGAAAAAGTTGCCGCAGCAAGTGCAACTCGCAACAATTTCGCATTCCGAGCGCTCGCTCTGCACCCGAAAGTATCTTTTTAGGAGTTTTGCATCTCTTGCAACGTTTAACTGTAAGTTGAGGCATGCGAACCATCACCAAACCGCACGTAGCTTCCCCCTCCGTTCTTTACCCCTTCAATCACTATCTCTTTCTACCTCTCTCTCTCTTTTATTTGTCAAGTTCAATGTGCGTTGACAATTTTCCATTTGATTTTTCCTTTTTAGTTTTTTTTTGTATTGTTACTTTCACATACATATATACATGTAGATAATACAATGTTTTCATTGTATTTGTGCAGCTGTGCGTATATTTTAATTTATTTAGTTTTTCGTTGTATTGAAATTGTTTCTATATACACATATGTACATACATATATATTGAACCCGGAACCCATGTACATAGGTAAAAATGGCTAAGTGAAGATGCCGCTGATCCATCGAACAAAATGAGCAAACTAACGTTTAAAAATGCATAAATCACATGCAGAAAAGATTGCTTTTGTGAAAGCGCAAGTAATTTTTACACTTTTACCCAACCAGCAACCAGCCAAGAGACAGACAGACATATAGACGGACAGACAGCCAGAGAGCGAGAGAAAGATTCATAGATACTTTTCTATCTTTAACATACGACAACGCGCGCACGTACATACCATCAGATCCCCAGATCCCATCCCATCCCATTCCAAGCGTCTTCGTCTTCGTCGTGTTAAGCGGCTTAATTGAAAGTCTTGACTTATGACTTGTTGCAACTACGTAGAGGGGAAAATGTCTTGAAGATATCTTTTGATGATGCTCCAACTAATCGAAATTCCAAGTGAAATTCAAACCAAACCAAAGCAATTCAAAGCAAAAAAAAAAAAAATAAAATAAAAAAAGTAAAAGAAAAGACAAAACGTTTTTTGCAAGAACCAAAAAAAGTTCAATGACATTAATATTGTTGTTTTTTTTTTATAAATTTTTTTTTATGAAACAAAGCTACCAATTGTTACCAATAATAAATAAATTATAGTAGAATACAGCCGCTAAACAAATAAACAAACAAAGCAAAAAATAATAATAAAAAAAATATTGCATATTTTAATCTAAAAAAGTGAATTGTGAAAGTTGAGAAAGAGAAATAGCAAAACAAAAAAAGCAACAAACAACAAACGAAACGAAAATTTTCCTCAAACCGGCATCCGGAGAGAGAGAGAGAGAAAATCAATCTGAAATAGACAGAGAGAGAGAGCGGACAAAAGTAAGTAATATTTTATATTAATATATGTTCAATCATTTAGATCTTGTTGAATTTCTTCTTCTCACTCATTTCGGGTTTCCATTTGTGTGCTAACTTGTTTTCTTTGTTATGTCTATTAGCCCAAACGTCTGAGCTCATCACTATGAGATTCTAAAGATTTGCAAACAGCACAAAAAAGTAAAAAAAAAAAATAATAAAAACTTGTTCAATGACTCAATTTTTGCATTTGTGTTCTTTTTTTTTTTTTTTGCAATTAAATGTTTATTTTAATATAATAATTTTTGTTTGTGGTATTTATTTAGTTTGTTTAGAGAGCGACTCTTGGCTCAATGTCAAGGTTACATTCATACAAATATATGGTATATGTATTTATATTTAAACTGTCTGACAAAAAGCCCCAAATTAATTGGGGCTCAACACTTTTCGACTGGAACGAACATGGTTTTGGCATTTTGTAATTGCTTCATTTTGTAAGCGAGTGCGTGAAAATGAAGAAAGAGAAAGACGAAGAGAGATGGAAAGCGAGAAAGAGAGAGAGAGGGATGGTAATAAAGACGAACTGCACATAAACATAATTCAAATGATATATCTACACTCATATAGTGTGTGTCTTTCGATTTTTTAAATCATTAATCGAATAGTTATACAACATTTTTAAAGACAGGTTAAAAAAATCCATTTCCAATACCCTACTATTTCAGAATATGGAACATATCTAGCTATAAAGAACATAAAACAGAGATAGCTAAACTATCAAAAATAATTGAAAGCCTAAAAGACTTTACACCTGCTGGCGAAGTTAAATTTGATATATGGGTTTACCATTAAACACTTCGAAACTGCCTTTTTTTAAAGCAAATGCTCGTTGCACAGAGAATAGGAACATTATGTATAATAAAAACGTCTCTTTTAATTGCCGTTGCTTTAAAATGACATTTGCCTTATAGATAAATTTCAAAATATTTAAAATGTGCCGAAATTATGTTGTTTGCTTAATCGGTTAATATTATTTTTCTTTGATTAATCGTGACTAATAATCGATTAATGATTTTTATTTGCCATTACTAGTTAGGATGTATTTATATCTCTTTGGTTGAAGGAGTAGATCTTTATAATTATACAATTATCATGTCAAAATATTCCATATTTTTACCACACATTTTATTTAGAGATCTATTTAGGTCCGAGTAGCTTACAAAAGTTTTGTATATCTAAAAAAATCAAAAGACAATTTAAAACTCCAAGAAAACCCAAGGTCAGGTCGGAATCAGTTCAGCGGAAGGCAGAATCGACTATTCTAAAAGTCCATTTTGAAGATGTCTTGTTGGTTTTTTTTATTTTTTAAACGATGTAATTTATTTTTGTTATGATTTTAGATGAAATGCGAATATTTTGAACCATTTGCAATACATAGCTCTATAACGTTATTTGGTTATTCTAAACAATATTTATGATTATAAGATTTGATGCCAAAGAATTCAATGTAAGGGAAGTATTTTATATTTAAAGTCAACTAAACGCTTGTTAACTGTATATTTCCCTTTACTTGAAATATATTTAAATAAAATACAGAATTTTGAAAAACATACAAACTGTTGGAAACAGTGATCGAAAATGAGTTAAAATAATTAATCATTATCAAAACGCTCGAATTTCTTTTTCTTAAAATATAACTACTAAGTTTCGGAAATTTTAATAAGTTGTTCATCATTTGATTTTGTTTGAATTGTTTAGATAATTATTATTTGTGACTCTTAAACTTTTTTGTCTTAATAAAAGTGCTATGTTTTAAGTCCAAAATTCTTAAGGGGTTATTCATAGTTGGGAGCTTATTTTTCGGAGGCTTAAAAAAAATTATCATTTGAAAGCGGAGAGAGGTTTTAGAATAATTGTTCTTTTATTGAATAAATAACTTTTTTTTTTTTTGACAAAATGGTGGTTTTCTATTATTCTATTATATTTGTATTATTTCTAATGGATTGTTCTGTACGTGTTGTTACCTGTAATTAGATAGAGTAGTGGTAGTTGGTAGTTGTCGTAAGGGTTCTTTGTTTATTATTTTTGAGTGACTAAGAATTGAGTGATCTGATCTGGGTTTGTTCTGTCTTGATATTAAAAAATAAATAGATCTACTAAATTTTAGAAAATTAAAGAAGTTGTTTAAAGTTTTAAAAGTAATGTAAGTGTTTTCTTTTAATAGTCATAAATTCTTTAAAAGTTTATAGAAAAGCATTAATCTTTATCTGAGTTGTAGCCAAAATTGTCTTAATTATTGTCTTCAATATTTCTCGCTTCATCTTCAAGGTTATGATCAGAGTTAATAGGTGTCATCTCTCACCAGAAAAGGCATCTATCAACAGAATAGACCGTTTAACATATAATAAACAATAAATAAAAATTGCTTTTCAACCAAATTGTTTTTTTTTTTTGTATTTTTATTAATTAATAACTCATTAGTAACAAAAAAAAACAAAAAGTAGCTCAAAGCTACGCGTATTCATCAGATACCGTTCTGGGTATTCTCCAGCTTCGCATTGACTAAAATCACCGTTAAAAAATTTCACCCTAAAGGCAGAAAAAAACAACAAGAATAAAAACCTTAGCATAAATTTGACTTTTTAATGATAATAAAACATTTTTTGATGCGTTTGTTGTTATGTGTGAAAATGTGAAAAAGGCATAAAAGACATTACCTACCCATTTCGAGGTGGCAAACATACGTACATAATGTATGTACAAACATAATATATAATATGTAATTATAAGACCAACACCGAACATCAACGCCAACGGTTAGAAGATATAGTAGATAGGTAGTTAGTACCTTTTTTTTTGTTCATTATATACTTGGCAGAGATCATGACTCGGCTAGAAAATACAAGTGCAAGGCACGCATAGATGACACCCTGTTGAACACATAAGACACAAACAAAAGGTAAAGAATAAATCGAAAAGGAAAACAAGGTGGAATAGAAAGAAAAGAAAAACTTAAGTCAGTGGAGAAAAGACAGTCAGTAGTTCTAGGCTGAAACTGACCGTGCAAAAGGTCATTGATCTTAATGATCATGATGAGGTGTGAGTGTGTTTAGTTAGCCTCAAGATTTATGTGTGTGGCATATATAAATACGCTTTCCAAAAAAAGGAGCTTTAACATTTTCAACCAATAGAGCATTAAAGAAACCTTTGTAAATGGTGAATAACTGTAAATTAGAATTCAATTGGAAAACTTTAACCGATTAAACTGAATCAGAGAACGATAGAGAGAGAAAAAACTGGGCTCTGCTTTATTAATTTATCAGATCGCAAATTTTGAAAAGAAAAATTTCTCGCACCACTTCCTGATGATATTTCTTTCTATATGAGCCACAAAATTTAAAACTTTTTTTAATTGACACGAAAAATTCCCTTTTTTTAAAATAATACATTTTATCAAAAATTAAAGAAATCGCTTAACCACCCAAAAAGAGTGTAGAAACTTCACTTACATTCTAAACTCTTTATTTAGTTAGAAGGTCTTTCTTTCATACTCTCTCTCTGTTTTCTTTCTCGTTTTTCGTTTGCGTTTGTGAATGAGAGTTTATGAGTCTGAAATTAAGTAAAGATCATAAAAAAGTTGCTAATATTGGTCTTGAAATATTAAGTTTATTAGTTGTGGGTGAACCAACTTTAAAATACACAAAAAATTCAAGAACAAAACCAGTTTAATCAAGTAAATAGTCTTAAGTCTTTTTATGGTTATTCTAAAATAAAAATTTTATTACCACAATGTGTGGAGATAAAGCAGATTGAGTCATAGTTGCAAGTAACAAGCTGGTCTTGTCTTTTCGTTTTTTAAATTTATTTTTGGCTTATACCAAAATGGGAAAAGTTGTTAGACTTGAAGTAGATTTGTTTCATTTTTATTTTTTGTTTAATTAAAAAGTAAAATTTAAATAAAACTATAGAATACTATATATGTATATTTCATCAATTGATGAAATATAACATTTTATTGGGTAAATGTATATTTATACGCAGATTTTTTATTTCGATATTTATAAAATAATATTGGGTCAAGAAAGCTTCATTTAAGAATTTATTGAGAATAACTTGAGGTTTAGATGTATTCAATTTCTTCAGTTTTCAATTCTAAATATACAGTTAAAATATTGTGATTAAATTTCAGATACTTTTTTTTTTACATTTTTCGAACATTTTAGCTTTTTACATATATTGATGGTTTGTTGTTGAAAACGACAATGTAGGCTATTTTTAATGATTTCTGATAAAATATCAATGCTCAAGATAGATTTCGCCCCCTAAAATAAACGTTTCCGCTCCCCAAGATGTATACGAAAGAGATCCGTCCAGAGAATTTTTGAATTTTCGACAAAGAACAGACCAAAAGCATTTCTATAGATAATAGATTTGATCATTTATAGAAGATGTAGCAAATAAAATTTCCTTTAGTATAACCAAGTTTCAATTTTGTTGATGTTGTTGTTGGGTGGCATCTTAAAATTTAGTCTCTTAGTTTCCGTTATGCAGAAAAATATTACGGCATTTGGCATGTATGTATGCATGTTGGCATCGATTCGATGCCAATGTTAAACTATCACTTTATATGCAAAAAACGCAACTACAAATTTGTTATAACCTGTGCAACAAGCAGCAAAAGCAAGACTTACTCGTCGATTGGTGTTAATAATGCTAAAAAAAAAAAAAACAGTTGCGATTTGAGGCATACTTCATGGATCAGGCCCCAGACTCAAAGACCCAGACCCAACCTATGCAAAAAAAAAAAAAAATAAAAAAAACTTCAGCTGGTTCAGCTCAAAGTCTTGCTGGAGTCGGGCTGGTTGGTTGGTTGGTTGGTTCATTGGCTGGTGGTAGTTGGTTGTCTAACAATTTTAACCCAGTTTTCCAGCTATGGCCACATTCTTGTAGGAGATCAGAAAAACCATAAACAAGTTTTGTTTAAAGTTGAAAAACAGGCGAAATATATATGTATATAGCTAAATATATGTATAGGTGTGTGTGTGTGTTTGTGTCTCTTTTGCAAATTGAAATTGAAGCTAATGTGAAAAGGCCAAAAGCAGTAATAGAAGCAGAGAGAGCGAAAGAGAAAAGAGCGTAACAAACAATTGGCCCTTTTGTCGATACTTTGGGGATGGATGGCTTAAATGCAGGTCAATAGGGATTTACGGTTAGACAAGTTGTTCACATGTCACTCTAAGTAGGTGCGGAAATCGCAATGACGTTTTGTCGGTCCACACACACACTTAATAATGAGAGCACTGGACGATTAACTTTGGCTCTGCTATCGTCATCATCATCGGCAGCGGTGTCGCTGCCGTCGTTGTCACTTGGTCAGTTGGAGCTTAGAGTGGGTCAACAAACAGCACAAGTGAATGAACATTGTAACTCTAAATAGCCACGACAATGACTGCAAACAATGGGAACAGTTATTCGAAACGGTGTTTGCTTCTGGAATTTGTTTGCTATTTTAAGTGAAACAGAATTCTTTTTTTGATCTTGCCTTCATAATTTCTTTTTGGGACAATTTCATATAATCGCATCACAGCTGCTTATTATCCATTTATCAGATTATGGTTGGTCTGTGTAACCAACTAACCTACTATATATTAAAAATTCCACATAAAATTAAATCATTAAACTCCATACTTTTAATATAAAACATGAACTTTTTTAATTTATTTTTTACACTTCAATTAAATTTAAAATTAACATTGCTGTGGAATACAAACTTTATAAATTAATTAAACAAAGGATCGTTAGGCAAATATTCTTTGACTTAAAAAAGGCACCAAGGAAACCGGCTTTAGGGTTTTAATCTCAACTACCAATACTTTGCGAACTTCTTACTCTGAAGTTTTTGAAGCCATAGTTTCCGTGACTGGAGCTATCACGGTGCCAGCTTTGGTTACAAATTGAGGTATCCCGTTTTAACTTTCACCTTAAAAACCTTGAAATTTGGATTTCGATTTCAAATTTTCAGATAAGGAAACATCCATTAAAGAATCTCAATCTCACTGGACAGGCAGGGCAGACTTGAATATCTCACGTTAACTTGAGACAAATATAAACTAATAATTAAAAAGAGTAATATGTTTATCTAATATCCTTTGTTTTTGTTTCCATTTCTCACTTGAAATACAAAAAACATTTATATTAATGCAATTAAAATACCCCTGTAGGCTAACAGCCACAGTTGCAGTTATTTTGTTCAAAGAAATTTGTATGCCCATTAATGTTGCTAACAAAATTAAACACAATATGTTATTGTTATATGTTGTTATATGTTTTTAACATAGCCAGCTCAGTCTTTTCTTTATGCTTGAGTTGTAAGTGATCAAAGCGATTTTTTAAAAGGTTGAAGTTTCTTTTAATCGTTCTACTTGTTACAATGCCTCGTCGTATATCTTAACAGAGTTGATTGACTGTTCAATAATCTCTAATTAATTAGTTTTAATGAATATTTAAAATATCTACAATATGGTGGCCAATCAAATTGTCGTATAAACGGTTGGTCAAGTAAACCCAACTTCTTTTTAACCTACTCCTTTTATGCATTTACTTAAGTTTAGTAAATATAAACGTTAAGTTTTACATATATAATAAGGAAAATTTCAATTTAGAATTTTTGGAGAGTTGAATTTCCTTTTCTTTAGATTGACACTTTTTTTTAACTCTGTTAGCTACATTTCGTAAGAAAATTGATATAAAATGTTGATGCCCATTGAAAGGTATTGGAATGGTTTTTGCAATTCTTTCGCATTTTGTTTTGTAGTGTTTTTTTCAATTTTTTTTTGGTTGTTTTGCAAAACGAAGCCTTACAAAAAAAAAAAAAAGCAGAGGGCCGGGGCTAACTTCGACCATGCCGAAGTTTGTACACGCTTGCAAGTCTTTTTTGTTACTCTTCCTACTCTACGTATAGCCGTCAACGTGAAAAAGGTTTTGTCTAAAAAGTCTAAATTTCCCTATCAATTTTTAACACAATGGTTTAGAAAATAACAAAGTTATTGAAGTTATTTGTATGGAAGCTGTATGATATAGTGGTCCGATCCGGTTGAATCAGTGATATACTTACAAGCCTATATGCAAAATTGCAAAAAGATGGACAAGGCTATATGAAATTGAAATGAAAATAAATATACTTTATATGGTCATAGATGCTTACTTCCATGCTTTGGACACTTCTGACCAAAATTAATATACCCTTACTGCAAGGGTATATAAAGAAATAATCAGGCAACATTAAAGTGAAACGAAACGAAACTTGTCTTGCGTATGGTCAGTAACCGACAACTACATGCACATATGTATATATATATGTACGAGATGTAGATGTAGTTATATCGGTTTTCAGCTACTTAGTATGCCCGGCTGTACGACACTCAATTTCAATTGGAGTTGGTTGCGGTGGCGTCGGTGGTGGCTATGGCGGTGGTGGTGGCCGGTGGCGGTGGCTTATTAATTACCTCACCGCACAATTGCGTGGCACATACAAAGCACACACAAAGAAACAACAAACACTCACACACATACATGATACCAAGTAGAACCCACAAATGGCGTTGGACACGTCTCTGACGCCGACGACGACGACGACTGGGTTAAACCGTAAATGGAGCGTCCAAATGAATGCGCCGATGCAAGTTTGTGTTTTGTTTTTGATTGTGTTTTCTTCTTCATTTACAGTTGATTTGAAATAAAAAAAGAGGCACAGGAAACAACAACAAATGAAAAGTTAAAAAATGAGAGTGATTTGTGTTGGATTGTGCTTTTTTTTCGTTTTCTTCTATTATTTATATTTTTTCACTGCTTTGTTAAACTTGTTTTTGTTGTTGTTTATCTAAATTTGTATATATATATGTATATGTGTGTGTGTGTATGTATGTTTTCTCAGTTTCTTTTTTGCATATTTTTTCTCAAAGTTTTGTTGGTTACTTTCAAATGTCAAATGAAGTTGAAGGTGGTCCACGCAGTCCAATGTATAGATACAACACAACAAACATATACACTTTTTGTACATATATATATGTGTATATAGACAATGATATCTACGTTATTTTTTATGATTTATATTGACTCATGTTCGATATATAAGTATACGTGGAACGATGGATGGCGGTAGAAAAACAAAAGACTTAAGCAGCGAACTTGTTTTCAGTTATATTTTTAGAAATCATTTTCATACACGGAACGCAAATGAGTAAAGGACACAACGTTTTGCATTGTGTCTTTTAATTAAATAACAAATAAAAAAAAATTGCTGACACTTTTTGAAAGTACAAAAGCGGCTTTCAAAACCAATTTTAATTAGCCAAATTCGAATTTGGCAAAAAGGAATGCCGCTTTTCATATTTGAAATAACACACAAAACATTTTTCTTTATACAATTCAATTAAATTCAAAGCACATAAAATAATTTAATAAATAAGTATAAAAAAACTAAAACCATTAACAAATTACTAAGCAACTTCATAAAAACAATTCAAAAGTCATAAGCAAAAATCGTGCCCAAAGTCAAGTCTCTGGCCAAAAGCAAGAGAAACTTAATGAAGCCTGAGAAAGTTGCTGGTTGGATGAGCTTGTTGTTGTATGTTTTCAGTGTATACATACTTACAGATACATAAATAGGTATGTAAGTAATGATGAGTGCACACACAAAGCTCAAGTGACAATAAGTATAAAAAACATAAAAAATGCGATAATTGCTAACAAATTTGTCTGGTCAACGCATGCCAAACATGCAACAGCAGTAGCAACAACTGCTGCAGCAACAAGTTTTGTTTCTTTTCTTCTTCGTTTTCTTTGACAGAAGACCTTAATGTTTTGTGACTAACGAATCGAATTTGAGATGTACTCATGGATCGTATAACATCTCTTCTGGTTATTTTTCGCCTTCTTCATTCGAGAGCTGCTGCTGCGGCTGCTGCTGTTGCATTTGACCCAGTTTAATGCAAGTGGAACGCATTGACCAACAGCAATAGCTTAGCAACTTGACCATAAATAGCCAAGGCGCAGATTTCTAGGCATCAAAGTCGGGCATATTCAATTCAGAGTAATCGACTTGACAAATGCCCTAGTAATTTTTGCATTTGCCACCCCAAAAGTACACACAACATATATTTTGAGTCTTAATTGTCATTTTTATATAAGACAAATTTTGTGAAAAGTAATATGAAATTTTAAAAGCTGAAGTTAACCCAAAGTTTTAATTACAATTGAACTTTGACTTGTAGCGTGCCAAATCAATTAGCTATGGCAAAAGAGAAAAAACAAAATCTTAGCTTAACCTTTTGCTGTTTTAGTTAAATGAAAGTTTTTTTTTTGTCTTATTTTGGTTTTGCTGTTAATTAATTGCTTATTGTATGTAATCAATTCTTATAATTTCCCATTGCCTTTGTATATTGATCAATAAATTGATAAAAAATTAGATTCAATTTCAATTTAAGTGTGTGCCTAAAAGCTTGTTTCTGTGAGGAGTACTTTTAAATATCCTTAAGTCTTAATCTGTGACAGGCTAATCAGTACAATTTAATTAATCATTAATTTATAGTTTTAAAAAAACATTTTAATTTCATTTAATATGCTTTTCATATGCCTCGGCTATAGGGTAGCAAGCATAATAAAAAAAAAGAACACTTCATTCAATGGACCGCAATACACAAAAGTCTTCTTCTCTCTGGCGCGAGTATTTTCTCAATGGAGATGTCTGCGCGAGAGGGAGAAAGAGAGGAAAAAACTCACGCCAAGTTCGTTGCCTAAGTCTTTCGTTTTGATAGCGAGGGAAACTTGTTTTTTTCTCCTGTTTTTTTTTTATCTTTTCTTATCGGGTTTTTTTCTTCTTTGAGATGCTGTGGCAGAACTTTCTTTCATTGATTCTGAGCTGCGGCCAGTCGCATATAAATAATAAATTAAAAGCCGAGAGACTTTCTTCTTTGCAAAAGTCAGATCTTGGTGTCATCATCGTCTCGTCATTATCATCATAAACATCATCATCATCATCGTGATCATGGTCTCTAGCTCATTCTAGCTGACCCAAATATTTACCTACTTTGATGCTCTTTCACCAGCACTTACCTTGGTCTTAGGATGGGGAGGTCTACACCTTGTGTCATTTTTTTTTCCCCAACTCGTTCTTTTGGGCTTGACTTTTGGTCTGGCTTTCATTGTGTTGGGCCAACAAGCTGACCAGATTATATTTCCATTTCGATTATACACATCTTTATCGGGCGTCTTCATTAGTTTGACCCAATTTTGTTTTGGATGGAGTAGGTATGTTCTGATGCATTTGGTTTGTATATTTGTTTGTTTGTTTTTTTTTCCTTTTTTTTTTACTTTCTATTTTCTCTTCTGGTTGAAATTTAGAATCTTTTTCTACCTTATTAGAAAATTGTATGGCTTCTATCCCTTTCTTTTCTTTTTTATTTTTTTCTTTTGAAGTCAATTTACTTTCATTTATTGGAGTTGAAGAGGAAATCTTATGGTTTTTATGGTTTTTTTTTCATATTTGTCGGGGCGTTTTTTGATGACCATTTCCGTTGGGAAGCTGTAATAAGCTGCGATTATTACATATTAGTTGGTTCTGTTTTTTTGATTTTGAGAAGAGTATATTAAAGCCTATATAAATTGATGCATTTTCTGTTCAAATAACTCGAAAGTTATTAAAGAAATACAAAATTTTGGTCTTTGATACAACTGATCAATATATTAGCTAAAAAAATTATTTAAAAAGTTTATTTATAGCAAGAAACTAAAAAAATTAATTTATTGACACTTTAAAATTTTTAGAACAAACATACGAACAAAAATTTTAATTTTCTTTAAAAATATTAAAAAAATATTGGGATTTTGTCATAAATTCAGCATAAATCTGCAGCCACACTAATATTTAAGACCTGGCATATTTTATGTAAGGCATTTCACATTAGTCGAAAGTCAAGAGACACTCATTAAACGTTCTTTTGTTAAGGAATTAAAGCATAGATTACTTCAATTCATTTCCTAATTGAACTTTGCGGTATGCTCAAAAATCGATGTATGTACCTTAACCAATGACCTATATATAGTTTCTTTGTGGTTAACTTTCTTCTCTATTGCTTGTAATTGATGTGAAGATAAATCTTTAAAGAGGAGAAAAAAAAAACTGAACCAAACCGAACCGAACCTTTTCTTCTTTCTAATCTGTAGATCGTGTTTACGGAACATGATGGAATAACATTTAAAGCAATAAAGTTATAAATCTTTTACAAATTATGATCCATAAAAAAAAACAACAACAACAAAAAATAATGAAGAAGAAAGCAAACTAAGAACAAGAAAACAATTAACATAAATTGTGAAGCTGTCAACAGTTCTAAGAATTGAGAGCTTGTGCGGCCTTTTTAGCATAACTATATATATCTATAAAATATATTGACAGATGAGTTTAAAATCCTGAAATTGGGTCAATTGATGCTAAAGGGCTTGAAATATGCAAACTCTCTGCGGATTTAACAAACAAATTTCGTTTGTTGTCTGATAAAAATTTTGTGATTGGCATTTTTAGTGCTCACCCATTAGGATCTAATAGCTATATATATATATAGATCTATGAAAATGATTATAAATACTTGTATATAAAGGCTTTAAAGCCAATTCACCACACACAGTTTACTTTTGCTAAGCGTTTTGTGCGGTTCTCGTGAAAAGAATGAAATTCTATACGCCAACATTGATTTTTGTACTATGTTGCCTTTACTTGGTCCGTTCGACGGTTTCTGCTTTGACCACCTTTGGTTATAATGGACCAAAAGGTGGTTATTTCTATCCAAAACCCGCACGTTTACCCCCAATGCCAATAGTCAATGGAAGCACCAGCACCAGCTCCACTACCAATTCCGACAGTCCACCGCCTGGAGTGCAATCGGATTTCATTGATGATCTGATTGAGGGACATAAGCAGCAAATCTTATCGAATGTCTTGGGCGTTTCAGCTGCTTCAGCTCCGCTTGGCAATGAGACTCCATTGGACTCCACTATAGTTGCCTCATCGCCGCCTCTAGAGGGCGTTGGAGATGCTAAGGCGTTTCGCGTTAATCGCTGTGCCAGTTGCAGTGAGTAGAAGGGGGCAAAATATAAGCTGACAAGCGACCAACGGGGGGGAGGAAAGACAAAAAGCCAAAGTGAGCTCCAGGGAATGTAAAAGGTAGACTCAAACTAAACAGGATACATATATGTTCCCATATATATGTAATTAGAGGGAGGTATTCGTTGAACAAAACCATGATGGCAATTGCTTTTATATAGTCCTTTTTTTTTTTTGTTTGTGCAATTTGTCTTGATTGAAATTTGTGCTAAATTGTTAAAACGTTTAAAGGTTTGTAGACCAAGTTAAGAATACTTTTTATTGTTTCGCTTTTCAAATTTTGTGTTAAAATTTTCTGGAGTTTATCGATTTAGCTTATAAAGCTTAGCTGAGATATGTTAAGAATCGATTAAAAAATGTTTCAAAAATGAATTTCAATATTTCAAATGAGTAATGCTTAATATATTGATATTATAATCCAGTTTAGTTTAGCTAGACTCTTTAAAACTTTGTTAAAATTCTCTTTTAATTCTGTTTTATAATATTTAAACATGCTTTAGATAATTGTTAATAGATTTAGCTATCTTCACAAGTCTTTCAAGGCTTGAATAATTTGTTTAAATGGTTTGAGATTTGTGACGTTTTGTTTTAGTTTGGAGCTCAAGCAACTTTTCTTTGACTTCCCACGACCAATGTACGACACAAGTTTCTTAATGATCTCTTCTATATACAGCCTGCGGGGTGCCAAATGTAAATCGAATTGTGGGCGGCACTCAGGTGCGTACAAATAAATATCCATGGATAGCTCAAATTATCAGGGGAACATTCCTGTTTTGTGGTGGCACTTTGATCAATGATCGTTATGTTTTAACGGCTGCTCATTGTGTCCATGGCATGGATATGAATGGAGTCTCAGTGCGTTTGCTGCAACTCGATAGAAGTTCAACACACTTGGGTATCACACGTGCAGTGGCATTTGCTAATGCCCATGCTGGTTATAATCCAGTTACATTGGTCCATGATATAGCCCTATTGAGATTGGATCAGCCCGTTGCCTTGGTGGATGTAATGCGTCCGATATGTTTGCCCAGCAATTTTCTGCAGAATTTCGATTTCCAAAAGGCCATTGTGGCCGGCTGGGGTCTGAGTCAGGAGGGTGGCTCAACATCTAGTGTACTCCAAGAGACAACAGTGCCCATAATAACAAATGCCCAGTGTCGTGCCACATCCTATAAAAGTATGATTGTGGATACTATGCTATGTGCTGGTTATGTTCGAACCGGTGGACGTGATGCTTGTCAGGTATGACAATAGATATAGTAAACTAAGTGAAACGATTAGTAATACTCTTTTTTGTTATATAGGGTGATAGTGGAGGTCCTTTAATTGTACGCGATCAGAGGATATTCCGTCAAGCTGGAGTTGTTTCCTTTGGTTATGGTTGTGCCAAGCCCGATGCTCCAGGTGTTTATACTCGCATTAGTCGCTACTTGGACTGGATAGCAGCCAATACACGAGACTCGTGCTATTGTCAGAATTAAGAATTCAAAAAATTTGATTAAAAATTTTCCCATAGAAAATTGATTAACTTATACATAGTTGTTGCCTGTGCCTGTGTATTTTACTTTTGTGATTTTGACCTTGCCCTCTTTGGGCTTTTTCGTAGTAGTAGTGGTGGTATGTATATTATTCCAGTTGCTGGTTTAAGTACTTTGTCTTTCACTTTTTGGCAAAGTCATCTCTTGGCGAACAAACGAAGCCAAGGACGTTTGCTGCTGCTGTTGCTGCTGACACATTGTTATCAGAAACTTGTCAGCGACTTTGCCAATACCAACAACTTCAGCAGCAGCAGCAGTAACAACAACGACTGCTAAGAAAAACAAGAAAAAAAAAGTAACAACAACATTATATCAATCCCTTTATTCCCATGAAAGCCGAACACAATTTAATGGATTTTCTTGTTATTTCTGGTATTTTGTTGTTGTTGTTGTGGCAACTCTAGATATCTAAAGAAAACTAGTTTGTGACTAAAGAAAATGCCGCATAATTGCCGCCGCACTTGTCTAGGATAAAATAAAATAAAATAAAGCATGGCGCAACAACAACGTGTGGCAAGCGGGAAGGGATTGGAAAGTGTGTGGGGAGGGTTGGGGGAGCCAACGTGTGGGGACAGAGTGTGGGGCGGCGCCGGCCAATCGACAATGTTGTCAATGTTGTTGCTGTTGTTGCAATTGCTGCTGCTGCTGCAACGGTTGGCATTTGATTTTATTTTTAACTAGACTGCAGCAAATCTTTGTCCGTGCCCATGCCATATAATGCACTGAGGAAAATCAAAACTGGAATCACTTTGAAAAATTAATCTTCTTGTTTATAATAACAGCTAAGTCTCATTGGTGCACTTCAAATTGGTTTAAATCTATTCAATTTATCCTAATTAACATCTCATAAATAATATTAAATATAATCTTGAGTTTAAATTTTTTTTAAATATGTGTATATTTCTTATTTGCAATCTATTCTAAATGAACAATATGCTAATTGTAAATATTGAATATTTTGAACTTTTATACTCATAGAATGATAAAGTTTAAAATATAAATGACTATTTTTGGCTGAAAAAGGGGGTTCTAGTTTAGTAAGTTAGCAAACTCTGGTAAAAAAAAATTTTAAGATTGATGCATTTACTAAACTTATTCTTAGATTAAAATTGTAACGTTTTAATTTTATTTGGTACAAAATGTAATAATGTGTTAAGAGATTTTTTTAATACGACTTTTTATTACTTTTTCTTTATAAGCTAATTGTTAATGATTGAATTCTTTCGTATTTTGTTTTCTTTTCTTGCATTGTTGTTTGTATTTAAGTTTCATTCTCTTTGTTTGCGTTTATTGCAAAGCCATTTTAAGACTTCATTTAATTATTGATACATATAAATGAATTGCAAAGAAAATTAATGGTCCGACGGCGCGGAGGGAGGGCGGTCGGTGAAGTTGTATCCTATTTATAGATCTAATTGCTGCTGCCAGTTGTAATCGGATTTGCCGTCTTCTCATTGGCCACTCTTTTATGATGTTGCCTTCTTAACAGCCTTATTCTCATACTTTTCCTCATCCTCCTCCTTCTCTTTCGTCTACGTTTTCATCTTTTTCTTTTTGCCAATGATCCATTTGAGTTTCTGTATGGAGTTAAATGTGGCTCTTAGCTCACCATTGACATTGACCACATTCAATAGTTGATCCACACAAGCTATCCATTTTTGAGTGGCCACATTCAAGCCACATGACACGAGTGAACCAAAGATATTTCCCAATGGTTGAACATAACCCCGAGCTGGTTCGATCTGATGTCTTAGCAATTTCCAAGCCATGCCCCAAGGCATGACCTCTTGAACTAGTCGTATTAACGATTTGTAGGGTCGTGAACATGGCAGTTGAGCTGCAGCAGCAATTCGTAGATTACCCTCCTGCAATCTAATCTTGGCCAGCAACATGAGAGCACGAGATTGATTGACATCCTGATGGAATTGAGCTAATGCTTGTTCCTCTATAAGATGCAATAGTTCTATATAAAGGACATCGAGTAGATAGCCAATCTCATCTTTGGTTTCAGTTGACATTGCAAATGATTTTTCTTCGTCTGATGAACTCATTTATTCTTGCTTTTTTTTCTTTTCTTTTGGATCTGTAGAGATTGGATTAAAGAAATTCAATAACTAAATATTCAATATTTTGAACTAAAAAGCAAAGATCAAGAGAAAGAGAGAGACAGAGAGATAAAAAGAGAAAGAGAGGCACTAAGCATATACTTTGTATTGTTTATGTGATCTTTATTCAGGATCACGCCAGTTTTTTACATTTTCTCAATTTCCAAGATATTGAAAAACTCCCCGTTTACTAAAGGCTTACCTTGAAAGGACAAATTTGTTAATAACTTTAATAATTTTATAAATCTTGGCCTAATTTGAAACAGTTTTGACATTGGTCTTAGTTCGAGTTTTCTTGGGTTTTAAGGTTTATTTTATTTTTTATCTAAATAAATTTGCAAAACTCTTCTTCTGACAGATTTTTTGTTTTTAGTTTTTTTTTTTTTTTGTTATTGTCCGCACGCTTCGTTGGCTAATTTAACATAATTCTCACATAAATCGCCCAACGGCGACTTGGTTAGAGAAATTTTCACGCCTCGCTGATCATTTGGCCAAAATAGCACGACAAAAAAAAAAAACAAAACAAAAAAATATAAACCGAGGAGACTTGGCTTTTTAATCAAATTACCAGCAAACTAATGCCAAAACCGAAACCAACAACAAAGTATACAAAACACCTTACGGCAATTCCCTCCTCCCTCTTTCCCTCTTTAATTTTTCTCAACCAGTGGCAGTGGCACACCGCAAAACATTTTAATAAATTGCTCAGTTATTAGTTGTGCACTTTTTTTTTAAAATGTTTTTCTTCTTGGTTAGCAGGAAAAAGTGCAATTAAAATGCATTCGCGATGCGAGGGGAAGGAAGTGCCAAGGCAAAAAAGAAGAAAATTAGCATAAGCATTGACTTTTTATCATGATGAAGAGCATTGTGGGGCAAGGTGGTTTAGTTGGTAGTGATGTGGGGACAGGGGCAGAGGCAGGGGGACACTGTGTTGCGCTAGTTTCCCATAATTTGCGTACCGTCAGTAAAGATAATGAGCTGCGGTCAGTCGCATAGCAAATGGTGTGAAACTTTGCTATAAAGGAGACACAACCGACAACACTAAGAGGAAAAAGTGACAGTAGTGACGATGAGGGGGGATATGGCAGAAGTGTAAAGAGATAGAGAGAGAGAGAGAAAGAGGGTGTAGTGCACTTTTGTTCACAAGCGCACTTAGCATTTGTTGCTATTGTTGTAATTGCTATTTGCTATGTTTGCCGTTGTTGCTGCTGCTTTTGTGCGCAATTTGCATAAATGTTTTTAATTAAAAAGCATTTAAAGCACATTTTATCAAAATGATGATTGTGAGCGAGTTTTTAGTAAATTTGTTAATGAAATTACCAAATGCGGTAAGTGAAAAGGAAATGAAAAGCATACATAAATCAGTTCACAAAATTAAAATTAATGTCCAGCAATAAGAGCATTAAATAAAAGAATGTAGAAAATTATAGGGATTTTGAGAGGATTTGAAATTGCATTTTTAAAACTTAATACAAGCTAAATTGACACATTGGCTAAGTATATAATACTTTTTGTAAAGTTTTTTTTGGTATTGATTTCTTATCAAAAGTAACTTTCACTTTACTTTATAATCGTGTAAGTAATGAAGATTCTATTTTAAATTCATTTTAAGATTTATTTAATGTAGTTATTATTTGTTATATTATTATAGTGAATTTTCTCCACTGAGGTCTATACCGACATGATTGTAACTTCCGAAATCCTTAACATTGACTGAAGAGTCGGAAAAGCTTCCTTCTGCCTGTTACATACATTTTAGCGACTTTAATATACAATTTTACCCTGTGGGTGCATGGTATAAAAATACACTCAACTTTCATTAAATTCCTTGTTTTTGTGTTTTGCGACTTTTCATTTTAAGTAAATGTTTTGAAATATAAGCATTTGTTCTCTTAAAAAGTAAATAAGTTAATTAGTTTTGCCGACAAGTAAATTCGGTCCTGTCTGATTTGAACTTTTACCATACAAATTTTGGTTGAAAGCTTCTGTGGCTTGATAATTTAGTTAACATATTGCGTGAATGTTTGTGTGTGTGTGTGTAAGGTGGGGATGGGGTGGGGAAATAAATTTCCTAACTGCTTCATAGCCGGCAATACTATATATCACTCTTAACTTATTCCAAAGGCAATCCACTTATCATGGCTCTTGTCATTTTATCGCCTACCCATATTTATCTCAACCTCTCTGCCCCCCTCTCTCTCTATCTGTTTCTTTCTATCTCAATGTGTAACTAAAACATAACTCAGTCCAATAGAAACGAGACTGAAATAAAAGTTAAGAGACAAAGACGATTAACTTGTTTCACCAAACTTTCAAATGCATTTTATTTCAACACAACACCACACACACACACACACATTGACAGAAAATCCCACACAAAACTTGCCAAAAACAAAAACCGAAAAACTCGAATTATTTCCTTCCTGCAACATTACAATTTATGTCAACTTTCTTTTTTATCAAAACGAACTTGCAACAACAACACAGCTCAACAACAAAAACAAAAAAGAATCAACGAGTGCAAAAAAGAAAAAAATAATACACAAAAAAAAAAAAAAAATAAAAAAAAACAACTGTAGAAACAAGAAAAAATTCCAAAGATTTTTCAAATCTTGCAGCAACCCAAGAGACTCCCACAAAACTTGCCCCGTCAGGTGGGTTTTTAGGTGTGTGAGTGTGTGTGTATGTTTGTAGCATCAACAGATGATTTAGCGACGGGTTTTGTTGTATCTTAAAGAAACAAAAAAAAAAAACCGAAAAAATACTGCAACAGGCCAAGAAAGTTGCAAAATCATGTTGCGGTTCTTCTTCGACTTTGGCACAAATACATGTTTCCTGTGTTTTTTTTTTTTTTTTTTTTGGTTTTCTTTTTTGGGATAGTAATCGAAAAGTATTCGAACGGAGCTTGACTGGACAGGTGACCAGCACCACCACCAGTTGGTTTAGGTTGAGTTCTTAAACTTGTTTCAATTTTCGCTTATACACTTTGATATTGAAAGGGTTACTTTAGTTGATCGGGAGTTTGAACAGTATTTGTTATTAAACAAGACAAAGCATAATGAACCTAAAAACCCAAAGTCAACTACAATAAATAAGTGGTCTTTGGGCAACCAAATGCACTTGGTCTAAAGTATGGTATTACCAAAAAGTATGTAATATTTTTGGTCATCTGAGAGTCAATATGACAGCAAGGTTAGCCAGTGGCTAACTTTTTAATGATCATTGATAGCTGATTTATCATGTAATTGGAATTGTTCCCTGTGTGCCCTTCAAAACTAAACAAAAAAAAAAAAATAAATAAGAGTAATTGACAAATTGACAAATTGTTTATGATACTAATTATATAATGCACTGTTTAACGTTTATAAAAATATGCCCTGTGGCTAACTAATCTTAACAGACATAATAATAATACATAGTAAAGTCATTAGTTCCAAGGAAATCAAATATATATCTCTTAAGTAATAAACCCAATTACATATTGATCCAATTTTCTTCAAGTTATTCCATTTTTTTTTTGTTTGGAGTAATTTGGTTTTTGAAAATATTCATACCCAAAAAGGGCATTAACTCGTCATTGTAGCTACTAAATATTCTGACTTTCCTTTTATGTCGTATTTATTTTTGTTTTCTTTTTTTTTTTGTTTTTTGGTGCCTCTTTTTAATGTTTTAGTTTTTTTTTGTTGTTGTCTTCTTTTTCTTATAACTGTTGTTTCTTACTGATGGTCGTCTTATAGTGTTTATTTTTTTTCTTTCGTTTTTCCTCCTTTTTAGCCGGTAACCCGGTAATTACCAATGGCAACGACGACGACGACGAACAAAGCTTGCGTACAAAAATTTGAAATCAGTTTCATTATATAAATTGTTACCTTTAGACATTGTGGCAGACAGGCAGACGAAGGAGAAGATAAAGCAGAAGAAGAAGGAGCCAGTTTCTTAACTTGGATTGTGATATATATACATATATATGTATATAGCTATTGGCCCTCTTTCTCTTATATGTATCAAGTTGTGGTATTATCAACAATTTGTGGCACATAATGTCAAAGTTGCCCGACTGAAATCTCCGAGTTTACTGTCAGATCAAATGGTCTCAAAGTTACACAAAATGCAGACACACACACACACACACACACACAAACTCGACTTCAATTAGACAGAAGCAATAACAAACTCAAACAGCACCCCAAAAGTAAGAGGGGCACTTCGATTTCCATCACTCTCTCTCCCCCCTCTGTCTCTCTCTTTCTCAAAATCTATCTGTCGCCATCTCTGTGTCTAAGTCTCTTTCTCTTGCTTGGAATCGGGAAGGGGTGAGGTAGATCTGTGTAAAATGTGTGTCAGTCAGTCCGAAGCGAAGCGGAAGCTATCCCTGTCAGCGCATTTTGTTTGCCTTCTATGGGCCACGATGGTGGACGTCGTCAACGGTTGCCATAGAGCTGCCAGTCAGCCAGTCAGTAAGTCAGTCTATCTGTCTGTCAGTCCAGCCAGTTGTCGTTCATCTTCTTCTTCTTGCCCATGTCCAGTTTTGGTCCCTCGGCCCCAAAAAAGAAAAAAAAAAAAACAACACCTCTTAGTTTCCCCTTTTATCTAACTTAACTGTATTCTTGTTCTTCTTTTTGTTTTGCTATGCTTCAAGTGTTGACTGACAGGTGCCGCTGCCGAGAATTTTTTCGGGCGCTACAAAGCGGCATAAATAAAAATTTTTCCAGCTCTCCAACTCTGTTGACAGTAAACAAAAAAACAAAAAATGTAGAGATAGAGAACGAAAGAGGAGAATTCCCTGAAGACAAACACAGTGCCATTAGTTAGATGAAAAAAAAGGGGGCGCCACTGAGTGAAGGATATAAAGATGAATGGATTAATGGATGAATGGAATGTTTTCTTTAAATTTTCAAAATGATCAAGAAAGCCTTTACTAAAAATATGAAATAAGAGTAGACTAAAATTTCTGAAAGATCACAAAACTTTTTGGTTAAACTGCAATGAATTAGCTGATGGTTGTGTTGAATTTAATATTAACTAATCAATAACAAAATATCTCATATTTAATTTATACTTTCTTGGTCACTTTGCAAGTTCTCATGTACTTAGCCCAATTTAATTTATTTTTGGGTAGCTATCAATTAAAGCTTATTAATATAATTAGTTTTCATTAAATTTTTTATTTGCCTAGTTAACTAATTAAAAATTTTAACGAAGAATTTTAAGAAATTAATGATGTTAATAGATATATATGCATAATTTAATTTTTGTATTGGTGAGGGCTCATATCGAGTCTATATCAGTTGACTTGATATCATGCTGATATATATATATACATATATAAAATATATTTCGAAAACTTTATATTTTTTATTTTCTGTCCCGTCTTATCCCATTAAAACATATTTTCTATCTTTTTAAATTTGATTGATATTAATATATATAATTAGTGAATTTCTTAAATATATTTTTCTCTTTGTTTATTCTTTCAGTTGTGGCAACAGATTAGCAGAGACAACAACCAAGAGCTACAATCTTTATCACTTATTGGATAAAGCACAAAGCTCAAGTGATCGATTTCTGTTTTGTGGTGAGTCGGGCTTTTGAGAGCTTTTCAACAGTTCGCTATGGCCTTCACATCAACTGGTGCGAATGATGACTATATAACTGTTGTGGAAGTCGACGATCCAACATCGTCTACCAAAGACACAAACCAGTTGAAGAACCAGCTAGTCAAAAGGCAAAGCTCTGTTGCCGAAGATTCTTCATTCATCACAGTGCTGACCATCAATGAGATGGAGCTACTGCAGCAGCAACAACAGGAGCAGCAGCAGCAGCAGCAACAGAATCAGCAACAGGAAGTGCCACAGAATCTGAATGAATCGGAGAATGTTACCCTATATCGTTTACCCGGTGAGCGATTGGGATTCGGTTTAAAATTCCAAGGTGGTACACGGAATACAGAGTTGGTGCAAAAACTTTATATACAATCCTGCGCAGCTGATAGTCCTGCCTCTAAAGTGGCCACCAGTTGGGGTCATTTGCGTGAGGGCGATGAAATACTCAATATCGATGGCCATGATGTCTCCCAAATGACACGCATCGATTGCGTTCGTTGTCTTAAAGATAATGTGGCCATTAAATTGATTGTTCGCAATGGCCATGGTCAAAAGCCACCCAGCGAAGAGGAACAGCAACAGCAGCAACAGCAACAAAATCAACAAATGGAACAACTTTCCATTACACTTAATGCACAACCACCACCACCGCCTCCCGTGCCGCCAAGAAAATTACAAGTGAAACGCCAAAATTCCAGGGAACAGCAGCCAAATAATCAATTGGTGCAATTGGTTATTGAGAAACCTTTAACACCTCCACCAGATGCTGAATATTATATAAATCTATTGACCGAGTCCATAAAAGCTGAATCCGAATCGGATGATACGGCTAGCACAATTTCCACAGTCATTGATAAGTTCTCGATGGGTTCGGATACCGAATTGGTGACAAATAGTCTAAATGGTCATGATTTGGCCAAAGTATTGAAACCCTTTACATTGCTTGAAGAGGAATTTCAGTTGGAACAACAACAGCAGCAGCAGCAACCAAAATTAATAATACCAGGCAATAATTATGAGAATGTTGAATTCAAGACCGAAAAAATTAATGTCTATGAGAATGTGGAATTGGCTAAAAGTCCCATACCCAAGCCTAGGATACAATTGGCCACAGTGGAACCGAAAAAGAGATCCATAATACCCATGCCACGTAAAATAGCAACAATCAATAGCAACAGCAATAGTAGCAATAAGTCGCTGCCAATTGAAGTGGCACCACCAAGGATACCAACTGCTGTCACACCTCCAGCGACACCCACAGATGTTGTTAAGGAGTCATGTGCCACAAAAATACCCAAGGCCAGTATGAGTTTTTCGCGAGCCAAAACCGAAGGAGAGATTAAATTGCAATTGACACCAACAAATTCGTTAAAAATGCAGTCACCTCAGCAAACAAAGTCACGCATACCCATCGTCTTGACGCCCACACAAAAATCACTATCATCATCAACACCATCAACACCAACGTCGACGACGACAACGACATCGACGACGACGATGATGAGTAAATCTCTTTCAAATAACTCACCGCCACTTGCCAATTCAAATATACCTAGATTGTTGCAAAAACAGAAATCGGAAACGGATTTAAAATTGGGTTTCTATCGTAATAGCAAATCAAAGGAGTCTAGTCCAACGGCAATGGGACAGATACGTCCGCCACTACAGAGAGCTAATTCAGCAGAGGCTCCAGCTAGAACGCCGGAAAGAACATTTATACCTGTTCTACTACTTAATGGCAGCAGCAATAATAATAATAATAATAATAACAAAAGCTCCACCGAAAGCTTAAGTTCCACTTGTAGTTCAAGCAGCGGCACGAACAACAATGGGCGCTCGACCAAAGGACCGAAACCGAAACCACCAGAGCGAGTTCAGAGTTTACAAAAAACTCAAATACCTAAACTACAATTATTACCCACAACACCGCCTCAACAACAGCCTAAATTGACCATGCAGACCTTTAAGCAGCAGCAGCAGCAACAACAGCATACCTCAACCTTTGCGAATGGTACAGCCGTTGGATTGCCGGCCACACCGAAAACGACACCAGTGAATACCCCATCGCCCACTAGTAATCGAGAGATTCGGTTTAAAATTCAAACCTATGAGAGTAAAACTCTCGACGAGGATAAAATGCCCAGTCTATTCGATTTAGTGCATAAACAGGATAAGGATAAGACTAATGATAATGGGGTTACAGATATTACGGCCTTATTGGCGGCTGCTGCTGCCGAAGCAGAAGACTTGGCTAGAGAATCACCGCCACCCCTTGTTGTGGGCAAGTGTATGAAAGTTGTCGATGATACACAAAACACCACTTGCTATTCCAGTTCGAGTAGTGATTGCGCCGACGATGATACGGGAGATGATGATGTGGATGATGCTGCCGAAAGGGAATATATATGTGAAGATGGTGAGAAATTGGGACCACCCGAATTGATAAATGGTCCAGGACCATCTGAGGCATATTTCAATATGTATTGGCATTCGAATATGTTGCCCACCATTGGTGAAGTTGAAGAAGAGTTCTCCTCACTGGAACCACAATCGCTGACAAATGGGTAAGTGCAAAGTGTATATTATAATTTTCATTTAGCTTACACTTTTTTTTAGCATTTCAATTAATTTTTTAAAAATTGAAATCAAGCGGTTTTGTCTCTGATTATGAAGATATACATATATTTTTTAAGGGGTTGTACAAAGCGTCCTACTGTCTGTTAGATACATTTTGATAACATTTCTAAATACCCACTTGGCCCCTGAGTAAATAGTCGGCATCGATAAGATAATCCTGCCTTTAAACCTTATCTTCATAATCCATTTAAAAACCTTAAACAAAGACGCTAAGGATATATATGTATGTATATGCATACAATCTTATCAAACCCTTCACACAATAAGTTCCTATTCGATTTCATCACCAACAAAAATTTGCAAAAAAAAAAAAGAAAATAAATAAATAAAAGAAAAAAAAAAAAAACCTAACGATAATAACAATAGTCATATTTGCAGTATATAATATATACATACACTGCCCTCCCTCCCATACTCGCGCATTCTTCTCTCCTGAATATATTCGAAAAGAAAAAGTTTCGATAAGACCCAAATGCCGGTGTGTTTACTTCACTCTCCCACACTCTCACTTTGATAATAATAGTATGCCGAACGAACGAAACACCTGATAAGAACCTGAATGGCAAAAACAAAAAATCCATTAGAACGCTGTTGGCCCAATCAGTGTTATTTTGGAGACGTAAGGCAAAGGTTCGAATAAAGATTTTTTTGCGCAGCACTGACTTGCAATAAACACTACATAGGTGGGAATTGTTGAACACAATTAGCATACGATAAGAATGGCCATAATAATTATAATTACTCAATGTGTGATGACTGATTGACAATGTTTTGTTTTTTTTTTTTCTTTCGTTTCTTCTTTTTTTCTTTTTGTTATTTCACAGAACCGTAGTTAAAGCCGAGAAGTTACCACAACAACAACAACAACAGCAGCAGCAGCAACAGTTGCCGATGTCCAAAATGGAAGCCAACGAAGAGAATGATAAGATAATTGACCATGACGCAGCCGATAAGAGCTTGGATCAAACATTAACAAATTCTTCGACCTCAACGAAAACGATACAGGAGGAGAGTGTATCCGAAAGTTCGGTGAAAAGTCAACGTAGTAGCACTACTACAACCACTAAAGTGACCACCATGAAGACAAGTAGTAGTAGCTCCAGTAGTAGCAGCACCAGCACAAGCAGTTCATCCAATGTTCTGATACCAGACATTGCCTTCAAATTGCAACCGTATGAGGAAAGGCAAGGAGATGGCGGTGAAAACGAACCGATTATGACAACGACCAAAACAACGACCACAGTGCACGAGGAGCGTCGTGTGATGAGTGAGCAGCAAACTTTGAGCGAATTACGAACCACCGATCCATTGACTGGTGAGGAAAAATTGTTAACCAATGTGGCAACAAAATCGAACAGTGCACGCTTCAAGAAGATCAGCAGCAACGACAATTTGCTCGACCTTGGTGACGAGCAGCTGCAGCCGTTGACTGCCACTGTCTCGGCGGAGATGCGTTTGACCGAGCGTTTGGATAATCCACAGGATAAACAAAGTATTGAAACGGGTATTTTGACCTTATCCGAATGTGGCAAACAGTTGCAGTTGGCCGAAAATGGTAATGGGCTAACATATACAGAGTGCGAGGAGATCAATCAGGAGACATATCTTGAAGGGCAACAGATATTGAAGGGCAATGACAATGATCATCATGATCAAGATGATGATGGTGCTGCTGTGGTTACATTTGAGAGGGAATTGTCTGAGACATTGACCGAGACCAAGGATGGTGAAAAGCAAGTTACCAAAAAATTGGAACAAAGTAAAGAAAGTGCCGCAAAGAAGGGTGCCAAATTGTTGAAGAAAACCGACGAGGAGAGACGTTTAGAGCAGGAGGCACAAAAACTAATCGAGAGCTATCAAAAGGTTAAAAAAGAAGCAGAGAAATTATATAAATTAGAATTAGCTGATGATGAGCAAGGATTCGATTTGAGTGCCTTTGAGGAGAAGGAGAAAAAGGAGTCGCATGAGGTGCAAGTGCAAGTGGAGGAACCTGCAGTGGAGTTCGATGAGCAGCACAAGGAGGAGGTAAAGAAGATGGAACAACAAGAGGTTACCATAAAGGTAGAAGAAGATCTTGGCTATGTATTACACAAGCATATTATTGAGGATGCAAATAAATTAGAAAACACATCTACACCCACTCCGGCACCAAAGCCTAAACCTAAACCTCCGGTTCCCACTAATAAGCCAAAACTCTCACCTCCATCGCCACCGATGAAACCAAAGGTGGCACCACCACCAGTGCCAACGAAACGTAGTGAAAAACCAACACCAACTCAGCGACGCAGCAGCCTGGAATTGTCGCAAGCACCCAAACCCTTAGAGCGCATCATTGTGGGCGTGGAACAACCAATTATCACCTTGGCCAGCGTCGATTTGCCAAATGTGCCCCAACCAAACGAGGAGGAGGCCATGAACGGGGCCGAATTGGAGGTAACAGCATCGGAAACTGCCGTTGCTGCTGCCAATGTTGCCGCATCTACTGGACCAGTAGCCGAAATAGCAACAGCAGAAGCCTCCTTAACGACCTCGAGCGATGAGGCATTGGATCCAAATGACCTGCATTTTGAGAGCCATCAGTTGCCCAATGCAACACCAATTTTGGTATCAGCAACATCATCAATGGATTCGGTGAAAAGTGTCATCGAGGTCATCACTGACAGTCAAAAGCAACATGATGACCACGATGATGACGAAAATGATGATAATGATGACGATGATGGAGAAGAAGTAGTAGTACATGCTGTAAGCGAACTAAATACTGCTGAGGATGATGTGTCAACGTTGTCGCCCAATAGAGAACATGAAGCAGGTGAGTCTTTGTCATTCGACGTCATTGCCACCTTTGGTCATATCCATTAAATGGAATTCAATTTCAAGCAAAACCAGAAAATTATGACTAACTTTTAAAGATAGTTAATCAATCGATTAACAAATTTTTTGATTTTTTTTTTTTTTTCGAGATAATGACTAAAGCAACCAAATCTTTTTTTTTGTTTTAGCAGCTATTAGTTAGTTGTTTTATTTACTAGTTTATTTTTCAGAAATATTTTTTGCTATTTTTTTCCAGTTGTCTTGTTAGTTGATTTTTAAAAATTTCATTTCCAAAAGTCTTTTGCATGGCTTAAAAACTTTTTGTGCAATTTTGCATTACGTTTTCATAAACGTTTCCTTTTTTGTCTAATTGTTTGCTTCCAATTATCACAATTTTTATTTTGTATTAAATAAAAAGTAAAAAAAACGGTATTAAGCTCTTAATCTGTGTGAAATAAAATAATTTTAAATATAATTTGGTATATTTTTTTAAAGTTTTATATGTATTACATAACTTAATACCTGACCAGAGATTTCGTTTTTTATTTTGTTTATTTTATATAATAAACTTTATTCGATTTTTTAACTGTCAACTTACCTACTTATCATCAGTATATCATAAATTGATCAAACATATAATATAAAAAAGATTGTTTATCAATAATATTGGACGTAGCCAATTTGTTGATCTTTATGACACATTTCTTTGCACTTGAAAGGCTTGAAAATTGGCACTACCAAAACTTATACTAGATTTTTTTTTTAATACACGAATTTTACATACTCTATAATAGTATCTAAATCTATAAGTTAGATCAAATTAAACCAAAGTTAAGTGAAGTAAATCAAACCATTAACTATCTTTACAAAAAACAAAATTTAATAAATTAAAGCTTAGTTAGGCTATAGGGTATACTTTGGGTTTGCACATGCCTTCCAATTATTGAATTTCTCATTAAATTTGTACTCAACTATCCGTATCAGTATCAACTATCGTTTTTAGTATTGCTAAATTGCTGAAGCTAGCAAATTTCGTATAGTTTTCAACCAGCACACAAAATGCAAACTTTTAAGAGGTCATGAAATTTAGTGTCTGACAGTAAAAGCGCCCCCTACCGCCCGGGAGTGGTAGCAGCTCAATGGTCACATCAACATCATCATAATCATCATTGCAATTGCCTTTTACTTACTTAATTCTATTGTCTACATATGTGTAATTATGGTAGAAAGAGATGGGGATAGAGAGCTCTATATATTTCTCGTGGTATATGAGTTTGTTGAAGTTTTTGCAGTTTTTCGTTGACATTTTGACCACAATTGTTACTCCGAGGGCGTTTATTTTCATTATTTTTTTTTTTTGGTCGGCATGGTTTATAGTGTTCTTTCATATGCAAAATTGCCACTAATGGACTTGGATAAAATTGTCTCATTTTGTGGTATGGGGAAAAAGCATCCTGTAATAAGTGGACCACTTTATAAATGTAGGATTATATTTAGTCTCTATCTTTTTATCTATATATCTCACTGCTGATTAGAATAGAAGAATATTCATCGAATATTAAACATATTGTTGAAGGAAAATAGAAAGCATTTCCATCAATGCACACATACATATACATAAGTTTTCATTTAAATGCCCACAATCATGTTTTTGTGAAATCAAAAGGTAAAATGCAAATGCACAAAAAGCCAACAAACTGAACAATATTTTATTATACACAATATCGCATTCGGTATATATGTACATAATTGTTTGGCTTAAATATTTCATTGTGCATTTGGATTTACCTGCAAAATTTGCGGAAATTTGCATAAAACCTTATAGCCCAAAACAAAATTTCAATGCTCTCAATGGCCAATGCAAATATAAAATATTGCCAAAATGTTTTAATTAAACAAAAACTCTGTCAGGGAGAGACAGGGAGAGATGCAGTCAGATAGAGAGTGTGGGTGTGAGAGGGAGGCGAGGAGAGACAAAGGTAGTGGGCACGTGTGAGAAATATTTACATACCAAAATGCGTTTCCTGGGTGCGAAATAATAATGCAATTTTCATACTGAACCCACGAGAGGCCATCACATTTGCATATGCTTACAGTGAAAATTGTCCAAAATGCGCCAAATACAAAATTAAATTCATTTATTACAATTAAAAAGTACATATATTGTAATTTGATTGGCAACAGGTCGTTTAACAAATGATTGAAGCTTCTTGCAAAATCAAATAATTAGATAACTTTAATTGACTTTTTTGAATGACTATGCGTCGTATGAGTAATATATTTGAAAAAATGAATTCTTGTTTCTAATCGAACATGATTTTAATTTAATAATTTTTCTATACTTTGGGATTGCTTTATCAAATTAAACATTTGAATATATTTATATAAATTTAGTGCACTCCAAATCAATCGATTTTAGATGATTACGTGTCGTATGAGCAATATCTTTCAAAAAATGTTCCCTGCTTTCTAATAAAAAAGGACTTAATTAAATATTAGTATAGAAACTTGTAAATAATATTAGGTGGCTTTCTGAAAATAAACCTTAATACTTATATCCTTATATAAATTTAAAGGACACTAGATCTATGCATAGATCGGTAACAACCGGTCGTATGCGTAATATTTGTTGGGGATTCCAAGTCGTTTATTGTAGAAAGAACAAATTTTATAGACGTATATTCTTTTCCTATACGAAATGTGTTTTAACCATTTATTATTGCATTATACTAATTATTATTAATTGTGTTATATTTTTTATTTTATTTATTTTTGATAACAGTTTCATATTTTATTTACTAAAATTTAATTGGTCCCATTCATTTAATCATTTTGTGGAAAAGCGATTGAATATTCATGACAATCAGTCTCCACTGTACTTTGATTGCGTTTTTGTTCTACCCCTGTGCCATACCACCTACAACCTTCTTTGTGCTGCCGTTTTTACTGCTGTTGTTGTTGTTGTTGTTGTGCTTTGCAGCCCGATAAAAACTTAACAAATAAGCAATTTTCCGTCAACATTTCATCGATGTTTTTTATTCAGTTGGTTTTTTTCATTTCGTTTATTTTTTTGCGCATGTATTTTATTTGTTGAAACTCTTTGCTCTCAGTCATTATTTTATGTGGCCACACAAATTTGCAATTAAAACAGCACAAAAATATGCAACGCTATTTTTTTTCGACCTTTCTGTTTTTTTTTTTTTTTTTTTTTTGTTTTTTGTTGATGCTTTTTTTGTTTTTGGTTGGTGTTGGTATTGGAATTTCCTTTTTTTTATCTCTGGCATTTCGTTGAGATAAAAAGAAAGATATTATTTTTACGCTACACTGAGTTTCATAATTACAATCCGAGTTATTGACAATGGAGTTGCAATCATTAATAACCGATGGGCTCGGAATTGCTTTTTATCCCTTATCATTATTTTTATCTATAGTTTTACGATGAGAACATATGGCAAGTGATTGATAAAAGAGAGCGAGAAGGAGAAAAAGAGTCAGATTTCAGTTAGGCAAAACAAAAAAAAAAAAAAAAAATAGAAAAAACTGACTTCTTTGGTGCTCTCTTTCTTTCTTTCTCTCTCCCTCTCTCTCTCTCTCTATGTCTTTTGCTTTGTGCAGTGCACTCAACACTTTGGAATTAGATTTTGAGCCATAATGACCAACTGACTGAATGACTGAGTGACATACTCATACCCAGTACTATCTCCTTTCTGTTATCATTCATGTTACCGTTCCCGCTTCCCCCGTTTACTGGATCATACTACATAGCCGCAAAATTCGCTTGGCATAATTGGTTTTCGGCCACATGGCACCCAACTTGGACTATGTGGTTTCATGTTGGTCTCTAAACTCTGCTACACTGTCTGGCTAATGAAAATGCATGGCAAGAACAGTTCAAACTGCATTTGAGTGGGTGTGTGTGTGTGTCCTGTGTGTACTACTGAGATTGTAAGCACTTTTGAGCAGAAGAGTTCATTGCGTTATCCATCAACTGCTTTTGGCCAAAGACTGATGACTAAAAGGCTGGAACAAAAATTGATCGAGATTTTAGGTATACTAAGTGATTTTTGGTTAGAGTATCCAAGGGTTTTCTAAGGGGTAAAATTATTATACCTTTTTTTCCGTATATTTTGTTTTGTCATTTACCTTTTGGCAACTATTTCGTATTGGCATGTTCATTTGTCTGTCTGTATGTTTATTTGATTACAAGCATTTTAAACAATTTACAGATCGAACACCCCAGAAAAGTTTACCGATCCCTTTCCCTCCATCGCGCAATCACAACCCGCTTTTCGTATTATTATTTCCTGTTTTAAATTTACTCTCCCGTTTAATGTTTGTCACGAACACTGCCCAAAAAATTTATCGCTTTTATGCATTTGAAATTAATTTCAAATTAATTTTCAATTCGACTTTCTATCTCTGCCTTTCTCTCTCTTTCTCCCTGTCTTTTAATGTATGTATGTGTATGTTGTTTGTTTGTTTTTGTTATTTTGTAGTTTTCTCTTCATGTTTTGTAATTACATGTTCTGGGGTTTTGTGTCATTGCCGCCCTGGGGGTCCTTTAGATTAGATTTTGTAACTAATTTTGTGTTTTATTTATTTTTGTTTTTTTTTTTTTTTTGTGAGTGGGGTGGTTTTGAAACGTTTTCGTTTTTGTGGTTTTGTTGCAAATTGTTTGGCAAAAAAGTGGCAAGGATATGTCCATCAGACAAGTCACATTGTCTGATGTAATTATTTTTCAAATGTTTCCCATTTATACACAAGAAGAAAAAAAAATTGGAATATCATGGAAATCAATTCAGTCATCAGGTCGACTATATCATCTGTCAATCAGCTTCTGAACGAAAGATTTTTCTTTTGCCCAAATTAAATGGCCATTCAAAAATCAATCAAATTAGTAGGCAAATTTTAACGCCGCGGCATTTTGCGGTTTTTTGCCTGCCTTTGGTGTCTAGTCAGATTTAGTTTTGTGGTTACAATTATCATGTGTGGGACATGTGATGCGCAAAATGTCAAGAGATGTCAGTGCCAGCAATCGGGTCAGGTCAGTCAAATGGCTTTAAAGATTTTCCTTTTTTATTTTGTGCTAAAATTTACTGGCTTTTCATATGCATTTTCCATTCGCTTCTTTGAAAGTCTCTGATGAAATGAAGCTGATTGATTTACAGTTTCATTTAGACTAAATAATAGAGTTATTTTCTATAGTTGAGCATAACAACTAAAAGAACAAATATTAAGGACTATAAGAGTTATTTTAATATAAACTCTTTTAAATCCACAAGTCAGCACTCAAATACTCTATCTGTACCCATAATAATTAGTTTAGGCTTTTTCCATATGTATGAGAGTCATTGAATGTACTAATGTATAGAAAACTGTTTGAAAAACTATATTTTTCGCATGGTTTTCCAAAAGTAATAAGATGTAAATCAGGTTAGAATGGGCAAAATCTAAAAGGAGCAAACAATTCGTCATTTATTCTATAAATATTACATTTAAAGAACTGCATATATATGATCTCATACGTAGAACACGCCTTGCGCAAAATACAATCATATTTATTTACCTTTATTTAAAAAAATAATTAAGAAAAAACGCAACCATGCATTCTATGACTCGTCTTAAAGGTGGTGCTTGTTGTCATTGCTAATTATTGCCCCCAAAACGATGTAGAAGCCCCGATATGCCCGACCCCTGTTGTATATATGTATATGCAGACCCTGTGGAGTAGATAGTTCTCTATCCCCAGCATGTCCAATTGGTAAAGTAAAGACATGACTTCATTCTCATTGTTTTATCGGTTCGCGAAATCGTCGCCATGAAAAATCACATGGGCATACACACACATACACATCATAAATGTCAAGTTGGCGAGAATTATGACACACATACACAAAGTCATTGAGTATAAACGAGACAGAGATAGAGAAGGAGAAGGAGAAGGAGAGGAAGAGGGAGAATGAGAACAAAATCACACAATACCTAGGTAGGAGTAAGGTAGGAGCTCTAGCCATATCTAAAGTCAAGATTTCGTGGTCCGTGACCATTTGGAAATGTGATAATTGCAGGCGAAAAAGGCTCGAAGTGAAGTCAGGAGCCCCAGAGTGCCACTATGTGGAGTCTTTTGTAATGAGGCATAGCATAGTACGAAGTAGTTGGGCTTTTGGTTTCGCTTTTGGGTTTTCTGTTGCGTTTTCTATTTTCCTTCTAGTTGTTGTGTTTTTTTCTTTTTTTTTTTTTTTTTTTTTTGACATAAAAGTGCAGCTGGGCTTGGTTTTTCTGACTGAGTTCAGGTTCTACCTATTTCTCTCCTTCCCCTCCGAAATTCACCGTGATGTATCTATATCTGGCTACTGTACACATTTCGCTTTGTTTTAATGTGACAATGTCACTATGTTTGTGTGTGTGTGTGTGTGTGTGTGTTATCTGGGCAAGTTCACACTCTTAATTGGATTTGAAAGTGCAGTTGACACCTTCTTTCATTTGGCTGACTGTACTCTTCTTGTCCTCCTCTTCCTTTGATGTCTCTTGTGTTGCCTTCCTTACCATCTCATCTTGCCAACATGACAGCTGATTAGTTTTACCCACTGGTTTTTGGAGCTTTATTCTGTTTTTTCTCTAGTTTTGGTTGTTGCTATTCAGTTAGCCAACAAGCCATCTAACCAGCCTTCTGTGAATGAGGTTAAGCCCAAAACGTAGCCGTTAATGAGTTTGGTTGTGTTTAATGATAATGTTTTTTAACGTTAGAAGGTGCGCCAAATTATAAATGAGAATTAACTGTTCACGCCAAATACGGTAACATGTAAAGAAACAGTTAAGGAAGTTTTATTCTCTTTTTCATTTAAAATTTTTCTTTCTCTTGGTCTAATTGACCTCACAGTATGGACGTCAATCTAAATGAAAAGAAACACTTAGGAAAAAGGGTAAAACAAGGAAAAACAGAAAAGTTAAGAGAAAAGTGACACAAATAGAAAAATGTAAATAAAGACAATAAGAAGATGAAGCCATCCTTACAGTAACCTAAAGGCGGCCCTAAGGAAACCTTAAGAATTAGACTAATGACATTTGTGATCCTCTGATGATCCTACGAACGATAGCTTCAGCGTTTATTTTTAAATTATTTTTCGTAATTTTTGATTTATTCTTGTTAATGTTCTCAAATAAAATTGAGAAAATGGATAATGTACAAAAATTGATAAACTGAAATTAAATACATATTACTAAGTTTTATTAATTTTTTCGAATTACTATCCACTCTTATATCAAGACCCATAAAAGAGTCGTTTTCCATTTTTTCACACGCACACACATTAATGGCTCACTTGAAGTGGTTTTGTCGATGCTCTAACGAAATTAATAAAAACCTTTAATGATGGGGGGGAAATGAAATGCAAGAGTTTACAGCATTACTCAACACATTAACACCTCTGCAGGCCGAAGAAGAACTTAAAAATTAACAAAATTTTACGCATGGCAAATTTTTAGCAGCGGTTCTCCTTTTTTTCTCTCATTTTTTGTCTTTTCCCTTTTCCGTTTCATCTTGGGGTTTTTTTTTTTTTGTCAACGTGGGCAGAGAGGCGCGGACAGGCAAAACGAAACGAAAAGCGCAAACCAAGCTGAAAATTGCTTAATCCTGCTGACAAGACAGACTAGCGCTGAAAATGATGAAAAAATGCAGAAAATGTTGTTCAAAGAAACGACTTGGTCATACCCTGTGCACTTCAATGTCATTAAGTCGACTATTTGTCTTTGAGTGTAAACTGTTTCAGATTTCTTGTATTGAATTTCAATTTTAAAAGAAGAACCTCCAATACTGTAGATAGTATTTAATTTTTCTGGGATCAATTAATATACCTTTTGATTGCACAAGGAGTATTAAAAGGCAAGAGAGAACGTCTGATGGTCCAGACGATGCGCCGCCGTTGCCGTCAGTTTTCAAAGAGCCTGGCCCGCGTTTTGGTATATCCTGACATCGCTGACTGGGCAACCCAAGAAAGGGCCAAAGGAGGAGCGAGAGAAAGAGAGACATACAGAGAAAGAGGGATGGCAAAGGAGAAAGAGTTGCTGACACGAGGGCGTTGCAGCGCATAATTATGCATACATACATAGATACACATACATACATACATATATGTATGTATAGGCAGAAGGGCCCGGCCTCGCCTCTACTTTCGCAGTAATAAAGCAATGCATCACTTTGCTGTTTCTGCAGTTCCCTTAGAGGAGGTCCCTTCCTTTTTTTTTTTTTTTAACATTTTACCCATCCTATTCATTCTATCCATATGGCCATGCAGACATCCAGCCATCCGCGCCTCCTTAGACGTGTTAAAAATGTTGACGCATCGTAACTTTGGTTATTTGTGGCCTCGAGCATCAAATGCTGTAATTGAGTTTCGTTTCGTGTTTTATGATTATACAAGCCAAGTTTTTAGTGGCCAGAAGAGAGTCGGCGACTACGCAGCAAGCTGATGATATACCCCACTACCAATGGCCACCTCTCGTATTGCCAAATGCATTTAAACTTGCCCATCAAATTGAATTGAATTAGTTGTTTAGTTTATATAGCCTAGCATGTGCCCTTAAGATGGTTCGAAACGTTTTTGAGATCGACCGTAGAGTTTGATGATGCTCTTTTCTCTCATCTTTTCCCCGCATATTTTAAATTGTTTAAATTTTAAGATACATATATTTCTCTACTGTTTCTGTTGTTTTGACCTTAATCCTGCAAGTAAACGGTTTCTTATTATTTTACCACAAGTAAGATTTATTTTCTTTGCTTTCCAAGACTCAATAATTGCAATAGCAAGTTCTCTCTGTGTTAAATTTACTTTCATAAATGAATATATTGAAATACTTGCTGGATTATTTTTGAATTTTTTTTGTCCTGAATTGAATTTTTTAGTCTTTGAAATATAAACAAATTGGTTGACATTTAAGAAAATGCATGAAAAGCAGTTTGTAGTTTTATTCATTCCTTTTAAAATACTTTTAATTATTCTTAGTGTGTTTTGCCATTCATTGTAGATAGTTCATTCACTTTGCTCCTTTCAGTTGAGTTTTACCTTTACCTTTGCCTCAATTTTATCTTTTTGCTTGGAACACATCAACTCAAATCTTGGGCAATCGCCACGTATATGTATCTCGTCGAGTCTTACCATCTTCATGTTGCATATATTGCACCAATTTTAAGCAATCATCTTGACCTTTTGTCACCTCCAACCATCGCCGACGCTGCCATATCGTGAAAAAGTAACCGCAAAACAATCAAAAATGAGCCGCGGTTGCAGTTGTTGTCGTTATTTTTGTTGCTGTTGTTGGCCAACCTCCGTCACATATCGCATTACACAAAAATAAAAATATTTTTGCAAGAAAAAAAAAATCGTGCTGTGCTTTTTGGTTACACAGCTTCACGTCCTGAATGCAAAAAGCAAACAACAAAAAAACAAAAAAAAAGAGAAACGAAAACGAAAAAAAAACATAAGTAATTTGCGTGCGAAATTATTCAAGGCAAATCTTGTGGCAATTATCCAACTTTTGTGGGCCTGCCAGGCATCTGGACAAACAGAAAATCGGTTGAAAACCGCAGCATTAAAAGGACTGCACCGAGAACGACGCTGACGATGACGACGACTACGCATGGGGAAACTCTGTCATAAATGTGAGCACCATTGGCTTGGTTATTTTCGTTTCGGTTTCACTCTTCCAATGTCAATCCATTGATGGTTCCGGCCCATGCCCCATGCCCATGTTTATACCCACACTCCGACAGATAGAGACCCAGCCGGATAATGGTGGATGAGGCTGGAGGTTGGTTGCAGAATGGAAGTGAGAGGGAAAGGGGAGGTTGGAAAATGCATGCATTTTCGCCTATTGACATTGACAGTTATAGCCGGGAGTGTATTTACACAACACAGAACAGATATGTAGAGCAGAAGTCACCAACATGTGGAGCGGCATGGTGGCTGGGTAGGTGGGCCCCGAAATGCTTCTGCTTTTTGCGGTGGGTGAGTAAAGTGAATATCCATTGCAATCTTCCCCAGGCATTGTCGTCGCTGATGTTGTCATGGCCAGCGATGCGCACGAAAGGCTTTTCGATATGGTAGAGGGACAGAGAGAGAAAGAGAGAGGTAGAGAGAGGGAGAGAGGTCGAAGTGGTTAAGTGGGCTTGCTATGAGTTTAGATGGATTTTTTTTTGTTTTGTTTTTTGTTCTTTCTCGTTACTCTTCTCCATTCTCCATGGATTTAAAGAGCTTAGCTAGAAAAGGAAGAGACATAGAATCAATCCAGCTTAAAAGTGTAGCATAATGCATAATGCGTATGTAGTTCTTTTTGTATTTAAATAAATTTTAAATATTCATAGAAATATATATCTTTAACTTAGTTATCTAAGCCCTGTAATTAGTTATTTTTTTCTTGGTTTTAAAGCCATCTGAAATTAACCATTTCAACTTATAATTACTTACAATATTTACAATTTTTAGTATTTCTATAAGACATTTTCTCAAGTGCACTAAATAGAATGCAATAATTATTAATTATTTGATTTGTTTAAAAGGCAACTGAAATTAAATAGTTAAATTTATAATTACATAATTATTTCTAAGTAAGTAAAGAATTTCATTGCTGCATAGCATTCATGTTTTATATTTGTTACTTTTCGTAATTACTTTTGTTTCTGCAATATTTTAAAATATTTATAATAGTTTTATAAAGCTCTTATTTGTATCCTTTAAATCTGAAGCAAATCGATTTAAGTTCTTCTGCTTTAACCACTACCCACAGCATACCAAAAAGACCTGCCCACAGATATTTGCTTCGAGTATTTTTCTGTTATTTCTGACTCTGTGTTGGTTACATTTTTTTTTTTTTTTTGTTTCTTCAATTTTCCACACAAGCAGCAAAGGCAACGAGCTAGAAAAATGCCTACATACACACACACACACACACGAACACACACAGGGCAGCAAACGCATCCTCCTTGAGTTTGTCGAAGATGCAAATATATCTATTAAACAGAAATCAGACAGAAGACCAAAACGAAGATGATGACGATGATGAGAAGGAGTAGGAGATGTAAAAAAAGAATACCCGCAGCAGCTAGACCCAACCGGCCGACCATAAGCACTTCACACCAAAGTGTCAATTGCATTTTTGTGGTTGGTCTGCGATCTACGTGGCCGTAGCAGCTTCTAGCAAGCCACTTAATGCAACAATAAAACAATCAAAGTGTCTAGAAAATCGATGGAAATCAACGGAGCCACTTTGGTGGACAGCAAAAGACGACTAGTCAGAGACCAAAGACTTTGCCAAGACTCAAGAGAGTCAACAACGGCAACAACAACAAATGGAAATGGAAATTCAATGTGAAGTGTGCGTATCAGCGAGTGTCATTCAGGCTAGACCACACCACTTGATGCAATGTGATGTGGCTATGTGATCTGATGTGATGTGATGTGCTGTGATGATGGACTGGCCAAAAAGGAGAACGTTTTTAACACAATTCAAAGAATTAGAGATGACAGAAATCGTTTTAGCCAAACAAAAAGAAAGACTGTTAAACTCTCACGCGGCCATCTCAATTAATATATTTTTTTAAAGTAGCCCTTATCGACAGCAGCAACATTGTTGCATGGTAAAATGTTTGGGCTTTGTTGAAAGCCTTTTCACACCTACACCCACACCCAAAAACCCAAGATCCACAAGCACACACTCTTCAATTCAGCTACTGCTTCTGCTTCTGGTCAAGTGTCTCTACTACCTTTCGGTACAACAACAGATGCATCGACGTGGGTGTTAATTACTCATGAATTCAGCTAGCAACCCCTATCTTGCTTGTGCCCATTCCTTTTCATCTTACTTTTACTACTCCTTGTCTGTCCTTCGGATTTAGCTACAGCTTCAGCTTTTGTCACAGAGCCTTCACAGACGTCACTTTACGTTTTAGCGCAAAGTGCAATCAACTTTTGCCGCATTTTGCTGCCCATATAAAAACGAGAAGGCAACAAAACAAAACACAAAAAACAAACCCAAAAAGAAGAGGACTTCTGCGCCCTGTTGGACATTTGAACAGACATTTTGGACAAGGCGGCGGCTAAAACTCTTTTTATTTGGGCTAAAAGAGAACCGACTCTTCGACTCGTCGTTTGTCTGATGGACGGAGCGTGCAACGTTTGTCGCAGTTAAGGGACATCAAACAAAATGAACAAAAAACGAAAAACAAAAAATCAACAACAACCAAGAGAACAAGAAAACTTGAAGGGATTTGCGAACCGAAAAAGGCAACAGCCATTGGCTCTTTGGACTTTTCGGCATTTGCGCTTTTTGATCATTTTTCAAATGCAGGTAGAGAGAGAGGGAGAGAGAGAAAGGGAGAACGGGGATGCAGCAGGAGCAGCAGCATGTGCAAGTTGGGGCAGGCCAAAGGCAAAGGCAGCTAGTACTCCTTTTGGTTTGACAAATTGTTTGCTAGAATGAAGAATTTATGGTGTAAGATGAGAAAGTAACCAAGAAAATTTGCAAAAACTAACTGCTTATTAGCTAATTCTTTTTTCAACTTTGTAGTTAAGTTCATTCAATTAACAAGAAAAATTTCTCCAAGTTACTTATGAATCTTTAAGATTTATGCAACATCTTATTAAAAGAATGTACAAACATTCATAGAGAATTTTATGACAAGCTAACAAGTAAATTTTCAGCTACCTCAACTAAACCTCATTTCCTTAACTTTTTTTTTTAAATAATGCACTTTACGCCAGTCCAAACTTGATTGTTACGCTTCATTGCATTTAGTCATTGGAAAACCGTTGAAATCAAATATGATTTCTAGACCAAGACGGACATTAAATGACCTAACCCGAACCTCTCACTGTTCTCGTTCTCTGCCTCTCTTCCTATGGGTTTTTCCTCTAAGGAAATTGCCACTCAAAATGCCACGCGAACTTCCGTCAGCTGAAGACGAAATGTCTTTGCTGTAACATGAACATAATGAAGTCTGAATACCCTAAACGACAGTAATTGAAAAAAAAAAATTTTAAGTATTCCCATCTGTAGCTTAATATAATGATTCGCACATATATTGAAATATATTTCAAAAAATTATTAATCTTAGTTTCAATTTGAAGTCCTAAATCGACACTTTTATAACATTTTGCTTTCAGTTTGTGGAGTTTGATTCATATAAATAGATAAACATTTCTCTAAAATAATAAAAATACTACGTAAATTAGATATAAACGAAAAAAACCAAAAACCGAGAAGAAATTTTAAAGGGTATGTGCATAAAAAATAAACTAAAGAAGAATAAAGCAATCTCGAGGCGGTTGGCCACCATCAGATGCTGGACTTTAAGGTGAGGATGCTCTCTTCTCTAATATAAACTTGGACTTGGCTACATCATTTCGCTTTCAGCGGCGCGCCACAGAAATTGAAATGAAAATTGCAAAAATCGAAAGAAAAAAAAAAAAAAAAAAAAAACACGGCGAGAAGACAATTTACCAACTAAACAACTTCATCTTGTCTGCCTACAAGAAGGCAGAGCAGAGAAGAGTAGAGAGAGTATGAGTGGTGCTGATATTGGTGGTGCTGATGGTGGTTCAGGGGGAAATCTTCTACTCTTGGCCATAAGATTGACACAAACCAATTAACATTTGTGCCTTTTATTTCCCGCATTTTGAATTTATCGCACGTTTGACTGCGTTTACCAGTCAGATCTTGACTTTAACTACGATTTGCGCTTTGCCACCAAATGCTGCAAGTTTGTTTCGTTCTGTGTATATATATGTGTCTGTGTGTGTGTGTGTGTTGCCCGTCAAAGAAGTCTTCTCTTTTCCTTTAGGGACATAATCCATTTATCTATGCCCATAACTCTTAAAATGGAGCCTGGTAAAGAAAAAAAAAAATAAAAAATGTAAAAAGGGCCTAAAATGCACTAATTACCCATGAGGCAAACTGTAGGAATAGATTGAGAGTGGGAGTGGAAGAGGCAGAATGGGAGGTGGTCCAAGAGGAGGACAAAGTCAAAGCTCTGGGGGAATCGGTATGGCCAGGGAAAAGGAGTAGGCAAAAGAAATCTGTTTCTTTTTCTTGTGCCTGTATGCAGATTAGCTTGGCGGTCGGTCCTCCACTTGGTTGTCCATTTGGAAATTTGCTCGCTTATCTGACAGTGCGCGAGCCAAGTCAAGAAATTGAGCGTAAGGCAGGCAGCTAAAAAGATAAAAGGAGTCGGAAGCAAGGGGCAACCCATACAGCTGGCTAATTAAAATTACAAAAATACTAGAAAAAAAAAAATAAAAACGAGAGAAAAAAAACTATAAAAGAAACAGCAAAAGAAACTATGTAAAGTTTTGTAAAGTTGTGAAAAACGCCTTAAAGTTGGACATAATGAATGAGTAAATAGCTAAAAGAGACTTGGGCAAAATGAAAAGAAAAGGCATAAAGGGATGCAATATGAATGATGGTAAGTAGGAAGGGAAATCGAGGGGGGAGGCAAGCTGCAGGCAAAAAGGATTAGAAAAAGTTGCAAAATTATGACAGTAATCAGACAGTTGAGCATCAAGTGGCAGTCGAAAGAAAAAATGAACATAAAAATGACAATTTAAACTTATCATTTAATCGTTAAGCTCAAATTGAACATGAGCTCAAATAGTTTCAATTCGTTTCGCAGATGATCAAATAAAATCCACAATTCATATGTAATCGCTTTAAATAATGTGAGTCTGTATGTATAATGACTGCAATATAATTGAAGAAATTCATTTTCAATATTAATATATATCTTAATATTATTAAACATAACTACACCAAATTATAAATTAATTAATCATTTTTCTTTTTCTTATCTTTTCCAGGTAAGCAATTGAGTTTAACAAAAATTTAAGTCAAAGATCCATTTTAGGGGTAAGCTGTGTCTGATACATTTAATGTTTTATTAAATTTTTACACTGAAACAACTTTTGTGTGTTAAAGTGAATTTAAGTCTTGCTCATTCTTCAATTTCCGATAAGAAAATCCGCGAAAATGTTAAAAAGTTGATTATGGCAGCAAACTTGTTGGCTCTATGACTTGCTGGTTAGTTGCTTGGTGTGTTGTGTGTATCTTTGAGATACTCACTTTAGCTGCATCTAGATTATGCAAAAACCATTTGCATATATACAGTATAGAGCATAATCCCCTTCAAACACACACACACACACACGCAACGTTTATACACACATACACAGAGAGTGTGGATATAAAGCAATAACTGGTATAATTTCATTAAAGCTCGTAGCGAATATTGTAAAACATAAAACTATATATGCCACCCCCTAAAAAAAAAAGGATGCAAAGAAAAAAGTACCACCATTAAAACTAAACAAGTATCGAATTGCATTTACCCATTATTTAATTTAGACATGGTACAAACTTTAACATAAATCCATTGGATGCCTATTGATTTCTCTTTATCCATATAGTATGATATGTTTATGAATTTGGCCAACTTAACTATTTGCATTGCAATTAAAGGGGAAAACATTTTAGTAATAACTTTTAAACCTTGAGGGGAATTTTTAAGACAGTTTTTTCCTTTTTTTTGCGTTTTTGAAATGTATATATATATATATATATAAGCATATTTTCTGACAATTTAATCGTCTGGCTCAACATATAAACGCCATCAAAAACAGCGGAAGATATTTTTTTTTTTGAAAAAGTAACAAGGCTTTTACAATATCCTTTATAATTCTCCTTATTTATCGAAAAAAAAAATAATATATATATGTACATATAACAAATAATTATTTGCAAAAATTTGAGCTTCAAAGAAATGTCGTTGATGAGGGGGAGGTCCCCCCATATAAATATATATATATATGTTCTAACATTAACTTCCTTTTGAGCTTCCTGGTGTAAATATGCCCTTAAAGGAATAAGGGATATCAAAATGGACAAGAAACGCAAAAAGAAACTTTCTATCTCTTTTTCACACTTTTTTCTTTTTCTTTTTGCTACTTGTAAATTATGCAAAAGCCTTTTGCGAAATTGCAACCAGCTGCTTCCTTTTCTATAGACTATATACATATATATATCGTGGTTTTTTTTGTTTTGCCCTTCCATCTCTCGACCCAGCCAACCCATTTAATTAGCCATTAAGTTTTATTGCGCGCAATTTTGTTTAATTTGCTTTAAATACGGCTAGCAGAAAAAAAGATAGAAACTGGTAGGTAGGTTGGTTGGTTGGCTGGTTGCTTCTGTGAGTGGGTGGGCGTTTGTCTAGTTGGTTGCTTGATTCCTTTGGACCTGGCTAAGACCCTTTTGGCATCCGTAGAAGCAGAAAAAGTGCAAAAAGTGCCAAGGCAAAGAAGACTAAAAAAAAAAAAAGAAATATCTTAGTACTTAGTTAGTGTTCAACTATTTCGAGTGCTACTTGCACTACACAAAAAGGGAGAAGGAAACATTTCCCATTTTTTTTATATTTTGCTTGCTCTCTCTCTCTCTCTCTTTCTGTTTTTGTCTCTGTCTTGGCTCTTTAGAAGTTTTTTTGGAAAGACATGCTCTTAGTAATCGTTTTTTGCCTTGTTTGAGTAAAAATGTTATGCTACAAATTGGCCCAAAAGCCTTAAAGCAAAATGACATTCATTTGATAAGAAATTTCAGTAAACTACATAGCAAAATGCTTTTGTTTAATTATTCAAACGAAAAATGTATATTTTTCTTAAATTATGAACAATTTTGCTTGTGATTTATCCTATGCCCAATTACTATAGTCTAAATAATCAAATTAACTGCAAGCAAAGAATTGTTTGGCTTTATTTAAAATTTTTATCCACACACACACACACAACAAATTTTCAATTTGTATTCTCTGAAATAAAACCAACTAACCTAAGGCACAAGCTATGCAAATATCCGTAGTCCGTTTGAGGCGAAAAAAAAACCGGAGAAAACAAAAAAAATAAGAAATACAAAAGGGAAAATGTATTTTCCTGCGTGTAGTAGAAAAGTCAAATGGGGGAAATTGGATTTGCATGCGCACACATTTTGCCAATAAGCCATAAAATTTAATTTGATTATAAAAGTTTATACAACACGGCAGCCAGAAAAATAAAGGAGCAAAATTGCAATGCTGGGAAAATTGCATACGCGATGACCTGACCGTACTGGCGGACTCACTAGCTCACTGACTTGCTGACTGACTGACTGACTGACTGACTGACTGACTGACTGACTGGCGGACGGACGGAGAAACACACACAACGAACGCGGAGCAATTTGAATGCTAAATGCGCATTCGCCCTTTTGCCTTGGAACCCTTTGCTTACACCACAACCACCATCGGTATCATCCACCTTTCAATGTGAAAAGTCAGGCAGAAAGTGCCGGAAGTGCACTGGGCAAGGTAGAAATTGAAAAACGGCAAATTGCCTCAACTAAAAATGCAAAAAAGGACAACGCCAAAGAGACACAAAATACAGAAGGTTGACTAAAGGTTGCCCAGGGAGGGGCATTAGTGGGATATAAGCATATTGCTGCTCTGACATTTTTCCAACTAAAAAAGGATTTTAATTTTATTTATGCTACTTAGGCAAGTTGTCTATGCATAAACTCGTACTTGGGGCATTTTAAGTTTCCTCTGAAGTCAACCGATGAAAATAAGCAAACACTTGGAGAAAATGGCTTTAACTACATTCTATAAATACTGTAACTATCTGTGATAAGATGTTGTCTAATTGTAAGATGTAAATATTTCATCAATGAAACTTTAATACCAAATTATGTATGTATATAATATCTTAGTTAAGAATTTGTCCCGTGTATTCACCAATTCCCTATGCCTGCCGAAATTGGCTATGCCAAGACACCGCAATATATTGAGAATGGGGCGAGTTTAATATATATATATATAGAAAGCGTTTGAATGCTGTTGAAATATCTTTTTTTTATAACTGGTGCAGTCCAATATTTGAGTTTTTTCGCTTTTACGCCTATAAACATCCTAGAAACCCATGCCGCTCAGTTGAAGGATCTGCGCTGCTAGTCCGTTTCGCGTGTTAAACATTGTCTTAACTATACGGCAGATGGTAAGGTTCCCGTTTTTTTCTATCGAAACTAAGAAAAATTATTAAGTGGAAATTACCCTTTTTGGATAGATTTGCCATTGGAAATGTGGAATTAAAAGTCTGCTGATTTTCGTAAAAAAAAACGTACTGCTTCTTTTGTTGCCATCCTAAATAAAAATTGGACTTGTGAAAATTGAATCAACTTTTTTAGCCTGTCTATTTGTTAGTTTTGGGTAAATGCACACACAACATTTTAGGTTCCAAATTTGAGGTTTTAAATTAAAAAAAAAAAGTCTTGAAAATTATTTTAATAAGCCATCTGCAATGATAGCTTGATGTTTTTTTCTAAAATGCATTTAATTAGATAACAAAACTGATATATTTGGAAGATGTCATTAAAATGTATTGTACGGAGCTTTTCATTTAAGTGTGCCAAGGGTCGATCTAAATTTCTTTGACACCCGGTATTGTTAACGAATTTATCCGTTTGCCTATTGGTTTGCTGGTTTGTTTTTGGTCCTTGTTGTTTTGTGTTTGATTATTCTGGTTTTATTTCCATCAATTGTAGACAGCATTTTCCTGCATACAGTTGGCACTTAAAATTCAAGTTCAATAGCGAAAAAAAAAGGAGAAAAATACAAAAAAAGAAAAGTTGAAACAGCAAAAGGAAAAAAAAACGTGTCGCAGCATGTGGCGCGTTCTAAGAACTTGCCGATGCAGTTGCTGCCCTGCCACTTGTGGCACGAATGTCAACTGCACGAAAATGTTGCTGCAACATATTGTGTCGCCCCGCTCTTAGCTCCCTATCTTTACCTGGCCGCCTCCTTTACCATCCCTCGGCACAAGTACCATATCTTTTATTCAGTTTGCTTCTGTTTTCTGTTCTATTGATCGTTAGGCGGCTTCTGCCGCGGCAGCAGCAGTAGCTTCTCCTTAGGTTCTTTTGCTTCTTAGTTGCTGTTTTTTTTTTTTTTTGGTCCCTGGTGATAGCATTTTGCTCCTTGGCTTGTCAAAGACAACTCCTGCTTGGTTCGTGTTGTTGCTGGAAAAGGTTAACAACATTTCGTGCGGCATCTTGATGTTGTTGCTTCCTGTGTATATGTAAGTGTGTGTCTCTTTGTGTGCTTCTGTTTGTGTGTGTGTGTGTGTGTGTGTGTTGCATTTGTTGTTTGCCTTTTTAATTAGCAACTTTTGGGACTCAAGAGTCGACTCTTGGGGGCTGCTACTGCAGCAGCTGGATGCTCCTTCTGTTTTCCATTAAGTATGCAGTTTTTCGGTCTTCTTCTACGTTGTTCTTGCATTTAATTAAATGCTCATAAGCATGTGACCGACGACGACAACGACAACGACAACAACGAGCCATAGAGCCAGCGAGGTCCAAAGAACCAGAACCTTACCAAACAAAGTCATTGTCCATGGCCATGTAGCTGGAACTGTAGCTTTTGTCTGCATTATGGCTAACCAACCTCTCTAATGGTTGAAATGTCTTTTAAGGGTTTTTCTCTTGTTGGTCATATTGTGATTTTTATCATGCCAATGCAACAGCATGATGTTTTCATAACAAAATCCTATAAACCACATGGCGTATACTTAATGTTGTTATATAGTTAATGTAAATGTTATTACAATCTAACATGAAAAGAATTTTTAGTTAAAAGCATTAACATTAAGTTACATTCTGAACATAATTTTTTCCTTTTTTTTTTTTTGTTCACGTTTTTTAAGTCAACTAAAAAAGTTGTAAAGTTGATTTCCAAAACTTTAATTTAGAACCTAATGAAAGATTATCTGAAAGTTTTAAAGCCACTGGAAAATGTTTTTTAAAATTGTAAAGATGTCATGCTAAGACTTTCAGGCTTTCGTCAAATGACCATAAATAGTAATCTGTAGAAAGAAATAAAATTTAGCAGACACACTTAAACACACTCACAGACACCAGCAGATACATAGACAGATACACACTCACACACACACACACACATTTGACACTTGAAAAAGCATTTAAAAAGTCAGTGGAAAAAGTAGACACAGAAGCAGAACTATTTAATGTCACTTTGGCACTTCCTTAAATGTCCAAAGATGTTGCCATTGTCGCCAGGCTGCTAAGAATTTCTAATTAGTGGCGCCATATTGTTGTATGCTGGTAATAGTAGCTTCCCCTCCACGGACACCATACCACCACGGCACCCCTTCTCGGATTCCTCCCGCTTGTTTCAGTGTTTTGCGTTAGTTGGATTGCCCACAAAAGGCAACCACCAAGTCCAACTAGTTTGAAGGCTTTTACTCCCTGTAACTGTTGGTTGGCTGGTTGTTTGGCTGTTTGGTTGATGCTGCTGCTGAAGATTCTCCTTTAGGCCTGCTAATTACATTTAACATTTGGCGTGACACGCCTCCGCCTCGCCACTCACCACCACTCAACAGCACTTCCTATCAGCCAAGCACCACATTCTCATTCATTCTCTCGCCCAGACATCGACTTGGTGTAAAATCAGTTTGGTGTTAATTACCTGGCATTTTTGTTTTGAAAAGTTTTGTAATGAGATTTACAGTTATTTAGCCAAGTCAGTTATTGCCAGTCAATTGATTGTCAAACTTGAATTGCTGCTCGCATACAATGCTTCTAAAACTGTACACAGTTTGTTCGCATTGGTAATTATAATTGGTTTGTTATAAAACATTTTTGTTTTAACTAATATTTGATTACTAATAAAATCATTATTTAATTTTAGTAACTTTAATTTAAACATAACCTAATGAAAAAGTTTTTATATCTTAAGTCCTAATTTCAATATTTCTTTTAGTTGTTGTTGCTCAAAACATTGCAAATTAGAAACATCAACTTGCTATATGAATTTAATCAATATATCAATTTAATATATTCCAATCAGCATTCTATATACAATAGATATACTTTATATAGAATTAGAAATTTATGAAGATATATTTTTAGTTTTCTTGTTTGCTTTTTATTTTATTGGAAATAATATTTTCCCACATTTTCCAAGTCTTTTATTATTATTATTATTTTCAATCGCAACATTGCCATCATATTTCATTCAAGTCATTCAAAATCAGTTGACCAAAATCATCAGAAAAATGAACTCTTTTTTATTTTTGCAGCACATAAATCTCGCGTGTTGCCAATCTCGAATTTCAATTCATTTTGGTTCTGCTTGCTAAGGCTGCGACTATTATCAACCGCCGAACATCAAAACCTTTTGCATTTGAATCTTTGAAGTCCCTTTGCAGAGAAAACCAACAACAACAACAACAATAAAACAGAGAAACGGAAAGCCGAAAGCCGAAAACTGAAAACCTTTTGCCTGATGATATTTTGACCCTTTTCAAAAGATGTTGTCTTCATTGCGTGTCTGGGTTGTTTTTTTGGTATTGGAAAGGGGCAGTGGGGTTGGGGGATGGGGGACTTAGAAGAATAAGGAAGCAGAAACATGGATTCAGAAAGCTGTATTCAACCCACCTTTGGCCAAACAAAAATCGCGATAATAATATTTATTTGCTGTTTGTCCACGTTTCGCTGATGACGAGGACGAGGGCGAGGCTGACGGCGAGAGAATAAGGATAAGAATGAGGAAATGTGTTTTTGTTTAAGATTGAGGCATTGTTGCTGCTGCTAATACAACAACAACAACAATAAAACAAAAAGTGTTTCAAGTTGGCAACATGTGTTGCCAGCAACATTTTGCTGCCCACACGCGCTGTTAATGTTAATGTTAATGTTAACATTGGCAGCGCAGGTGCAACTGGGAGAAGCAACCGCTGCCGTTGCCGACAGCAAGCACCAGTTGCAAATAAAATAAAAACTAAATAAGGCAACACACATTGCCAACACAGGAAAGCAAAAAACAAATAGTTTTTCCCGCACAGAGCAAACGCAAATAGAAGTCAAGAGCAAATCATTGAGTACCACCAGAGATAGAGATAGAGATAGAGAAAGAAAGACACCTAGACGGAGAGATAGAGACAGAGAGCAAGAGGAAACACAGTAGCTCATAGTGAAGAGAGCTAGCTGATTGTTTAAACAATTTTACAAGAAAGCAACATTCCAGCTGCCTTAAAATGGACAAAAGTTGGCACACAAGAACCCAAGTACATACAAGATGAGGAGCAACCACAGCAGCAGGAGCCGGATGAAGATAGAGACGGAGACGGAGACGTTGCCGGAGACAGAGACAGAGACAGAGACGACGACAATGGCGCGACAGCAACATTTTTCTTGGCACCAACACACAACACACAGACAATGTATACAAGGCAAACAGAAGTGGGTAGAATGCCGAGAGTGAAGGGAAATGCATCACAGGAGGCATCGAGGGCCCCGAGGGGCTGGCTAAGACAATAAACGCGTTTATTGACTTGGGTTTCTTCAATAAGGAGCCATAACAGCAGCAGCAGCAGCTGCGGCTACAACTAGGAGACTGATGTTGTTTATCATACCCTTCAATAAAATTGTATATTGTGTTCATGATCAATATATGTATATATAGGTACATACATATACGTTATAATCAAAATCATAAGGGAAAACATCTATCTATGTATATGCATACTTGTATGTACATAGGGTAACTCATAGTCGATACAGTAAATCATCAAGTCGAACATCTCTTAGATTGTCTTTTTCTATTCTTTTAACAGCATTTTAACAGTAAAACAGTTGCGAACAGAAAATGTTAATTGAGTGTAATGTTAATTACGTTCAGGTATTTAAGCCTCTATAAAGATCAAAATATCCTAGAATCACGATATGATTCTCAAACTGTGTGCGAATATCGCCGCATAACAAACTGTGCTGCACCCATCTATCGAACCAGTTGTTGTCAAACTGTAAGAGAGATAGATATAAGCTTTATGAAATTATAATAAGTATTCGTTTCGGAAAATATTCGAAAAAAAAACTACTTTAAATAATTTCTTAGCTTATAAAAAAGTATCTGAAAAGCTGCCTAAAATGCAAAGAAAAAACTGTTTCGCAATCGCAATCTTATGAGTTACAAGAGTTATTGGTAATAAGAGTTTAAAGGATGTTAAAAAAAAAAAAGTATATATATTATACTTACATATGTACATATGTTGCTGTTAGGCGACAGTCTCACGGGGCACGTGTTACGCACAGCCTCTTGTTAACAAGAAGAAGGAAATCATCTTGCAGATCAACTTGCTATTTAATTAGAATTCTAAATGTTTCAAAGCAAAATGGCTCGTGTAGCTCGGGCTCTATCTCTTACTTATTCTTTTCTTTTTTTTTTCTCGACTTTATTAATATTTATGTCTAGGGCTTAAGACAAGAGTCGAATGCCTGATGAGCCTTTGCCACGTACCACAAGGCAGCGCCACAGCGCACAGGTCAGTTGCAGCAGCAACAACAACAACAACAGAAAGAGCAAAAAGTGAAGAGAATATTATCAAAGTCCATCTTTTGAGCTTGTGTACTGTTCTGTTCTGTTCTTGATAGCATCTAATGATGATAGTTCCGCATAAAAGTTAAAAAAAAAAATAATAATAATAAAAACAACAGCAATCGAAAACCTAACCTATAATTTATGTGCTTGAAATTCAATTTTCATTCAACAAAAATTGCAAACAAACACCGCGCCGGTGGTCTTTGGTTTTGGTTGCCTGCTTAGCTTTAAGACTGAGTCTGGGAAAAGAAGTCCAAACTCGGGGTTTTAGCTTGAATTGCTTTTGCCAAATGTATGGGTATGTATGTGTGTGTGTGTGAATGTGTGCATGTGCGGCGTGAGATTTCGATTTTTGCTGAATCTGAATGACTCAGACCCATGTGGGGTGATGATCCTGGAACTCCACTCTAATCTCTTGGTGTGCAGAATGCAGTGAGAACTCTATTAAGTGCTGCAAATTCATCTTTGCTCTATATACATTTTTTTGTCTATACTTTTTTTGTTTATCTTGTAAAAGATTCAAAATACCTTTAGTAGATTTAGATCTTTTCAAAAAACACTTAGGAATAGAAAACATATATACATATAGATAAAACAGAAAAATATTTCTGTAAGAGATACGATATTAAGTCTTTTAAGGAATAAGCTAAGCTGTGTGTGCACAACAAGGTAGATTTTGGTATAGTACAGTTTGCCAATTACTTTACGTTTATTTAGTGACAATTCCCAACTACTTTTAGCGGCAAAGATATAATAATGGTGATAAAACTTGGTCTTCCTTGAAATAACTGCCCAGCTTTTTGAAGGCAAGGATTGATATGACTTTAAAAAGGTCGTAATCTAAACAAATTAAGGAATATAATACTATAATTTAAAGATAGTGAGTCCTTAAGATATATTTATGTATATCAAAATTTGTATTCACTTTTTTATGACCAAAAGTTCACTCTGCTTTATTAGCAAATTCAAAATATATATATTTCTTCAGAAATTTTCAGATTTTAAAAGAAAATTCTTTAGAATTTTGTACTTTTGAAAGGTACATCTACTATATATTGACTATGTCGCAAAGCATTGATTTTTAGGGCTTTTATTAATCATGCTTCACTGTAGTTTGCTGCCGAGTTTTGCTCTGGGTTTTTTATTTTTTGGTTCTTTTGATGTTTTTTTTTTTTTTTTTTTGCTTTACACTCCAGACCCAATAAGGGCCACACACGTAGCACGGAAACCTTGTCAGTCAGTGCCATGACGTCACTCAGTCAATTCGCCTGGCAGTCAGTCAGTCAGTTTGTCCGTTTTGTTTCATTTCGCCAGTCACTCATAAATATCAGAGCCGCCATTTGTGGTGGTATTTCTTTTATATTTTTTTTTTTTCGTGTGTTGCGTGAATTTCACACCTTTTTTGAATTTTTTTTACCACTTTTTCTTTTTTGTTTTTTTTTTTGGTTGCATGAAACTAAAATTTTAATAAAACGCATATTCCTCTGGGTCTTTTGGATGACTAATATTTAGATATGTACACACACACACACACGTATACAAAGCATCACTCTGTTTCCCATGGACTGACGTGTTTTTTATGGTTAAGTTTAGTTGCCGCTGAATACAAAACAAAAATAGGAAAAAAAAATAATAAAGATGGAGAATAAGACTTCTTGCAAATCAGTCAAAAGTCAGTCAGTCTGAGGGCAAACAATTGCGCATGTAATTCCCAGAATCTGACAAAAGTAAAGACTTCTATAAGTCCAGCAAAGAGAGTCAGAGTCTAGACTGGGCGACACTTTGTCGCCGAAGGTCCAGACTCCAACTGTTCACCCTCATGCAAGACATCCCCAGACCTCTGCCCCTCCGCCCCTCGATTACCTTATCCTGCCATTTACCATTCGCTATGCGCCACTAGTCCAAGCCAGACCCAGCCCCAGCCCCTACCCTTTCATCTACCACTTGCCACCCCCTTCGCCCCCCTTGGCGACGCCATTGCCATTACCATTGCCTTCATCGTCGTCAGTTCGTCCCTATCAATGCAACCAGCATACCGCGCTCAGGTTTCAGTTTCAGGTTTTTATAGCGCTAAAGTTCTTATTTAATTTTTGTTTTTTGGTTTCCTTTTTTTGCCTTCCTTTTTTTCAGTTTTTTGTTTTGTATTTCATTTTTTTTATTTTTTGCGTTTTTTTATTGCTTTTTTTTGCCTTTTGTTTGCTGTCTTAGCACGAAATGCAAGATATTTCATTCTCTGGTGTTGGCTGCAGTTGCGTTTGGCTTGCTTTGTGGCTTCTCATTTTCATTTTAAATGAAGTGTCAAAGAGTTTAAATAGCTTTTGATGCCCCTCACTCAACAACTGCAACACAACTGCAGTGAATGAAGTTGTTTCTCCTTCTCTGGCCATAAATGAATTTTCCTGTTGTTTGCTCTTCTGCTCGTAACTAATGATTGCTTAGGAGGAAATGCAATTAGCTCGAGTTCTAAAAGTCAAGTGCAAGTATTGTGTTTGCAAAATTTCTTTGTAAATTGTATTATTTTTTATTAACAAGAAATTTATCTAAGATCAATTAAATAAAAAAAAAAAACAAAACCCAAAGGGAAAAACTTAATTTCAAACTCGTTTAGCTCTGCTAAAGTGTTAGGAGAATTAACGTTAACCTCCCGTACATATTATAATTCTATAATCGGTTTGCAAAATCCTAGATATATATTAACTGTATCAATATTTGATCAGTTCGTCGCTCAGTCTTAAATCACTTCAACCGTAGTCCCATTATCACCTTGAACAGTCTTAACAATTTCCCTGTTTGCTTTTGTTTTTTCTTGTTGGATTGTTTAGTATTTTGTTTTTGTCAAATACGTTAAGCTTCCTTGACAGGTTGCCTGCCCGTCGCAATGTGTTCACTCGTTCGTTCGCTCGACTGTCTGACTGACTGACGACTGGCCCGTTGATGGGTTGAGAGGGCTTTGGCATTGTTATTGCCGTTGTATCTTGTTCTTACTGCTTGTGAATGATGTTCTAAAGGCCACTCGAAACCAACAGCGCCTGTCGCACTTCATTTCATTTTGCACAAAAACAAAACAAAACGGAAAAAAGCCAAAAACCAACACGTAAAACAAAACGAATCTTAAAAATATGTACACGAAAAAAAGAGAAAAGAAACAAAAAAAAAAAAAAACATCAATGCATATTAACAAGTTATAAAAAGCTTCCGTATAGCCTTTTTGCAAATATTTACAGTTGGTAGTTATTTATTTTTTTTTCCCCCATTTAATAAGGTTTTGTACCTTAGGTGAACGAAAGAACGTCACAGAGGGGGCAGCAGAGCTGTGTAAATTGATATAGCCCGGTGAATTCCAAAAGGGAGACTATATGACAATGGCTCTCAAACTGTATGTTCAAGTATATTGTTTGCTGTGGCGGCTGTGTCAGGTTGTTGTTGTTTTTATTTTTGGCTTTAACTGCGGTAGGTTTGTTTGGTTTTTGGATTTTCCATACCCTGTGAATATGCCATAAACTTCAGGGGTATATAAAGCTAAAGCTGAAAGCTGACTTAATATTGCCAGAAAACTATTGAAATATACATATGAAATAATATTTCATAATTCAAGGGGGCAAAATCAAATTTTCAAACTTTTTCCAATTTTTGCTTTAGTCAAACTGCCCCGAGAGAATTGTTTAAATTTAATCAAAGTTTGATTAATATTAGAAATAAAATCAGAGAAACCACCAAATAAATACAATTTATTTCAAATAATAGTTATAAAATTAAAAAGTAGTCATTAAATTAAGTAAGCATAAACTAATTTCTTTCAACAATATCAACACAAATGTGGGAGTCATTGTTTATTTTTTTAGATCAAGAAATAATTTTTAGAAAACTATCTTCAATATAACCATGTTAAAATAATATTAAATATATATGATAGTAAATTTGGAATTTTCATCTTAAATGAAGAGTGTCGTTAAGTCGATGATCCGCAAAAGTCTATCAAATTTTTTTGTTTTATTTTTTGGTTTGTTTGATCTTTTGGCGTGCTTAAGTGGCTGACGGCGTTGATGGGCAGCGTGTGAATGGATTGAAAATTGTATGTAATGCCTGCAGAATTTGTTCTCAAGGTTGAAATACAATCATTCTTTTGGAAAAGCTGTAGAAATTCGAAACTGATTTCATATCTTTTTCTTTCATCATTATCACACACACACACACAAACAAATATACATTTACTTACAATCATGTTGCTCTAATGATAAACCATTCATTCTTGAATCTCATTAAAAACTCAAGCCAAAAAAAAAAAAATTAGCAACAAAAGGAAGAAAAACCATTGCAAAGCATTTTCAACTTTTTCTTGGGTTTTCCTCTTCATTTTTATACCCTTGCAGAGGGTATTATAAAATTGGTCAGATGTTTGTAACGCACAGAAGGAGACGTTTCCGACCCCATAAAGTATATATATTCTTGATCAGCATGAGAAGCTAAGTCGATATAGCCATGTCCGTCTGTCCGTCGGTGCGTACGCGTTTTACTCAGCCATCTTAAGAGCTATCGGGATGAAATTTTTTTTGGGAGCTTTTTTTTACCCGGGTTAGATAAAGTATGAAAATCTTTGGGATCGGACCACTATATCATATAGCTCTAGAAGAAACATTTTTGCAAAAATTGGAGTATCCCCATGAAATTTACCAATATGATAGTAATAGATATAAAATCTCAGATCCCAAAATTTGAATCTGATCCGATAAATAGAACACAAGTTACAGTCAATATAAATTGGTTCAAACGCTGCCGGCAGCGCTGCTTGCTGCCTACTACTGCCATCATCAAATCAACAGAGCACACGCATACACACACAGACGCAACGCTACATGAACTGTATGTGTATGCGTGCCGTGCTTTGCTTAGAAAATGATGGAAGAAGAAAAACTTGTGGTAAAAAGAGAAATAATATTTTGTTTGTGTATTGATTAATTGAGTTGCAGGGAAAGAAATTTCAAAAAGGAAAAATATTATTGCCAAGTATACTGCAAGGGTATATAAACTTCGGCATAGCCGAAGTTAGCTTCTTTGATATTTTCACTTTACCCTTGGCCATACATCCCCATCCCGTACCCCTCCGGCTTGCTGTCCTCACTTCCCTTGCCGCATTTAATGTTCAATGCTCTTCCCCTATAATAAATTCAAATGCTGTGCTATCAATGGCAAATGTCTCTAAACCAAAAGGCTAGATGCCAGAGGGAGCAGAGGGCGGCAGCAGCAGGGGAGAGGCTGGAGAGGAGATCTGACTAACAACAACAACAACAAATGCAATTACAAATAATATGCAACTTGGTCGTTTATCTTTATCTTATTTATGAAAACGACAACAAACCGACAAATGCAATTTATGTGTTTTTGTTTGTTGCTGGTCAATGCAAAGAAGGGCACAGAGAAGTCAGAGCACGGACAACCCGGACTCTCCAATGCTGGATTGGAGATTGGGTGGGGATTGAGGATTCGGGGAGTCCCGGGAATCGTATCAGCACCACCAGCAGCAGAAGCAGCAGCTGCTGTGGTTGCTGTTGTTGTTGTTGCTTTGATGGAAGCAGCAAATAATGCTGCATAATGGACAATGCTTTAGGTTCGCCATGGCATGGGGAAGCTCTGGGGCTATGATGACGCTCCCAAAAAAAAAAAAAAAAAAAAAAAAAAAAAATAAGAGGAATAAAAAAAAACTGAAGATGGAAAAAGTATAGAAAAGCAAAGCCAACTATGAAGGAGAAGTGGCAACAATTGTCGGGCATTAGAGAGCATCAGCAGCAACAGCAACAGCAACAGCAACAACAACAACAACAACAAAAACAAAATATAAAACGTTGGCAAAATAGAAGAATGCGAAGCAATTTGTTGAAAGTGTGTATAGTAGATGGCCAGGAATAGGTCCTACTCTGCATAGTGGAACAAAATTCAAAATAATATCTTGAGCCATAAAATGGTTAGCCATATATTTTGCTACATCCTTTTGTAACCAAAGCCAATCTAAATTTCACTTTAAACATAAATTGACTTGATTTCGGAATAATATTGAAATTAAAAGATTGAAATTTTTAAAGCAAATCATGTGAACAAATTAACTGAAACAGAAATTTGAGCTGATATTAATATAGTTTCTGACTAATTTTGGTCCACATTGGAATAGTTTAGAAAATAAAAATATGAATAAATAAGCAAAAATTCTGAAAATATTGAGAAAAACAAATTCTATAATTAAGGAACAGGTCAATTAATTTTATAAATTTTTCTGTTTTAAATTTTTCAATACATAATTCTGCAATTTTGTGCCAATGTGTCGAGCTACATTTTTCTTCACCAAGTCTAAGTCAGTGGCAGGGTCAGAGTCAGACACCGAACGAGCAGTGCATCATCGAGTGGCATTGAGATTTGGGATTGCTGCTGCTGCTGCTTCGTTTTTGCACTCGTAACAGAGAGTCCTAGGGTAGGGCTTGAGCTCCTTCACCTAACGTAGCGTAGCCTAGCCTAACCTGGAAGTAGGAAGTGGCTTGAAAAATGGAAAACCCTTTTGGCACGCAAAAAATCAACAAAAATAAATCGCCAAGAAGCAACAGCAGCGGCAGCGGCAGCAGCAGCAGCAAATGGTTGCAACTTGCCACAAATATTGCGTTTAATAAGCGCACAGCCAGAGAGACAAATGGTGTGTGGGGCTGAAAGAAGAGGAGGAAAGGCTTTGAAACAAAAGGCCAACCTGTTGCTGGACCATCCAATGTTGCCTACTGCTGTTGCTGCTACATCTTCTATTGATAGTCAATGACATTTGGAGGTGGTTTGTGGTAGGGCTGGGACTGCAACTGCAACTAGGACTGGGACTTTGACTGCGACTGCGACTGGGACGGGGACTGGGACTTGGCCATAAAAAACGCCAAAGCTTCTTTGTTGCTTTTGCTGCTATTGGTGGTGTGTGCTGTTGCTGCTGCCGTGACTGCCATTGAAATCCTATAAAAATGTTATCTTAATGGCTTTTATGTTAGCGAAAGCCATTAAAACAACAAAAGCCAAGGCCCAGCCGGAGGTTGCCTATGTGCCTCATGTGCAACAGGCGACGCTTTCGAGTACTGCAAATAAAGTAGGATTTTACTCAATTGTGCGATTGATCAGCCTAACAGGCAAAAACAAAAAAAACAAAAAAACCAATCCATACCAAAATCCAAACAAAAAAGCCAGCAAAAAGAAAAACACTAAGAAGAAGAAGAAGAAGCAAACTGTTGAGAAGAAAACTATGCCCATTGGGTTGGGCAATTGTTAGGGTTTTCCTTTTCTTTTCTTTACATTTCGTTTCGTTTGGTCTTTTTTTGTACCATTCTCATCTCTTGATGTAGATTATGCAGCTTGCAGAACGTCGAGCTTTAACTATTTACTAGATAAATTAGTCGAAAAGTTAGTTAGAAATTCTTTTTAGATATAAAATTGGCATTGAATTCATTGAGTCTATTAGTTATAGCTTTGATTTCCATCATCATTTAATAATAGTAATGAATTAATAGATGTACAAATGTTTTAGGGAGTTTTTCTTATCGTTTTTGTAGATTGAAACAAAATATAAAATGCGACTAGTAGTACAATAACTTATTTTTAGTTTTTTTTGCCAAAAGGCTAGAAAACAAATTGCCAACATGTCCACCACTCCACCACTCCACTCCCTTTCCGATCGTTCAAATGTTGGCATAAATCTCCCATACATGCGAGGCACAAAAAAGGAAAACAAAAAAACCAACACGAAATTGCAGTTTGAACAATTTTGCAGCACCTTTGCTGCTGAGTCAACAATTCAACAATTTTGTGATAACAAAAGGTAACAAATAAACAGAACCTCTCTACCCACAATTCTATAACAATACAGAACAAAAGCTGCCAACACGCTGCTAAACTGAACTGTATACCAACCATTTATATATACATCTATACATAGGTATATATTTCTGTATCTGTAGTGCAAAATAAAAATGGGTATATTAGCATATAAACAATTAATAACAGTTTAGGCTTCCAAATTAAATAAAAGGTTCTAAAAGGTTTATTTTTTTTCTATTTACTTTACAACTATCAATCTAAAAATGTAAATGTCGACTAAAACTAAAATTACGCTAATCGGGCATAAGGATTCGTAGCTATTAACAAATATGTGGTAAGCCAGTGAGTTTTAATTTGCAACTACCTAATTCTATGTTAAACTTTATTGTAATGGCTATAAACCAATTTAAAATTAATTTTTTAAAATTACCACGTTTGATTTTGCATTTGTTAAATATGAATTTTTAGGTCCTGGTAGACTTATCTTTAGATTGTGAGACTAAGCTATTTAATTGAAGACTTCTATATAGTAATAATTACACTTGTACCTCAACACTGTAAATATGTATTAGACAGAATCGTTTAAGCAAAACAGACGAAAAATATGCTGTTTAAAACATTAATTAAAATTAGAATACATATGATGGGTGATGGGACTTCCTTTTTACGCAAAGAAAAAAGAAACTTGTTATTATTATAAGTATAGGATATAGTTGTAAACTATCAACCTAACTATATTTTACAAGCACTGGCAACTCTGGCCTTCGGCTTAGACGAAAACTACATCCATACACTAGCCTGGGATTCGAACCCGGATCCTCGTTGTTCAGTTGCCTAATTGACTGGGCCACTTAGACAACTCATCTACCGAGGACTGCGAAAAAAGAAACTAAAATATGCTATTACTGCTTTGTTATTTTATTGATCGTTAATTTCTTTGTGGAATTTTTTATATTTTCTCAAAAGATAATTAACATCTCGTTGAATTTTGAGTTCAGGATCTAAATTGACATCTCCTTTTAGAAAACGAAATTCATAGTTTTTTTTTCCTAATACAAATCTGTTATAAACAAATTTAGCTGTAAATGAAATGAGGGTAATTGTTTGCAATGTAAAATTCAACGTCTTTTTTAAGACTATTCCCATAATTTGTTTTTGTTTTGATTACTTTAATCATCAAAGTATTATGAGAGCAGCCAAGAATCACAATTGAGTGGAATAAAAATACTTTTCGAATTTAAAAAAGTATGTAAATATAATATTCTGTTTTTGATTACAAATACCTTGTAAATTTCAGTCCGTATTAGGCGATTACCATTTAATCCGAGGTACAGGTATAGGTACATATATGTATATATATATAAGTATATAGAAGTATAGAAATATTGTATTAATGTTTTTGCTCATCATTTAAAGGTTATTTAAGAGTCATAATTCTTACAAAATAAATGCTAGAAAATGGCACAAATGTAAATACGTTGATGTGTAGATTCATAGTATATCCTGAAGTAATTATTTAAATGAATGTTTGTTTATGTATTCGATATTTTAAACATCCCCATCAATTTGAGTCAAAACAAACTAACTTGTTAGTTGTACATATAACATTTTTAGATGATGAATTGAACTGATTTGTTTTGTAACTCTAATGAAATAAAAATGATAAACATAAAGATTATATTTTAGTAAAGAGTATTTTATGAACGTCATCATCCTGAACAGTAAATTTGATAGAGTTTTCTAGTTTTCCTTTATTTCATTCATGTATGTATGTATGTATATATCTTCTTGTTTTTTTTTGCAATTTGTTGTGTGTGTTGACTCTCCCAGTGTGTTGTTTCGAGTGTTGTGTGTCGTTCATGGTGTGGTGTGTTTATATAGAAACGACTAAGAATTGGCGGCGCCGTCGCCGCTGTTGGCCCAAGCTTTATTATTATGAATTATGACCACGTTGACAGTTTAGTGTGTAGAACCACAGCCCAGAACCAGAACCCAGACAAAGACGAGGGCGTATGGAAAACTTGACAGCTGCGCGCAGCAGCAGCAACAGCAGCAACTTCTGAGGAGACATGGACCGATGTATTATTCCTGGTATTTGATTTCTTGTTCGTTTTCCATTTTATGTTTGCTTGTGGTTGTTTGGTTGGATGGCTGGCTGGCAGCTCTATTTCTTATTAATAATGTGATAAAAACTGTCAGAGACTCTCGCAATCCATTCCACTAAATTAAGCAATTAATTTCACATTTATATAAGCCGACAACTACAACTTCAACTATAAATTTTTTGTAGAGTTTAAAGTTGTTGTTGCTTTTATTTCTTTATATTTTTTCTTTGGTTTTTGTTTTTTTTTTTTTTTTAATTTCATTGGACAAGATTATAATAAATCCAGGCGGCCTGTCACAGCTTATTATATTGGTGGGCCATCAAAAACAGAAAAGAAACAAAAAAAAAAACATACCGCAGAGTAAAAAATATTATGTCCAAACCAAGTCAAAAAAAAAAAAAAAACAAAAAAATTGTTGTCTTTGTATTTTTCATGTATTTTTTGTTTTTTTCCTTAAATCTTAAAGGCAGTCATATAATTTTGACTCTGACTTAATCAATAGTGACGTAAGGCATAAGGCGGAAATTCCTTCAGAAAAGTGAAGAAACAAAAAAAAAATTATACATCAAACTTGGATGAAAACTGAAAGTGAATAAAATTCATATCAAAATATACAGCGTAATATTTCATCCAATTTTCAAGCGAGTTATTCTTTATAAACTGAATAAGAGTAATGCTCATTTTTTAAGTACGTCTACATAGACAATAAAAGAAATGATTAAAACAGCAAAGTTAGTTTTCTATTACAATTTACACAATTTACTCACTGCCCAACAATTGTAAAAAATTACTAAAATTTTTATATACTTTTTCTATATTTACAGGTGAGTGTCTTGGAATTTCTTTTCATTTTTCATTTTGGGTAAGTCTCTTGACCTTTTTGTAGTTCTTTCTATTGGCTAATTTTCGTTTTTTCTTCAGTCTTTCTAATTACCTGACCAACAACAAAAGCTCGAAAAATAGCATAAAAATATTAAATGCAATTTCATTCTCATCATTTCCGATTCCCGCACCAAAAGAAGTAGGGGAAAAAAAGAAGAGGAAACCTAATTGAAATTACGCAACGTTCATTGACTCTTAAAAAATTTTCTGAACATATTAGGCGTTTCTCGTTTATTCTGCCAAGTCTTTTATTGTGGTCACCAGCTAACCAAGTTTTTAGACTATCTATGTATATAAAGTTGTTTTTTTTTTCACTTTTATTATTAGATAGCTGAATGTCTATTTCTCTCCCACTCCGACTCACTCTTTCTCTCTCCGTCTCGATCTTTGGAGTATTGTAATGTAATCGCATTAGTAAGCTTTATAGCCTTCCCTCTATTCTCATTACCAAAATTAGCAGTAGAAAGAGTAAGCGCAACAAAATGTTTTCTAGATTTCATTTAGACACGATCATTGGCCATAAGCATATAGAAGAGAAGAAGAGAAATGACAAAGCAATTTAATGATGACTACAAAACATATTTATAAATTTATATATATATATACATATATATGTATATACAGGATATATGTATAAAAAACATAAGCTGTTAAGAGTGGTCATCAATTGGCCAGATGGCTAAAGTCCGAGACCAAGAAAGGTTGTGTCACCAAACAGTTTTTATAAGATGACAATTTTCTTTTATAAAAATGGAAAAGCCTAAATTCGTTTCGAATTCGGGACATCCGGACAAATATGAATCGACACGATTAGTTTTGGCTACCTTAACATACCATTTCCTAAATAAATTATTGTTGTTTTTAATTAATTTTCTAGGATAAACCATTGCTTTCTCAAGAATATAAAGTCAAAATGTCAAAGCTTTGGAGAGAAGCGAAAATATTATTAAATCGAAGTCACATGGGTGCTAATAGGAAAATATGTGTTAGGAAATCTGAAGCTTTCAAAACTAATTGCTAGGGTTACCATCTGTGCCATGTAATATATATAAAATAATATATTTTACCTCTTTTAACCCTTAATTCTTCAATAATTCTAATCTATTCATTAATAATTCCTTAATGATTCTGTAATGATGCTTTAATGATTTATTAATGATTCCTAAATGATTCATTAAAGATTCCTTACCTGAAACCGTTCCCCAGCTGGTTTCTTTCGCCTGGCCTTTAAAACCGGGAAAAGTTTCAGAATTTCGGGGCGAGTTTACATCCTACTAAAAGCCTAAAAGATCGATTGCTCACATAAATATATATACATATGTATATCTAGTAATATATACAGTTTTCATTTATTTGTACACCCTTGTAAAAAAAAAACGTAACCTGTGCGTCAGTCTGTCGACACACACAAATTTATTCCATGTCTAAAGGGTTTTTCTTTACTTCTTGGTGATTATTATTGATTCCATTTGGGGAAAACAATGAAAAAAAAAAAAAATCAGAAAACAGAAATCCATTTTGCACTTGCAAATCATTGCAAAACATCTGCATCCACATTCTTCTTGTTTGCGATCATTCGCTTTAACATAAATATATCCATCTATAATTAAACTGTTGAACTTTGTTGGTGGTGATGCTGTGGATGCCACAGATGTAGAAAAGCCTGTGGCAGTGGCAATGGCAATGGATGGGGCGCACATTCCTTAAAGAAATCATTGAAATCGAATTCAATAATACAATCATAATAATAATAATCATCACCATCATCATCATCATCATCATTATTGTCGTCATTATCATCGTGAACGAAAATCTCAAATGAATGCTGAAGGTCAGACGAATGCTTTAATCAAAATTGAAATTGAAATCGAAATTGTATCGATTGGTTGGCGGCTGTCGCCAATGAATGGAAGACTCTCAAGTAGTTCAGTCTCCCATTGTCCGCTCATCTCCCCCCGAATGTCCACTTCCACTGCCTGTTTTGGGCAAAGCAATTAAATGCCAATTGAAAATTTACTCACAAAACAATTTTTCGGCACATAAATTGAAATTAATGGTTTTTAGTTTTTATTCGATTTCATCGATTCGATTTTTCCATTCTTTTTCTTTTTTCCGTTTGGGGGTTTCAGTAGGAATCTTTCTTTATAAATTAATTTTAATTGTGTGACAAATTTTCAACAATTTGTCAGCTAATCTGTGTAGAATAATTTTTATTTTTAAACGCTGATCTCTCAATATAAATACATACATATATACCTAAGTACTATACTGCGCTATATAAATTTGTATCATTTTTTTTATTTTTTTTTTTGCGGTGTTTCTATTACGTGAGGTTCAATGATCGCATTTAATGAATTTTGTATGCGAAAATAAGTAGATTTTGTTATTGAAGTGGAAGGTTCGTATATGAAGTATGGTGTTTGTGTATATGGAGTGTGTGTGTGTGTCTGTGTGTGTGCAGGCTGGAGTTTTGTCTGGGGCCCGTGCGTAGCTTTCTTTTGTTATTTGGCCAAATCGTGAATAGTTTTTTCTATGGCTATTCAGTTTGCTAGAGAAGCTTGATTTTTGTGCACAATTTTATTTATCTTATACAGACAGATACATATGTATGTACATATATAGTGTACTTTTGTTTTCTTTCTTTTTTTTTCTTTTGGAGTTTTGCCATTATTTTGTGGCCTATAATGTATAATACATTTTGAAGTGGCGCAAGGCATGCTGAAAACCATGTTATATAATAAAGAATTCAAGAAACTGAATGATTAGTGTTGATTATATTATTATGAGTAGATAATGAGTTATTCAAAAATAGAATTACATCCATTTACATATAACCAACAACATTTCATTTAACTCTTAATGTTTTAAATCCTTAGTTTTTATTATTTTACATTTAAAAACATTTCTTTGGTTTAATGCAAATTATTTTAAATTTCTTATTGAAAAAGTTGCAAAAAATATCTGTAAATTATGTTTACATTGTCCTTTTTATTCTTAAATGTATTAGTGAATTCCTTTATCAGTCATTTTCATGTCTAAAAACATTTTATCCTAGTTAAATATCATTTCATTTATTTGATAGGCCCATAAGACTATATAAAACGATCGTTCAGTGAATCAGTTTCATAACATAATCTTGGAATGCAAATAGTCACTTCCTTTCAAGTCCTTATGGTTATGAACATTCCGATTACCCCCCCTCCTTTCCTCATTAAAATCATAAACTAAATGCCTAAAGGCAACATTCAATTCAAGAGTTGCAGCTAATTTAACTACTGTTTAAGTACCTGGTAACGGATAACAGAGGGCCAAAGAAGAAAGCCACAGAATGAGATACACATTTTGTGTTTTACGATTCTCTATGCTAAGATTCTTGGATTACGTATCGGCATCTACAAATTGACAATTTTATCCAATTATAAAAACGAAAAGACTGTAAAATTTAACACATCAAATGCATTTTTTGCATTTGAAAATCAATTTCTGTAACGACCAGTCGAGGGCATTGATAAAGTGCGTGTAGCGTATAAACGAGGCTCAATAAAAATTAGGCCCTTACCGACTCTCCAAGTGCATCGTAAAGGTGCGATCGGTTTGGTCATAAAGCCACATTTGATAGTTCAATAAAAAAATATATATAAACTGATGATGGGTGGGGGAGGGGCCAGAGTAAGAACGAAAACGAAAACGTAAAGCAGAACAAGCTGAAAATCGTTTCGTTTAGTGCCCTTATAATGAGGCACAAAATGAACAACAAAGTTTCAGAGCTTTGACTTTGACAACTTAAGCATAACATAAAGCGTGAGAACATATTTATAGGTAAGCCCCCCATACCATCAACGAGATCGACGAGATTGAGAGATCTTTATCGGTTTCATGTAGTAAATCTTCCCCCACTTGCCCCAAACACCTCTATTTACTCTACTGGCATGTCTCTAGCTAACTCTGCGAAGCCAACAAGTTTGGCATGTAAATTATTTGTTTTTGTTTTATTTTTTTTTTTTTGTTCTTTCGGTATTCTGCTACCACATAAAATATTTTGTCAGATTTGAATTTTTTTTTATTTTTATTTCTATATCTCGATTTTAAATACACTTACAACAATGCGGGTTATAGTCGTATTTGACTAGAGAAGACTCCGTTTCGTGAATGAGATATCAAAAATTTTTTAAATCTGCTTCTCCTTTTCTTGTGGGATATTATACAGACTAACTTTAAATGATTCTACTACTCGAAAGGTTGTCTTAAATTATTAACAATTTTCTTATGCAAAGAAAACTCAAATAAAAGCAATTTCAAAGTTAAATAGAGTTAATATCAATCTGATTATTATTATAGAACACGAAACGAAAACTTAATCTAAGAAACTGTATTTTATAATGTATATGTAATTACAATCTATTGACTAGTTAAGCCACATATAAAGATAGCTTATATTTTTTCCAATATTAAATCTAGAATTTTTTAGAAAAGACTAATCGATCAAAGGAAAATTTTCGAAAGAGTATACATTGTTTGTCATTGTCTTAGTCCACTGATATTTAGTTTTTTGTTTGCCTTTTCTATTCATCTGTTTGTTCTTGTGAAAATAAATTGCTTTTGGCCCGCAAACTTTGACCCAATTGTTTTCAGTCAACAGATTCACCATATACGATATATGCAAAGTCAGTGTCAGTCCAGTCCAGTCAGTCACTCAGAATTACGATTAAAAACTAAATGTTTATTCTTTTATGCTGCGATGAGTTTTGCTTTGAGTTTATTGAACTTGATTAAGTCGGTTGAGATGTTGTGCATTCTATTCTCTTGGGGTATATTTATGTCTGTATGTATTGTATGTAGATCTGGAATGTTGTATTGATGATTATCTTACTAGAAACAAAACAAAAAATTATGCACAATATATTCTGTTTTCATGTAGAGTGTTATGTTCGATTTAACGCCTATGATAATTATGTTGACTGTGATTTGGCCTAGTTTTTGTGCTTACACACAATAAAGACATTTCATATGAAATTAACAAATTAGTTGCCATTTTTTTGTCTACAAATTTTCTAATGAAAAAATGTATTTACAAAGCATCAATTGGGTCATTTGTTTTTAGTTTCGATATATGTACATTTTTGCCTCCTTCTATTTATTTCTGTTTAGAATCTGGTTTTGGATAAAATGTATGTTTAAGGATGGATTTTCTAAACAGGTGTAGAAAAACTTTCTTGATGTTAACTTTAATTAATTTTGGTCTACAAAGGAGCAACTCTTATTCAATTTTCTTACAGTTTTTTAAAAAGTTTCTTTAGTTTATCTTCATTCAATATGGCTCTAGTTTTTAGTTTTTAGCTTTTCTTTTTCAAATGATTTCGAAATGTTTTTCTCGATGATCCTTAGAACGTTTAATTCATTTAGTTACAAATTCAAGATCAATCTAACTGAAGGCAAGTTCAGTGTCAAAATGTTGCGCCACTCTGTTCCCAACAGTTGGGGCTCGAACATGTTGTGGCTCGAGCCCCCAAAAAGTCTCTCTTCAGAAGCTAGAAAAGCTCTTTAGTTTCGTTTTTTTTTTTCTTTTTAAGCTGATCGATCTCTTTGCCTTATAGGGAGGGCCATCTCTTAGGCCGATACACATTATAGCCAACTCCAAGTATGGACAATGGAAACAAGTTCTTCTTTTTGTTGCTTTTAGCAAGTTTTGTTTACCCTAAGTTAAGCCGCTTCTTTTTTCTCTCATTCTCTCCTTTGGTCTCTCTCTTTGACTGCCTCTGCTATCTCTTTGTGGTTCAAACAAGTTGCAGCTGTTGAGAACTCCTACACGACGCGAGGCTCTTGCCTCTTGTATCTAAAAGATCGTTTTATGTGTTTTCCTTTTTTTTTTTTTTTGTACTTTTTTTTTGCAGCCAGGAAGTTTAATTTTTAGTTCAGTTGAATTTTGCACGTCATCTCAAGCGGTCTACTCTACGACGAAGTTTGAAGAAGATACAAATTTTTTTTTTGTTGTTTGTTTGTTTGTTGGTCTGCAACGCGAGTGGCAATCAAAGGATAAATTGAAACAATGAACTGTTTTTAAGTGGCTAAATAATTGGCTAACAAGTGAAATATATTTCTATATCTTGATCATATATTTGTTATAAATAAATACGACTTGGAAAAATGTATCGCCTACAAAGACGTGCCGCTTTGATAGCCAAACAAGGTAGAAACAAATTAAGACTCTGAACCCTTTTCTTTTTGTTGTTTTCGGAAAACTCCCTTTTAAAATATAAATGTGGTTGACATGGACATGGGCTGATAATTGCTCTAACCGCAAAGTAATCAATACTTTTCACACATACACACCTATTTGATGTGTCTGTCTGTCTGTCTGTCTGTTTGGCCAAGTGATCTGACTCATTGAAGAAAATTTTATTGCAATTGTAAAATTTTGTAAAGTATTTTCAATTTCTGTGGTAACAATGAAATAAATGTTTGGCTTTTGTGGTTTACATTCCGCATGGATTCATCTGTAGGTGATAAAATGTGGTTAGACATCGATGAGGTAATTGTTAAGGTGATTAACAACATGGACTGTGTGTGCCTGTGTGTGTGTATGTGTGTCTGTGTGTGTGCCTTGAAAAAGAAACAAATGTATCTTTATGTATAAGGGTAATTAGGTAATATCAAATGACTTACACAACAAGATCTTACAATTTATTTCATTCAGATCGAAATGGAAAACTTTTTTTCAACTATTTTTTTATCTTTATTGACGGTATCCACCACGATATCCACAATAGAGGGTATACGAAAATTTATTTTCAATAGGTTTTTGGAAATCGATTAAGTTATTGTACCTAATAAAAAAAAAATTTGTTTTCGCCAAATAACTTAAAATAAATATTAAAAAAAATGAAGTAAGTAAGTCGTCTCGCCGACTTGGATATACCATACACCAGTAAAACAAATATTTTAAATTTATAATAACCAATGCATTTTCGTATTTTTAAAAAATTTGTTTGCATGCTTTTTACAAGCATATCTTAGTATTTCGCTCACTCAAGCATTCGAGCACCCTAGCGCCCCCACCAGCCAACGGCCACTTCCGGCCATATGGAAAAACGTTTAAATGCATAACTTGACTATTTTTATTCCGATTTTGATCAAATTTGGTATTTTGCTTGATATTAGTATCAAATTTAAGTGTGCTAAATTTGATTGCACAAGGTAGAAAATTACGGGAGATAATCGAGTTTTTTCAAATTACGGGGGCGGAGGGGGGCGTGGCAAAATCTTTACACATCAAAACTGTGCGCAATTACTAAGCAAATATTCATACCAAATTTTGTGTCTCTAGCTAGAATAGTTTTTGAGAAAATCGGTTTTACTTAATTTGCGGGGGCGGTAGGGGGCGTGGCAAAATTTTTATAAATACAAAATGTGCGCGTTTACTAAGCAAATATACATACCAAATTTTGTGTCTCTAGTTGCTATGGTGTTTAAGAAAATCGGTTTTATATCATTTGCGGGGACGGTAGGGGGCGTGGCAAACATTTGAAACAAACTCGATAAGCGTACATATGACACGAGTCTACATACCAAATTTGGTGGCTCTAGCTCTTATAGTCTCCGAGATCTAGGTGTTCATACGGACGGACGGACGGACGGACGGACGGACGGACGGACGGACGGACGGACGGACGGACGGACGGACAGACGGACATGGCTAGATCGTCTCGGCTGTTGATGCTGATCAAGAATATATATACTTTATGGGGTCGGAAAAGCTTCCTTCTGCCTGTTACATACATTTTAGCGACTTTAATATACCATTTCACCCTATGGGTGTATGGTATAAAAAAAAAATACACCTTTTAATCGTAAATATTAGAATACCAAAAACCAATAATCAAAGATTTTTTTTTAGTTTTATTTAAAACTTAATTAAGACTTTTGATTTTAAAGACTAATAACTGTTTATTAGATTGGTGATATAAAGTACATAGACTATATGATATATAGTTTAAATAAAGTTTAATTTTTTTTCGATTAACATTTACTAAATCGAATCGAGGAATGTGAAATGGGGTAAATTTGCCCCTTAAATATGTATATAAGTATAATAGGCCATAAATACTATATTAAATGTTTATCAAACCTTTATCAATTTTTGAAGAACTGTAATAATTTTCTAAAAGATTTTAGATTTAGATTAAAGCTAAAACAAATGTCAACAATACTGAACATTTTGGAGCTAACAAAGTTCTTAACAAGCATGAAATAAAACAATTTTTAAGAACATATTGATATTAAAATTAAAATTTGAAACTAGCCTTGTACATAAAAATTTTGGATTTTAGATTAAACTCATTTCGGTTGAATTAAATCTTTTCCACTCAAACTGACAATATGTATTTTTATTAATTCTAAATAAAAAAGTTAGAAAATATTTGACTGCACATTGTTTTTTTTTTTTTCAATTGTTGCAAGAAAGTTTTTATTTTATTTTTTTTTTGTCCATTCTCCATTTTAGATTTAATTCGAACCTTTCTCTTACGAAAACCACAAAAGCAAAAATGCCACTCACCAGCTCCTCAGCCGTCCCTCATACACCCCACAAAAGTCACATCTTCCTTTACTTTCTATACCACAAAAACAAAAACAAAATAAGCATAAATAAAAGTTCAAAGAGAATAATAAAACTATCAAAAATGAAAACCTCACACAATTGGGTCATCCTTTTGGCAAAACTAAACAACAAAAAAATCAAAAAACACGAAGTGGCAATCATTTTACTTTTGATTATAAAACAAGAAACTAAAACCAAGACTAAACAAAGAAAAAAAAACTATATATTTGCAACCACTAATCGGTCGACCTAGAAAGGCATCTTCTTTCTATTTCAATTCTCCCTAGAAACCAACGACAAAAAAAAAGGGAAAGAAAAACCTTTTTTCCATTTTTTCGACTTGGTCGCGTTGATTTTATTTGTTTTTTTTTTTTTTTTGCTTTTCTGGAAGCGTGTCAATTTAAGATTCGTGCTTGGCCAGCATATAATTTCATTTAGAGAGTGCAGATGGAGTCCAAGTCAGTCAGTCAGTCAAGTTACAGCTGGAGCTAGAGCTTGATCTTAGAGTTGGAGTTTCAGTTTAAAGTTTTGCATGCCAAATTGTCCCTCGTCCAAGTTCAAAGTCGTGCCCAAGAAAAAAAAATCTTTCATTATTAGCAAAGAGAACCCAAAGAAGGTCATGGACGGATTTTAGGTTTATTTTCTTTTTTTTTTACCTCTTCTTCTAAGCCTTTTGCCATGCTTTTTCCAAGCCAAACAATGTTGTCTCAGTAGTAGTTTCGGTGGTCGCCTGTCTGCACAGAGCACTTGGCCAATTGGCCAAAAAAGATTTATTATTGAAATGCATAAAAATATGGCCATGTTGGCAACGATGTTGTCGGCATTTGCCTATAAGATTGGCATACATTCTCACATGGTTTATAAAATATGTATGTAAATGGATTAAATTGCTATTTCTGGTCACAGAGGAGAGAAGCCGGAGGAGAGGAGAGTTATAAGACAGGGGATGCAACTTAGTTAGGAGGATAGGGAAAAGCATTTCTGGGAAATGCAAGTCAATTTGAGTTCAATATTCATTTACCTTTCTAAACGTTGGCCTAATTAAGTTTCTAGGAACTAAATCAAATACCTACTGAGAGACCTTTAACTTACGTTACCAATAAGAGAGAGGGGCAGGTGTGTGAGGATCAAAAAAAAATTGACCACAAAACTTTTCAATATGTCTAACATTATTGCTTAGATTTTAATCAATAAGTAACGGGATTATCTTAGCAAAATCGACCATAAGTCGATCAATTAGTTTATGGCATTATTATGGCATTTAATTGGATGTTAAATTTGACAGCTCGGCAAAATCTTCTCTTTCGTTTTCCTTTATGAAATTTTAAACAGTTTTATTCTGATTGTTAACTTATAAATAAATATAAATCAAATTCTATTCCTTAAGGTCTATAATTAATCATGTTTATTTTGGTAGTACTTTTGTTTTCAATATTTTTACCTTTAATTAAAACCAACAAATTGTCTTACAATTAGTATTATGTTTTAACAATATGATATACCCATCACTCATTCATTGATACTTAATCGAAGTGTTTAATTTTAAATGCTGCTTTCTTTTCTATCCTTTAGTTTTTTTTTACATGTAAATCATTTTACATAAACTTTAAAGTCAGTTTCAAGTTTTTTGGTACATTTAGGTTTAGCTCTAGCTTCTTTGTATGGTCGGTTTCTTTTTTAACCTTTCCTAACTTTTCTCTTACTAAAACTTTCCCAACATTTTTGCTGCTTTTTTCGAATTATCTCGAAATACAAAATTAAAAAAAAAATCACCCTTGTTCTATTAAAATTATATAATTAAAGGTGATAATTCGTTGATTTTCATAACAGAATAAAAATCTTATAAAAATAATATTGTCTCATTCTTCATTTATTTACACACTACAGTAAAGCACCATTAGGTAGAACTTTCTAATACACATGTTACATGTTACTTTAATTATCAAGAGATATAGCAATAATTTTGTAATTTTTTGCTTATCAATTCTTTACTGTATATTAACGAAGTCGTTTACCGCCTACATTTAAATATTGAAAATCAAAAACTACTGTTTCATTTTTACTAATTTAACAACAAATCAATTATTACTGCATATAGACATGGTTAGAACTAGTATTAATACTTGTTAGACCTTGTAAATGAAAAGTGTTCAATTCGAAAGTTTTTAACTAAATACTAAAACCTTATAAATGCAAAGGTTCCAAACTTTATATTTATACATACAGTTAAAAAAAACTAAATACATAAAATTTAAATACGTTCACAGAAGTTTAAGTTTAAAATTTGTAAGACATAAACAGTTGATGACAATTTTTGAAGTAATATTTTTGTAATACACAGATTTCTGTAACACATTTTTATTGTAGTCAGTGTTTGTTATTGGGCTGCAGGATCTTCAAAAACAAACTAACAACTAAAAGGTCAACTAAGACCTAATATTGGAAGCTCCCAAGTTGATATTTTCAACATAATTTTGTCTCTTAAGAATATAATTAATAAATTTCAATAGGCCACAAGAGTTTAAATAGTTAATCCTAATTTAATGAAGTAATGATCTGTCTTTGATTATGAATAGATTGATTGCCCATAAATTGTAATTATATCTAACTTGAATGCATATTTTGTTAGTTGGAGTAATTCAATTTTAGTTCTTTTGGTTGAAATCATTATTGCACTTGTGTATATGTATTGCGGTATATAAAATCAAATTGAAAATCGATTCTTCATTTTATTGACACCTTCTATGGCCATGCCCAGTAGCCTGTCTGTCTGTCTGTCTGTCAGGCTCCGCTTTTCCTCTCCTCTTTCTCTCTATGTTACAGGCTTACTTAGTAGCAAAACGTCAAGTTATTCTAACTGTAAAGTTACAAACTTGTATGTGGCGGCCCTCTTGTATATGCTATCTTTGTCTCTCTCTCTCTCTCTCTCGCTTTGTGTCTTTCTCTCGATATCTTAGTACATGGGTGCAAGTTGCAAGTCTCCCCATTTAATGCATTTCCTTAAGACGACGTCGACGCCGTGGTCGTCTTGGACTGGACACTTGACTGGACTTGGTCTTTGGTCTTGTGTCAGCTAAATTATTTCCACGGCTGGCAGATGTTGTTGTTGTTGCTGCTGTTGTTGTTATTGTTGCACTTTTATGGCCAAGTTGCACGCATCAGTCAGAGTCGCCCTCATCAACAAGTTTTTTTTTTCTGTTGCTGTTGCTTTCCTCTCTTTTGTATTTGTTGTCTATTTTTATGACCTCAGTCCGCCGGCAAAAGAAGTTATCTTAATGCAAGCCAAACTAACTAAGTATCGAGCAATTCTAATCTAATCACAAGAGGAAGAACCCAAACAGAGATGGAGTTGCTGGAGTGATGAAGATTGCTGCTGCTGTTGCTGCAGTGGAGCTGTGGATGAAATGGCTATGGGTTTGGGTATGGGTATGGGTATGGGTATATTTACCGTAATACTCTAACGATGGCAACGTTTGGAACGGTTGTTGTTTTCCCTTTCTGGTCTCGAGTCTAGATTCAGAATCATCCGAAAATAGGTGTAGTTGAAGTCACATTCAAAGTCATCTCTGTTTTTTTTTTTTTTTTTTTCTTTCATTCTTTCTCTCCCCCATTCTCTGGCATGGCATGCGTGACTGCCTAAAAAGAAGTCTTCCTGTTTCTTCTGTTTTGCGTTCTTCTCGTTTCTGCATTTTATGGCACTTCTTTTCTTCTCTTTCATCTGTTCACTTCTGTTGTCCGTCTGTTGCAGTTAATCAATTATAACGACTCTTGATTTCCTTCCTGATCTGAATTAAGATCTTCATTTACTTTATGTCTTATGTGTTGCGGGAGGAGAGAAGCAGAAGAAGGTGCATACATCATGTTGCAACTCTTGGACTTTCTTTTCTTTCGATGTACAATTCTTCATACTAGTTTTAATGACTCTATTTAATGCTGTTTAATTTCATTTTATGCTTTCCCTATATACATAAAAATATTGGAATTAATGGTAGAATTATTCTAGCAGCGGCATATCTCAACTTTTGCTACCAAATGGAGAGCAGATGGTTTGCTGTTCACACTGAGGCTAAAACAGGTGGAAAGCATTTTATAACTACATATTATAACATAGGGGAATAATAACTCTAGGAACCTATTACTGAAAAGTAAATGAACATTAATAATGGCTATAACTGGCAAATCGTATCTATATTTCAACATATCAGCTAATCCAATACCGCTAAATAAACCTTACCCATACCAAAATATTTTATTTAGAGACCCTTTTCCTTTTCCTTTTTTTTTTTGTAAATTTTGAAAGCTTTTAACCATAATGGAGATGCTACTACTGCTGCTGCTGTTGTTGTTATTTTTATTATTTTTTTTTCTTTGATTACTAGAAATTTGTCATAGTTACCAAAAGCAGACGGTCAGTCTCCCACAGATATTTGATATCCAAAACCAAATGTTGACAAATGGAAAAAAGCATGGCAAGATTGGTTGAGTTTCCCATTGCATTTTAGCAAACAAAAGGAATAAAATCAAGAAAGAAAGAAAGGAAGACCAAAAACGTAAAAAAAAAAAAAAAAAAAAATACAATGGTGCCAAGTGGCAGTCACAGAAAAAATGAGATAGATATACAAAGAGAGGGAGATAAAATTAAATGATGAAAAGTGCCTCAGTCAAAGTGTATTGCAGCTGGTTTATTCTTTTTTTTTCTATTTGGGAGAAACTTTACTTGAATCTCCTGCCTAATTAATTTTAAATTTCAATTAAAAAGCAAAAACATTTCGAAATATTTAAGTAATTCAAATGAATCAGCAGAAAAGATATTTATATTAATGTGTTTGGGCTTTTTGTCTTTTAGTAAAAATAAAAATCAAACAACTTTAAGGACAACTTTTAGAACTTTTAGAAACTTGAAAAAGGGAATATGTGTTTTAAAATATTTGTTCAAAAATGAATGACAAAAATTATGAAAACCATTTGAGCCAAAGTGCATAGAAACAGAGCGCCGATGTCATCTCCCTTTAAGTTTGTTTAGAGGAATGCAACCAATCGAATTCCCTTGGCATTCACAACACAAATACAAACACATATACACACACAGACATGGACACATTCGCTTTATTTAGCTTCCTGCCTTTAATAAGATTCCTTTTGAGGATGGAAGAGAAAGAGATGTGCCAGGAGTAGATAACCACAATTGAAGTACGATTTCTATATAGCCACCACAAACATACAGTAGCCGCAATCTCGGCACAATCTGTTACATCTTCAACTTGTAATTATTAACTTACGGCATATTAATTTATTATTTGCTATTTAATATGGCCAGCCCCCTTTCGGGCTACATCAGAGTACGAGAGTTGACTTCCCCCTCGCTTCCCCTCAAGCTGCACTCCCTGTCTCTTGAGACATCACTTCTCTTCTCTCTGGTGCATGCTGGGTTTCATCTGCCGGCAGGCTAAGTTAATTTTTTTTTTACTACTTCTTTTTTTTTTTTGTTCGTATTTTTATTTTTTGACATTTGATGTATTTATGTGGTCTATCTAGGTTTGGGTTCTCCCGATGCCCCCTCCGCCCAATGTTGCTGCTCCTCCTCCTCCTGGCTATCACGGTCCATACATACATACGTTCGTTTAGCCACTGAAGCACCGTGGCTTTGAGCGATTTGTGGGAAACTGTCCTGTCATGTAGTCGCCTAGCATTTTATTTTTTTATTTTTTGATTGAGTGATTTATTTGGAAATTTGTTGTTGTTGTTGTGGTGGCTGTGCAAAATGGGTATAATTAAATCGGATAAAGGGAAAGGCTTGAAAGAAGTCTTGTTGTTGCTCCTACAGATGATGAACGCGTGACTCTGTGTGTGTGTGTGCATTGTCTTTCTTTAGCCTTAGGTAGAATTTGTCTAATTAGTTTAAAAAATCAAGCACTTTACTTTATTCATTTCAGTCTGAATCAAATGTTGTTGAAATTGCCTTTGAAAAGTCGTAAAGTCTATGAGACAATACTTATCTATCCTTTCTCTATTCTTTTCACATCAAGCTGAATCCTTTATTGGGCATTCTGTCTGTGTTTTTCGAGAGTTTTAAAATAATGATTAAACTATTTGTAAGTATAAACTAAATTGAGTACCTCGATATCCGATTTGACTTGACTTCATTTAAAAAATACCTTTACCATTTTCCATTTCCTTGACTACCATTTCCAATGGCATTTTATAAAATAAATATAAAATGAAATTCTATAGAAATGGAAGAATGGCTTTGTTTACCTATTACCAAACAAAAAGAAAACATTAAAGGAAGTCATCAAATAAAAAATGCAAAAGTTTTATAAATAAATGCGAGAAAAAAAAACAGAACCCACGTAAGAACAAAACTCTGACTCTCCTAACGAATGCTTTGTGTTATGTTTTTTTTTTTTGCTTCCGGCGACATAAAACTGCAGTTTGGCCAAAAAGCCAGCTGCCTATTGGCGTTTACTACGCTTGAGTAATGCTACCACTTCTAAACCCCCCTCTCCCTGGTCTAACCCAACGCTCCTATGCCATCCCCCATTTTTGCCATTGCCATCTACGTCCCTCTCTATCCTCCATTGATCTCTTCCCTTCCTCTCAAGTGTATCTGGTGTGCTTCCTTTATTGGTTTGTTGTTGGTGTTGCTCCCACTTCTTGGCTTGGTTTTGCTTTGGTCAGTTCTGTCCCTCTCTCAATTCTCAATACTCGGTTCTCAGTTCAAGTTTTTGCAGTGTATATTGAGCAGATGTTGGTTGGTTGTTGTTGTTGTTGTTGTAGTTGTAGTTGTTGGTGGTGCTGGGATTTCAAGTTTTTTGAAAGTAATTCGTCTGGCCACAATAATTGTGGGGCATCCCATCCTCATGGACAATGGGCAAAAGAGAGGTCCAAGTTCAAGCCACCCACCCACATTTTATTGTTATCGTAACAATGGCAGCTAGGAAGAAGAAAAAAATGTATATATATACATATATGTATATAAATAGTGTACAGCTGCCAGTTCGATAATGGAAACTTTTTTTGTACAAGAAAGTATAATTATTCTAACTTTGATATGTCCTATATAAAAAACAAAATCGATTTATTTTAACTAAAGAAACGTATCACAAATATTTACTAAAGAAGATCTTAAGCCAAATTATAATTCTTGTATGAGATAATACAAGCAATTTCATTCAAGTAGACAAACTTCTTAATTTTTTTTTTTTTTTTTGAATAAGAAGGGAATATATATACATATATTTATTTATTATATGTTACAAGATCAGCAACTAAATCAATAGACTCTTTGGGCTTACTCAGTTCAAGATAAAGGCAAATAAAAAATTGCATAAAATGCCAACGGCCAAGTAAAATGCATGTGGAGCTCGCTCCTCATCTAGAGAGCACCACAAAACGGTGGTGGTGCATTGAACCCCCGTGGTCCAAGCCACAAAACTAGAAACGAACGCAAAGTATTCTCTGTTCTAAACCTGGAAAAGGACGGACTTTCGCACGAATAAGCACCAGAAGCAGCAGCAGCGGCAACGGCAGCGGCGGTTGGGAACGAATACAGATGGGGGAAATAAGAGAAGGAGAGGGTTGGGCAGGGGGAGCGAAGTGGAAGGTTGGAAGTGGAGGTACAAGTTGAGTCAGCAGCTCAACGATTAGAAGCTTAAAAGGAAGTAATGTTGCAGAAAATGCTAAAGACAGAGAAAGAAAGAGAGAGAGAGAGAGAGAAAAGATCAGATTGCTGCTGCGTGGACGGACCGGACCACAGAGAGTCATTTGGGGATCTCTCTCTTTCTCTCTCTCTCTCTCTTGCTCTTTTTTTCTCTCACTCGTTGTTGACCATATTTTTATTTTTTTTTGCTTCTCTGTTCTAAAAAGGGGTATATCGATGCCAAGGTAGTTTTATGGGTAGGCAAAGTTATACAGAATACTATTTAAATAAAGTCGATCGCCATGTGTTAAATTTATAAAAAAAAACTGCATTCAGACATAAACATTTATTTACTTAAACGCCAGATGGCGCTAGTGAAAAAAGAAAATTGATTTTTACATTTTTTGTCTAGGGTAACTTGTGGTCCATACGCAAAGTGCTGGAATTAAGGAATTCTTTTTATGATGGTTAAAATTGAAAAACGAAGCTTAAGACTTCTTCTTTTCCTTGTAGTCTCGAGCCCCTAGCTTCCCCGCTTCCTCCAAAACTCTTGTGATCGCTCCCCTACTTTTCTTTGGTTATTATTATTATGTGGCTGTGGTCTGGGTCTCAGTCTCAGAGTCAGTCTCGGTCTTGGTCTTTTCGTCTTTGCTTTTGTTGGCGTGTGTGTAATTATCCAAGGACGCCGCTGAGTAATGAAACGACCTTGAGTGCAGCTACACACACACTCACACACACACACACACACACACTTATATAGATACAAAGAAAAGTTACATATTCTTGTTGGGGGCCTTTTGTGTTTGGGCGTGTTTGGGCATCTCATTTGTTACAATACAACAACAAGAAGAACAGCAACAACAAAAGCTCTGCATAAGGCAAAAAACAATTTGTCAGCGTCACAAACAAATAATAAAAGAGATAGAGAGAACTAAAGAAATCTATATAAAAGTCGATCTACTTAGACAAAAGACCATAATACAAAAGAGTCATATAGCGACCAAGAAAATATATGAGAACCAACATTTGTTCTCAAAAAAGTAAAGAAAACCAAATTGAATGCATTGATTGAAAGATAGTGGAAATGAATAAGCTAAACCATATAGTCTTTATAAAAATATATCCTTAAAATTCTAGGAAGTAAATGTAATCTAACTTTATAAATCAAAAAGTTGAAAAAAAAAGAATTTTATTAGTTCAACAAGTTAAGCATAAAAAGAAAGACTATATTTTAGACTCAATGATCTCCTTTTTGTGATAAATTTAAAAATTATATTTAATTTATTATGTATATGTATATTAAAATTGTACTAATAGATAAATACAAAGCATTCAATCTAATAATTCTGTTATGGGTATTTTACATTAATATTTAGATGGTGTTAATTAATTTTTTTTTAAGAGATTTTATTATATTGTTAAAAAAATAAACACAAAAACTTTCCAAAACAAGTCTATATCAAGTTGGCCTTATCTTCAATTTTACCAAACTTTTAGCCATTTATTTGGTCTTGTTAGTTAGTTACACTCACTAGTCTCTGTACTGCATAATTTTCAGTTTTAGTTTACTGTAATATTATTGTTAATGATATATTAACGGTTTAAAGCAAATTTTAAGAAAAATGCCATAGAAATGAGACTAGGCAAGGCTGGTAAGGAGGAGGGCAAGGCCGTAGGTAGACTGAGCCCTCTGGTTTTTCTTCAAGTGCATTATCATCATCGGCATGATCATCATCATACCCTGAGTGCAATTTGGTTTCATATTTGTGCCTAGGCGCATACCAACTAATCAGCCAGAGCGCAAAAATTATTTGCCATTTTTTACGCGCTGCTTCAAACGCGGCGGCAACAGCAACAGCAATAGCAACAACAACAACAACAACAACTGGAGGCAAAGCAAAGGTAAAAACCATCGACAGAGTCGTCTACCTCTTGGATATTGTATACATATTGCCGTTGCCGTTGCTGTAGCTGCTGCCGCTGCTGCTGCTGTTATCTGAGCATGCCAACAGGCTGTGGCTCTCCACCATTAGGCCATAATCATCATCACACACGCCTCAGCCAAGGCTGCATCACATTGCCTACCCTCTCTTCTTCCAACTCCCTGTAGCAAATTCGCAACCCCTTAACCCCTCCCTAATCTAAAAGTAAACCCAAATGACTGAGAGGTGTGCCAAATGTCTATGATGGAGGAGCAGCAGGCAGCAGGCAGCTGAAGACGAAGAGCAAGCAAAAGAGTTAGCTATTTTTAAGTATAGGTTTCGGTTTCATTGTTGCATTTCTTTCTCTGCGTTTATGTTTATGAAATTAATGAGCAGCTTTGCCTCCACCTCCTCCTCCTCCCCTGTCTCGTTTTCCTCGTCATCCTCCACATGCTCATGGTCCACCTTTAGCCGCACCACCAGCACCTTCGATCGTTCTCCTTCCCCTAAATCCAATGCAAAGTTTTTTTTGTTTTTTTTTTTTTTGGCAAAAATGCTTGCATAATTTTTTGATTGACCCGCATATTTGTTTAGTTTTTTGTTTTTTTGCTTAACCCTGAGGCTTCATTCGGTTGTTCGAGCATTTACTACTACAATACAATTGAAATGCAAACATCTTCAATCATTTGTTGAAGGAAATCAAGCGGGTGTCAAAATGTCTTGTTTGTTGTTGTTGTTTTCCCCATTCATTCAATTCAATCTTTCATTTCGCACATTTGAAATTATCATAGCAATTTTATAGGTATATTTTTAAGTATTTGTTTAACCATTAAAGACATACACACACAGACAGACAGACAAAGAGCACTTTCAATTTCTATTATATATTTGTTGACATGAAATTTGATTTTAATAACAAATTTTTTTGACTCATTCCTTAATTTTCCTTTCTTCATCTCTTCTCTTCTCATTTACAGGTAAGCATTAATATGACGATGATTGATTATTATTCATATCATCTATGCAACATTTTAACACACACTGCCAAAATTGAAATCCAAACTGTGTGTGTTTGTGTGGTAAGTTAAAAAAAAAAAAAAAAAGAATTTATCTAAAATTCACACAAGAAAAACCCTGTTTAAAGAGCAAATCAAAACTACTACATGGGGTTTTTTTCTATATAGTATGACAAAATCGATTCAATTAATGTTTATCTTCATCTTTTAATTACCGTAAAGCAACTGACTGGTTAACCTTTTTGGCCAAAAGTCGGACAAATTAAGTCCGATGTCGGCTTATGATGATGGTTGACGTTGAAAAGCTTTTCAGCAATTAGCGGGATTAATTGCTTTTGTGTTAGGCACCTCACCTCACTTCACCTCGCACAATCTCACCTCAGCTCACCTCGCTTTACTTCACCCAGTAACCTCTAAAGCAAAAACAAAACAAAAAAAAACAATTAGAACTTTTAGAAGAATATGAAATGTGGGGGAAATATATGTATACATATGTATATCTAGCTACCTATATAGGAAGGTAATAACAAATTAGAGAAGCAGAGAAAAAACAACAACAACAACTGACATTTGAATCATATGGGTAGTAGGAAACTTACATGACTCAAGAGTGGGCACCATTTTTGGACTTGCCTTTTGGATGCAGTCCAGTTGCTGTCAAATTGCAGTGGCTCGACAGAAGGGTGGGCGTGACGACAGCCCACACACACACACACACACACACACAACACAAAACAACACACAATAAACCTAAAGCCAATAAATGGCATTAACCAAATGTGGTAAAAACAATTTTGAAACTTGTTAATAAGTAAATACAATCACACACAGATACACACACAGATACACACACACACACACTAGACGAAGATTTTGTTTTTCCCACAATTGTGTATATATGTATATATTTTTGTTTTGTTTTTAGGTGTGTTTTCCTGACTTCTGCGCTTCACTGACCAACCAGCCAATATGAAACCTAACCTATCCCAGCTCCCTGGTCCATATGCAAATTCTGTATTACTCCACACAACAACTCCAATTCGATTTCCTCCCACCCGTCTTTTAAACTGCTCCCCATCCTCATCCCCAGCCTTCTCCCTCATCTTCATAGAAATATAGGGTAGGGTAAAGATTAGTGTGACAGCTGAGCGGACGATTTGTTGAGAAATTATGGACAGTAGTCGGTCGATTTGGTTTGGTTTGGTTTTGCTTCGCTATGCTTTGGTCCGTTGAAAACAAATAACAATAAATTTGAATATGGTTTGGCCAAATCTCCTTCTCGGCTCTTCGTCTTCCGTGTAATGATGTGTAATACTTCTTTCGTTTTATATATATATATATATATGAGTGTATGTATATACATATGTATATATATTTTTTCTTTATTTTATTTTTGGGTGTGCTTTAGAAAGTCTCAGAGATTAAGGCTTAATGCATATGGAAAGTTGAACGTTGGGAAGTTTGCGGGTGTGGATTGATGGAAGTCAGCAAAAAGGAAGTGAAATTTAAAATAAGATTAATAGAATTGCCTAGAAAAGAGATTTTTTAAAAAGCGTCGAAGAAGTTTATGGTTTTAGTTGTTGTCTTTAAATTTAAAAATAATAAGCAGAATGTTAAAAGACCCTGCCAAGTCGAATGAAGTTTGGGATCTTTATATCGCACATAATAGATCCTAAATATAAATATACATACATAAGGGAACGTTTATATCCCAATAAACTTTAGCTTTGCGTGTCGTCAACTCTGTTTCTTTTGGCTTACTTCAAGAAACACATATTTGACTTTATTTTAACTTAAGATGTTGTAAAGCTGTCATTAAAATCTGTTAATGGTTTTTTCGCCAAAATTTTAATCCATTTCTGCTTTAAAAACATCTTCAAGATCAAATATTTGGTCAATATTTGTTTTACAATTATATTTCAAACTAAAAATTTAAACTTCAGAATGTTAGACTCAAGTGAATTGACTCAACTAAGTTTTGAAGGCGCCATTAATCAATTTTTTTGCACATGTTTACTATTAAATAGTAGCGCAAAAAGTCTTTCGAGTAATTGAATCGTTATTCGATTAATTGTTCAAATAATGTATACGATGTTTTTTCCAATATTCTATTATCCCATTGTTGGATTCAGTTAGATTTAGTCAGTAAAAATTATGAACATAAGAAAAGAAATTACTAAATTTCTGTATGAATTTGATGAATTTGTTCAACTTATTTCTTTTGAGATCTACACATGACCTGTCCTTTCTACTCTTTCTTAATTTATATACTAAACATGAATTAAAATGTATAAATCGCTGTTCCTGTTGTTGTTGCATTGCAAATAAATTTTAATGTATCAAAAATCATTTGAATCATTGATTATTTTCATTTTGCTTCGATTAATGGTGAATAATAATATATGACTCAACAATCGATTAATGCATTGGTTTCGCCCTCACTAGGCCCAATAAGTGTTACTCTTATGGTTTCACATTAACCTTTATTAATCTAAATCTTAATCATTGCATTTGTATGTACTAATAATATAGTTAAAAAAAAAAAGAAGATTTGAAACCATTTTATATACAGTCACGTTGTAAAATCTAATCGAATCGAAAGCTGCGAGTTAAAACTAACCCAAAGTGCATCCAACCATAATTTTTTTTCCCTTTAGAAAACAAAAATCGAAAAATTCCCACCTAATGACACAGATTTCCTTCCCATTGAAGGTTTTTGGCCCCCTAAAGGCGCAAATATTTATAAAATTGACAGCTATCTCAATTGGTTTTCCAATCATTTAGCAGTTGATATGCCATTTAACTAACAACCATACTGCCAAATAACAGGAAAAAAAAAACAGAAAAAAGTATAGCTTATTTATTGTAATAATAATTCATTTGATTAACTTGCCAAAAAAACACAAAAAAAAATAAAACTAAACGCCCCATTAGCCTTTCTAAACCGTGGACGAGGCTCCAAAAACTCCGCTCACGTTTAACTTGTCCGAATGGTAAAAAACAAAAAAAAAAAAAAAAAAAAGAGAAGAAAATCAGCGCAAAAAAATAGCAGCAGCAGCAGAGACATGACTTGGACACGATGGCGACTACTGTGCAGTGGAGAGAGAGAGAGAGAGAGAGCCTGCAGCAGGAAAGGAAAGGAAAGTTTTTGTTGTTTCATACGAAGTTGGACTTGGAGTTGGATTGGGATTTGGTTTTGGTTTAAGTTTTGGGATATGCTTTGGTTTTTTATTGAGCCATTATTAAGTTATAAACACGTTGCTATTAATACAAATACAAATAAATATTGAAAGCCACCAAGAAGACAGAGTGAAAGGATGATAGGGGGCAACTGTGAAAATGCTCTCTAGGCCCCTCAAAATGTTATAAATACATAAATATGTTTTTCTTTTTATTTTTTTCTTGTCTGTTGTTCGATATTGGTGGGAATTGGGGGTAGGAGTGGGGCTTTGATTTCTGATATTCTGTGGGCGCGCGAACAAACTCCATTTTATTTAGTTAGTTACGATGCATTTGTTTTAATGGCCCATTTCAGATTGGAGGTGTGGCGCGCCTTCACAGTTCAATTTGTGAGGCATCATTTAAGTCTGTATTTTTGTAGTTTGGCCTAGGCTTAGACTCTTAGCCTTCTCTGGCTTAAAGGAAACAATTAAGCGAAAGGATTTTTTTTGGGAAAGGGCAAAACAAAAAAGAAAAACCATAACCAATTGAAACGCGTTTGACAAGCTCACAAAGTGTGAATGTGAGAAAAATCATTTCGATACACAAAAACGCAAACGAAAAACCAAATGAAAATTTGTTTAACGTTGTAGATTTAATTGATTTGCTTATGCTAAAATGCAAGGCAATTCAAATAATTACTCAACATTTTTATGAGCTGTTTACACATTTTCATTTCATGTCTAAGGGCTTTACGGTTACCATTCTTACCAGCTCTGTTAGTCAGTTATCACTTTTTCACATTTCTATCAGTTAATCACTTATTTTTACCTCATCTCTATAAGACTTACATTTAATTTTTTCATCAATTTAATCATACTTACCTGTTCTTACAGTTAACATAAACTGCCCATCTCCTGTCTTTTATATAATTGAGTAGAGATAATTTCGCAATCGTTTTTTTGCTTTACAAAATTAAATGATTTGCTTGAAATGCCAAAATTCAAAAACAAATTTTTCATTTGATGTTTACTCATAAAGTAAAACCTTTAAGTTTTGTTACTACTTAAGTTAAATCGGTACCGTTAACGGCATGGTATTCAAAATCATAGCTAGAGTCTACAAAATTTGCAAATTTTATGTTTCTTTCTTACATCGTAAAGTTCAAAAAAAAAAAACTATTCACTTGCCACCATTTGGATTTAAGCTTTTAGTAGGCTCAAAAAGGTGCCTTAGGGTGATCATAAAAACATTGTGATTAAATACGAAACAAAATCATATTCCAATTTATTTCCGTTAAACAGTTTTCTTGGCCATTTCCATATTTTCAATTTTTTTTTTTGTGGTTTTTCGTGTTTGCCAAACATTATCAACGACTGGGAGAGTGAGCACTGCCTAAGAACCATAATTTGTGCCGTTAGCCGCAGGATAAGCCAAGTAAATTTATCATGAGAAAACAAGAACAACAACAACAACAATACCAAGGCAACAACAGCAGTAAAACTGCAACACATAAAATAAAAAAAAATTGTATTTTTTTGTTTCCCTTTTTTTTTTTGTGGTAGTGAAAACGAAAAGCACTAAGTCTGTTTTCCGTCTGTCCATTCATCTGTCTGTTCGTCCGTCTGCCTTGCTTTTGGAGTCTATAAATTACAGTTGAGCTAGTCAGTTCTGGTCTCTCTGGGTTTATAATCAGAATTTGCGCTTTCACACGCCAGAAAACTGAGAAGAAAAAAAAGGGGCGTGCGACAAAGGGGGAGGCGCAAGGCGTTAGCATGGGCAGAGAGTTTTCCGCTCGTTATCGCACTGACACAATCAAGAGAGGCCAAGCTCTGGGCCAACTAACAAAAAAAAAAAAAAAAAGAAAATTCCTTTCCATATATTGAATGCGTCGACTTTAAGATACCTTTTCCTGCCAGTTTGAAAAAAAAAATCGACATGCAAATCGATTTGCCCTGGCTAGAATCAAAAACTTGTTTGCAATACTATAGTCTACCTAAAGGGATAGATTTTAGAGAATGTTTTTAAGTGAATTTTAAGTAAATTTGCTAATTTATTTTAAGAAAATCGCTTAACTATAAAACGAATGTGTGTGAAAATATTCTTCATTTCATTTTTACTTTTTTAATCGCATTACAATCAATATATTGATTAAATCTTATCTGCCATAGAGCCTAAGAACAAATTTAATCTAATTAAAAGTCCTGGGGATATATTGGTAAACCGCCCTAATTTTTTATTAATTTAAAAATTCAGCTTTGCAGAATTAAGAAGTCTTTGACATCATTAAAAATTATATTTTTTACCCAAACATAAAGTGAAAAAAGTTTTTTCATATGACATGTCACTAAGTTCATAGTAATCTAAGTGATTGTTAATATGCCTTTTCTACCCTATGCAGATTGCAGGGTATATCTAATATAAAACGCTTCTAACTAGGCTTAGTAGTAGTATCTGGCACTTAGAGTCTGGGAGTTGGGTGAATATTTCTTCTTTTTATTTTTTTTTTTTTTTTTTTGGCATTTGTGTGATAAGCAATCTGCTCTAAATTCTGCCTCTTCTTTTGCCTTCTTTTTTATTTTTTTGTTGGCGCTTCCTTTTGTTGAAATTTGCACAAGGCACAATTTATGGTTTGAAGATTGCTTCTATCGTCGTTTTTTTTTTTTCCTCGTGATAAAGAAAGAAGCGGCAGAAGAGAAAAAGAAGAGTGTTTGATTATTTCGTTCATTCAAATTGATTTCAAAAACGAGAATGTGCATATTTTAGTTAATCTGCGCACAAACTAAATTTATCTCCCCTTAGTCAAAAGATCAGTTTTAGTCTTTAGTCGGTCGCTCGTTGCAGTTGCTCTACATAAGTAAGTAAGTTTATCTGCTCGGCTGCCAGTTTAAATTCACATTTAATCTCTTAACTGATCCTGATCGGCGGTCTTTACTCCTTTTATTATTTGTTGGTATTTTTTTTTTCCTTTAAGCTTTAACTTTTTTGTTTCTTTATATTGTTGTAGTTGTCGTTGTTGGTATTGTTGTTGTGGCTGGGTATATCGTTTGGCGTTCATCTGCCTCATTTATCATCATCGAAAAAAAAATGTTGAAGCGTGTTGAAGTTTGGTTTCATTTCGCTGCTCTGCATCGGCTGGACTCTCTGACCCACATTCTGGCTAACTCTTATGCCTTTGACTTCCTTGTCGTCTTTTTCTTTCTGCTGTATTTTCGGTGTAGTTTTTGTTTTTTCTTGGTTTCGTTTCGTTTTTTATTTTTGGTTTTTTTCTGCTGTTGTTGATAAATATATGTTACACTTTTTTACTGTTATTGGCCCCGCACCGCAGCATGTGGTTCAGTTCGGTTTCGTTGTGGCATTTCTCCTCTCTGGTTGTTGTTGTTATTGTTACTGCTGCAACTCTTCCTTTCAAAAAAAAAAAAAAAGCAGACATTGCATTTGGCCATTAATCGTTCGTTCGTTGTTTTTCCTTCTTCACTTTTGGTCAAGTTTAGTTTTTTTTTTCTTCTTCTTCTTTTATTTCTAATTAAATTGCGTTCATATGGGTGGTTTTATGTCCGCATGTTGTTGTAATTATTCTACAAGAAGAATTATATATGTGTGTATTAAACTTTTACTTTGCATACACATACACATACATATACATATATACATGTATATGCATTTGTATAACCATTTTTGTTACAGTGAAAATTAGAGAAATGATCTTTACACATCGTGGGTGGTCATTGGTAGCACTAAAATGTGCCAAACACAGTCGATTTGTAATACACATATTTCAATATTTATATTTGTGAAAGCTGGAGAAATTTACTTTCCTATATAGATAATTTGTAAGCCAATTAATGTGAATACTAAAAACATTAAATGCCATTTTTCGAGGTTGTTTTTCCATAAAATCATAAATACTTATAGTATGACTTACATAAAAATTTTAAATAAGAATAGCTGAGTTCATAATAAGATTACCTTACTTGCCTTTTTTTATTTAAAAAAGAATATAAATGGAAATGTTGAATTTAAGGGCCAATGCTACATTGAATGAAAATGCAATTTAGATATGCCAAAGTTTATATGAGCTTGTTACCTTTCATTCTTGTCACAAAACTTTGTGAAAAGGCGCAAGGGACATAATTGTGTCTAGTTTGAGTTCGAAATATAGAAAACCAGAAAAGTTATTCTTAATCGATTGTTTCTATAGCAGGTTCTGGCTAATATAAAAAAGAAATTAACCTAATTATGATAACACAAAGCTTAAATACCAAGTCTCATTCTTTAACTTCTTAAACTTGTGAAGTCATAGTGATTATAACAGAAAGACGAACAAATCTAAATCAGGTCTGCTGAATAAACATTCTTTATGAAGTCGGTAAAAAAATGTATTAAAGAATTTCAGGAACTGTTAGCCGTTTTAGGACTATTGTTTACTATAGGCAATAATAATTGACCATTTTAAGTCGGTCATGAAAGGAAGGTCCTTATTTTTATTTTTCACAACGAAAATTATTCGAAATATCGATTAACCAAAATACAAATATTAAAAATATTTTACTACTAAAATTGTACTAAATTGATATCGCTTTGAATCTTTTTTTTCTAAACACTCGATTCTGATTTTCACTTGTATGGAAAATTACTATTTACAACGAAAACCCTGAATTCAAAAATTTTCCCATGACCAAAACAATTTGTGTTGATGATGTGTCTCTTTGCCCTGAAGTCATGCTGTTGCTTCAGTTATGTACCAATAAAGGTCGCTGCAAAAGCGAAAAAAAAAACAATCAACCGAAACCGAAACCAAAACAATACAATGGCTAGGACGAGCCGTCTAAACATCCCAGCCAAGAGAGTTTTCATAGAGTAGTCAGGGCTATTCTCGACTCTCGCATTCACGACGACCCTATAAAGTCAAGGTAATTCCCATATAAATTTTTGCATTTTGTATTTTTTGCTTACCTCTTTGGCTCTGGGTGCTCATGCTGATGCTGCTGCTGACTTAGTCCGTTGTCCATTATCCGTCCTCCTCGCGTCACGTGTGTGTCTCAGTGTGTGTGTGTGCATATTTATTAGGTCATCTAATTGTGTTTTCCATTTCGACGAACAACAACATGTTTTCGAACGGTTTTCCCACACACAACAACACACAACGACAGAAGCGCACATATCATCAGCAAAATGTTAGCCATGACTAGAGTTTTTCCGGTTTCAGCTCGCAAACAATTTTTAATGGTTTTGTGACGGTAAATTTAAGCCAATGAAGTGAAGTGAATTAAAGGAAAAGCCATCAATTGATGCAAAATTGTAACCAACAGAAAATACTAAAATCAAAGATTATCAAAGAAATTGTTTTCCCTTGTGATTTTCAATTTAAATTAACTCAGAATTCTCCAATATCTTTGATTCGTATAGAATAACTAAATAATTTAATCAATAATTTGACTTGGTTATTGGTTTTTGAAAACTGTTTAAAGTTTTAAAAGAATTTAGGTTATGAAGAAAAACGATACTTACTATCGTTTATAATTATAATTTTTGTTTTAAGAAAAAACGATACTTACTAATTCTAGTTATTTCTATGATTCTAAGGAAATATTTGAAAATAATCGAAGATATTTCTTTTTAATAAAATTGTTGCATGAAATAAATTTTGATACTTGCAGTAATTTAATATTCATTCCATGGTTATAACTGTCTGGAAATTCCACAATATAATGTTAACGACTCTCGATTTTGCCACAACCTGCTAATGGATGACCTTAAGGCATGCACAAAGAGAAAAAAAAAACCCCCCCAAATTAAGCAGAGGAACAGCAAAAAATATTTTCACTCGACCACCTACAATAACATTAACGGAATGACCAGCTGTGTGCCTTAAAGAACCCACATCAGGCCAGCTGGTCGGGTACAAAAAAAATACAGATATTGGGCCCCCAAAGCGATACACACTCGCACACACACACACACACCTATGTATCTGTCTACCTACCTTAATCGAAGAAAGTCTTAAATTACATAGGCACCCACACAACGATACGCATAAACAGGCGTTCATTTCAGGAAACCTTCCAATATGTTGCTGTTGCTCCTCTTCCTTTTTGCCTGGCCAACTCTTTTTTTGGTCAATTTGGTCAATGAATTAAGGTTTTTGCGTTACTTTCTTGTTCAGAGTTTTGTTTTTTTTTTTTTTTTGTTGGTCAAACACCTCAAGCTGAAATTACGGAGGCGACAGACCGAGCCTCAAATTACAGTTCATTGAGCCATTTTGGAGATGCCGAGACTCGGACTCCGTGTAGCTCCAATATGGTCTCGGACTCTCTATCTTTCTCTCTGCCTCTCTGTGTCTGTGTGTGTGGACACACTTGACGGTCTTCCTGACCTCATTTTTGCTTTTTTTTTTTTTGGACATTTTTAACCAGCTGCAAGCAAGAACCTTCTTCTCCTTCTACTCTCATGATAAATGAGCCTTCATTTTGAGTTGCACAAATTTCCTTTTTGTGCTTGCAGCAGACATTATTATTTAGCCGTTACTCATATTTTGGCCACTGCTGTTGTGACAGTATGCCACATTTGATACCCCCAACTGGCCAATGGAGTCCATTCCCCACTGTTGTCATGTACTTTAACCGTACATGATGTTGTCTTCCTCCTCGTCGTCATCATTCGTTCATCATGTGATTTATGAAGCTAAAGCGTTAAAGTGTTTTATTTTATAAGTATTTTTCGCAGTCTCCACCCATTTTGCCTTCCATTTATCTCTCACTTCTTGCTCTATCTCTCTGTCTCATCGGTGTTTTGGGTATTGCACTTTTTGTTATTTCTTTTTTTTTTTTATTTTCACCTACTTGTCCGCACTTCATTTGAGAACATTTCACTTTCCCCGCTGTGTCTGTGTGTCTGTCTGTGTGTGTGTGTTTCCTTTTTGGCCTCATATCATAAATCTTCAAACACTTTCACATTCATTTCGTTGGGTTCGTCCGTTCTTTGGTTCATTCATACATTCATTCATCCTTTCTTCCTTCCTTCCTTATTTACTTACTTACTTAGTTTTCGTTTAGGGTCATTTTTGCTCATTAGCACGTCGCGACGTAGGTTAAGTGTTTTCTTGAGGTTGCAGAGAGAGAGAGAGAGAGAGAAAGAGAGATAGAAACTAAGAACAGGTACTTTAATTCTTAACTCATCCTACCATCACCTGCTGCTTCATTCATAGTTGATAGTTTGCAAAAGAACTGTAATTGCTTAAAGAAGAAATTAAGTGAACCATTAAGAGAGAAAGATATATATATATATATATGCATATAGCGCATGCCATAAACTCATAAATTTTCGGAAATCACCCCGAGTATATCGAGTTCTTCCTGAAACACAAAACGGTTTCAAGTGCTAATTGATTCATTGCCAAAAGTTGCGACAAAAAAACAATAGCATTTAACAATTTTTAAATTAAGTTTAGCTTATTCGTTTTATTTAATTTAACATCCAATTAAGCATCGAATCGATTGGTCATTGAACAGAAAATGCTGGTAAGGTTCATCTTCAGTAGTTAATAATTATAATCAACTGTTATTATATAGAATATATATATATACTTAAACTGTTTCACTCTTAAAATATTAGATCATATATAGAATTTATAGAATCTTATAAATATTATGTTGATAGCATTTGTCAGCTTCTTTTATGAATCTTAGTTGGATCCATCTTTTTGAGTCAATATAGTATATAGAATATCTATATTAAGAATATGTACATTGTTTTTGGACATTTCAACTTGTTTTTATACTATAACTCTTTTCCACTATAACTCTTTAAAGTACATACCTTACAGATTTATATACATTTTAAAATGATTGAAACATATTCTTCACTTTAAAGAATTCCACATAAAAGATATTTCCAAAATCCCTATACGGGATGATGAAAATACCTTCGAGAATGAAAAAAGAAAATCTATTAAAAGATATGCATAAATATTGCCTAATTTGTATTTGTATTACTTGTAATAATTTAAATGCTTAATTAGATAATTTTAAACCCCTATTAAGCGAATTTCAAAATGGAATTTTAACTTAAATCAAAATGGCAATCATCTTCTTTAGAAGCTATACAAAATTTGTCAAAACGGTTAGTGAGAGAGAGAGGGGAAGAATATGCGGGAGCTAAAACCAAAATCGGAAACCACCTAAGAGGACCCCTCGCTTCTGTCTCTCTTCCTCCCTCTCTCCCTCTCTGTCTCTCTATCTGGTGAAAAGAGTTCCACACCATTCACCGTAAGCGTGTGCCCACTTATTTTCACCGCTTTGGCGTTTGACCGCAGCAGAAGCGACGCGATGCTGGGAATTTGAATTGAGAGATTAAAACGTTGCTGCTCCTCTAGAGCTTTAGAGCTACAAACCAAACCAAACGAATCTAAAACCAAACCGAAACCGAAACCAACACCAACTGTTGCCCACCCACACGACAGCGAATTGTGAATTGCGAATTAGAAATAGAAGAAGGAAGGTGTTTAGATTAGCCCCAACTGCCAACCTGCCCCAGACCCCTAACCCCCTACCCCTTACCCCTTACCTCTTGATGCTAGCTTCTAGTTAAACCAATCGTTGTCGTCTAAATGAAAATCATGCTTGCTTTTCGTTTTGGTTTGTTGTTGGTGTTGTTGTGTGTGCAACAGTTGCCAGTCCTTTTCGGTGTCATGACATGGCCGCCGACCAAGTGAAAGCAGGTTAAATGCAAATAAATTGTTTAGCCAAAAAAAAAAAAAAAAAAAACTTCAACCAAACAACTTGGTGGCAACCAGTGAAGATGAAGACGAAGAAGCATCTGGAGGAACACTCCATACGGTTAAGGGGAAACAATGTCTGATTCGGTTTAGTTTGTGGGTCTTTTGATTTGATTGCAGTTGATTATGATAATTATTGATAATTATGCGGGTAATTTGCACAAAAATATTTAACGATCGTTTTTTTTTACTTTGTTTTTGATGGAGTGGGGGCGTTTGGTGGTAAGCTTGTATAAATACAAGCTCATGAAAATGAAGAGGAATGCCCAAATAAGGGAGAGGAGGAAGTACAAGTGAAAAATGAAAGTTTACTAGCAAATCTTTTGTCTAATCAAAGGAGAATTTTGTTAGGCGTTTCATCTGATTTTAATTATTTGTTTTTTAAATATTTATTGATTATTTTTAGATAGATCAAAATTTTTTTTTTTTAATTTACGAAACTTTTTGGCTTCAATAAGAATAAAGTTTTTGAAATTTGCCTTTGATTTGGCCATGCTAAAAAAGGACAACACATCATAATTATTTATATAGATAAATTTGCACAAGTAGTTGCCCTTAAAGTATGCAATAGATTGGACAAATATACATTTTTTTTCAACAAACAATACTTTTTATATTCCTTGTAACTTAAAAATTCTATATAATGAATCTTTGTTTTAAGAATTATATTTTATTTATTTTTTTATTTAAAATTCGAATTGAAGAACTACTTATTGCATACTTTAGGGGGACCAAACCCAGATTCGCCACTGATTAAAGCTGATGTAGGATTAAAAGACTGATAAGATCATAAGGCAATAGTATAAAACCTCTCATTAGAAATCGTTCTGGCATTATTTCTCTCATTCAGCAATTAGACAGATTTTTTGCAAACTTCCGGGTAAAAGGTGGCAATTCTTTTTTCCCACACTAAGAACCAGGCTAATAACCAGACAAAAATATGAACAATCTTAATAATGCCCCTGCTTCTTTCATTAATGAGAGCAACACCTTCTCCACTCGTTCTTCTTGATCTGCAGCTCCAGTTCCTCCTTCGCTTCTGTTTCTGTCTATATTTATATTCTTTTGCAGTAGCCTGAGAAGATTTTGAATTGTTTCATAAAATGCACAAAGCTGCGGTAATTGTGTCAGGCAAATGACAGAAGTGAGACAAGATGAGTGGAAATTGTAGAGAGACAGAGATATAAAGAAAGAGAAAGAAAGAGAGGAGAGAAGCAGAGGCATAGGCACAGCCAGAGGTTGATCAAGACGATGAAGCCATTTCGAGATTGCCAGGTTATATGCTAATGTTGACAAGGATCTTCTCTTCTTCTCTTTGGGGGCCAGATAATTTATGCTCAGACTTCGATTTGCATTTCATTTCATTTCCATATGTGTGTGTGTGTGTGCAACATGAGAAGGAGTGGGCGAGCATTGAGAAAAAAAAAAGCATACCAAAAACCATAGACATGACATTCATGTTGAACATATCTTGGTGAAATTTCGACCCAGATTGAAGACAGACATCCCGAAAAAATATGAAATATATTTATGCCAACGCCAGTGATCCATTGAGCGACCGAATCGACCAAATCGACCGTTCGACCGATCGACCAACCAAACCGACCGATCAATCGATCGATCCAATGATTTTAATGAGTTCGCTGGCGCGCTTCGTTTTTACACAATATCAATATCAAAGCAGGTCACAACTGAAAGTAAAAAGAGATCGAAGATCGCTGATCGACGACACACGACCGATCAAGGATGAGAGTACATACATATATACATACATACATATTTATATATGTATGTGTGTATGGCTGACCTAATTTTTTCGCTTTTTTCCAGTCGTTGCGTTTTTTTTTTTTTTTTTTTTTGTTAATGGGGTGCCAAAGGCCGCTAAAGCAATCCATCTTTATTATGATTACTCTCCTTCTCCCTCTTACAATCTCTTGTATCCTCCTCATCCTCCTCCACACCATCTCATTCCTGGCTTCTTGGCGATTTTCACGCTCAATTAATGTTTATGACAAGTGACTGTGGACTTTGGAAGCAAGTTGCTTCACCGATTGGCGGTAGTCAGAACACGCATCTTCTCCATCTCTCTCACGATCGATTTGAATTTGCGAATTTGTGATTTCATATGAATGAACGGAATAGGATGGGATGGAATTGGATGCGATGCGATGCGATGCGATGGATGGATGGAAAGTCGTTCGTCGCGCGACGATCTATTTTAAATTTGAATTTATGTTCATTGCTGAAATTTGACATGTTTGTGTGCTTGACTTGATTGATGCCAATTCGCCATAATGTACCAAAAGGAAGGAGAGTCTCAGTCAGTCTCACATACACACACACACACACACACACACACAGAGTCTTTTGCGGAATTAAAGTTGCTGCTATTGAAAGTGTTGCCGAGAGAGTGCCGCAAGTGTGGGATTTTTTTTTTTTTTTTTTTGGTTTCTTTCTTTTTTTTTTTTTTTTTTGGTGAACGAAAAGCAGCTTAGCCTGACTCTGCCATAGCGACTAAAGGCTAAACCAGTTGCTGCTATTAATGGCCTACGGTAGAAGCTTGCAAATCTTAATGAAAGTGATTGAAGAGTGCTAAAAATTTCAATAATTTTCCTAAATTAAGGATATGTTTTTTTCTTGTTTTATTTTTTGTTTGCCATTAACGAAATGTGAAATTGAAATTGAATTTACAGAGTTTTATTACATGCGGAATAGCTATTTGTATGAATTTCCATTAACAGTAAACCAAGAATGACACAGCTTTCAATTCCTTGAATAAATTTTTAATGAAATGGCGTTCAATATTTGAATAATAAACCAGTGAAAGGGCTGACTTCAGTCATGCTAAAATTTGTGCTATATTTTTGACACTCATTTCTGTCTCATTACATCTCATATAGTCCTTTGAGTTGGCAAAATAAGTTGATTGGCCTAGAAGTATTTGGCGTTGATGCAAACAAACGAACTCAACTGGTCAAGAATACATGCATATATGTATAACTTATATGGTTGAAGTTCTTTTTTTCTAGGTTTTGCATAAAGGATTAATATACCATCTTTTTTTTTAAATGATTTCTTTTTTATAATAAAACAATACCAATATTAATCAAATTGGCTTTTAGCGTGCATTATGATAGCTTGATATTGATAATTCATAATTCTTTTTTAATTTGTTTAAGGCAAAGTTCACAAATTTGAAGTGTGAAATGTTTTTCAATAGATAAATATTAATTTTAAAATATCTTTTCTATTCTTCTTTGATACAAATGACCGATAGTTTTGTTTAATTATGTTTATGAACGATATTTTCATGTTTTCTTTCGATTTTTAAAACCTTAATTTAAAACTCAATCTTAGACATATGTGTCGTTTTTTGTCACAGGGAACAAGGCAGTATCAAAAGTTATGCTTGACCGATTTAAATGATCTTGGTCTTAAAGAACTTTCTTTTCCACTCTTTTAAGTAATTGTAAATTTTAAAATATTACTTTAGATTAAAAAAAAAATGGCCTGTCAGAAATATTTCTAAAGACCAAGAATATTTAAAATAGTCTACTGAAAAATGGGATAAAAATCGAGAGAAAAAAGTTTTATAGGTATTGCAATATAATCATGTTTTTTTATGCAGAAAATGGACAAACAAGACAAAACATAAAAACAAGAAAATGGCAAAGATTTTGGTTTAATTAAATTGCGAATTTTGTAATATAATAATTATATTTAGTTACTAAAATTGTAATATATCTATATTTCAGTTCAAGTAATTTTAAATAACTAATTGTAAGACTTAATGGTTTTTTTCATAGAATTTATAATGTTCGGCTTACCAGCAAATGTTACTAACTTAAGCTGGCAACATATGTTGCTAGAAACATGTTGCTAGAGTTTTGTGGCTCGTGCTCTCACTTAACCCAAGCTAGCCACCAGCCACCAGAGCCATTATGAGCCGGCTCAGTCTAACACCCGGCTTTATCTGGCTCTCTGCTCTTGTTGCTGTTGCTGCTAGTGCTCTCTTTCCCAGTTTCAGTCTCAGTCTCTCTTGGTGGTTTGATAGGCCTCTGGCCTGGCTGCTGTTGTTGTTGTTGTTATTATTATTACCTGTTGTTGCGGTGCACTGCAACTTTTGCAGATCTCTTGCAGCGATCTTCTCTCATTCCGTCAATGCATTTCCGCGCATACAGACGTCGTTGTCTCGGTGACTTTTCTTTTTTTTTTTGCCTCTCGCAGCAAAAAAAAAATAAAATTTTCATCGCGTGTTTGTGTTCTTCTTTCGTTCGAAATTGTGGATGTTGCTTGTGAATTTTCACTTTAGCTAAAAATATTTCTGGAATTTATGGACTCAATTTATGTTGTTGTTTTGTTTTTTTTTGTTTTAATTATAAAATTATGCTCTAAATTCTATTATAGCAAGAGCAAGGGGGAGAGAGAGATAGAAACGAACTAACTGTGAATTGCATGTAAAGTAAGTCTTTAACTTTTGAACCGATCAACTCAATTTCGGACTTGGCTTTTGATATATGTATATTATTTGACCTTTTTGTTGTTATTGCTGTTGTTAAACGTGGGCGTTCAGTTTCGATTTCGATTTCGGTTTCGGTTTGTGGCTTTTTGTGTGACACATTTATCTGATTAATTTTTTGTTTTTCCTTTTTTTTTTGTGACTGACAACTCTTAGACATAGACAAAAGTTGACCGATAATTTCAAATTGACAACAACAACAAGACAAACACCATGTTTGACCTCAATTTAGACAGAAGTGGTAGGAAAGAAAGGCAAAGAAACCCAGCAACAGGCTTTAAGAAATGGTGTGGGTAAGGAGATGTTGGGGGAAAAAATCTCTGCAATTACGCAAATGACGTAATACAGTCCCAATGTAAGACAACGTAAGGCACACGACAACAACAACTCAAAAAAAAAAAGAAATATGAAAGAAAGAGAAAAACAACAACAACCAAATATCACTGCAATAAAGCAATTAAAATGTCATTGTAAGAAAGTAAGAAAGAAAAAAAAAGTATACAAATATATATATATATGTATATGGGAAATGGGTTATAAAAACGGATATGAAACCCAAGATATTCGGCCCGATATCAAACGAAAAATTCGGCCTGGAAGTCAGTCGTCATAAGCAATATGTATGTTAGTGGGCGAGTTAAATGCAATTGAGAGCAAATGTTGTTTTTTTTTTCCAACGATTTTTTGTCTATTTTTATTGTTGTTGTTGTTTCTCAGATTGTGAGATAAGGTAACTGCATGCGGCATGCGACATTATAGCATTGAGGTAAATGCGGCATGCTACTTTGATGAGTCTTCCCCACCCCCATCCAAACACACACACACACACACACACAACATTACTGAGAGATGATCAGCTGTTGCTAACATCGAAACATAACGACAAACGATTCCTAAATAAACCTTAATGATTTTTGATAAAAATCACAAAACAATTTCCCACTTTGAACTACACTCAAAATTGTGTGTGTGAGTGTGTGTCAGTAGTAAATATTTGCATAAAGTTGCCGAGTTTTTCCTAGTTGAAATTCCCAGCGTAATGTGTTTGTTCAACCTTCGAAACCTTTTTATTTCTCTTTTTTAATTTTTTTCGGTGAGATTGCACTTACTGATTCCCATTTCGTTTGGTGTGAGAAAAACAAATATCAGTTTGCCAGGACCGCAATAACCTGAGGTGTGAGAAGTGCTGATGGGGAGAGGAGAGAAGGGTCTGTGTATTGTTTCATATTTCAAAATTGTTTGAAATTGCAAGTCAAGTGATATTAAGTTGTATTTTCTACAAATTTCTCCATCACTTAAAAACCTTTTAAAAAACACTTTTGTTTGTGCTACGAAATTTCGTAGATTTTTAAATAATCTTTGTGAACAATTTAGGTAAAAAAAAAAACATTAAATTTAATAAACAAACGAAATGAAAATTAAGTACTAAATTTTACAACTTTGCTTGCAAATTTTAGCTTGTAATTACTTTAGTTTCAATAAAGGTATTTTTCAATATAATTATTGTCTAATAATTATGAATGAATAGAGAAGAATGGAAATGAAAAAACTTCTTTGTTAAATGCAGTTTTCCTCATTTTACAGAGACTCCAAACAAACACACACAGACTCACATTAATTAACAACAATTAAAATCAATTAAACTGAATGCAAACACAAACACTATTAAATCACAGACGGCTCTATCTTCCCTATCTTTCTGTGATTTGACATTTCTATTATGACATCAGTCAGCAAAGTCAGACCATTCAGTCGGACCATTCAGTCAGTCAGTCCACTCCAGTCCAGTCAAAGTCTAGTCAGTCAGTTGAGAGTTTGGTCCAGCTGCTGTCCATCTCTGGTCTGGTCAATTGCCAAAGTGCAAATGCGAAATTAAAAATTCTACCCTTCCCCCCTCACAGTCTGGCTTTGGCCACAGTCAGTATCCGTCAAATGTTAATGACCAGCTCTGGAAAATCTATAAATAAAAACGGTGTGTGAGTGTGTAAGAGGGAAAGAAGCGCCAGTTTGAGGCGTCTCCATGGCGAATCAAGAGCAGCTTAAACGCACCAGACCCCAGTAGCAGTCAAATGAAGGAAGGAAGCATGCAGGCAAACCAAAAAGAGAACAGGAAGGGTCGTCAATAGTAGTAGTGGTAGGAGCGAGAGGGTGGTAGAGAGGTAGGGAGGAAGGTTTGGTAGCTAGTAAGATGGGTTGGGCGAAGTAGGACGAGCCTATCAAATGCCTGGCATCATTTTGACTTTAATGCGTGGTAATTATGAAAAGTAAACTTCCACCAAAGCGGAGTATGAAAAGAAATATCTCTCGCTTCTGGTCTTCAGAGTCTTTTTCTTGTGTGTGTGTGTGTGTGTGTGTAGTTGCCCATTAGTTGCGGTTTGAAACTTGGCTGAAGGTCGCTGCTGTCGATGACGATGGAGGAATTTACATTAACGCTTTGTGTGGTTTTTTCTTGTCGTCGTCGAACACCCTGTAATAAATGTTGTAAGAAAAGTAAGGTATATTCAAATCAGCAAAACAAATTAAATGATCCCAGTTACCATTTAAAACTAAAGCTATCAACATTTTTCACAGTCATTTTCATTTTATAACTAAAAGATGAATAGAGCTTAACCATTTAAACTTAATTCATTTTAAATTTAAAATATTTTCATCTTTAATATATTCAATATATATCATATATTAAAGTCTTTTGTTTTATTAAAGTAGAAGTCGCAAGTTGATAAATACATAAAACGTTCCCTCAATTGAAAATGAATTGAAACGGAGAAACGAGTGAGAATGATAAGAGTATTGGATACTCTTAATGTATGGAATTTTGTCATAAAATTTTTACCATATTCTCCATATATACATATATAATTCAGTACGTCACTTCTTTGACATCTCTAGAGAAAGAGAAGGATTGAGAGAGAGAGAGTGAGAGAGAGACAGAGAGATCGTGGTGGGGAAGTAAATTCTGGTGTGACTTTTAGCTTACCCTGACGCGCTTTTCTGACAGCTCAAGCCCAGGGGGCACAGGGTGAAAGGCGGGGACGAATGGAGTTTACTTTTTGCATAAATGCATAAAAATTGTTTGCCATTGTTTGCAGTTGACGTCCAGTTTTCATTTTGCATTGCTTTTATTTTATTTTCAATGTTCGTTTTGGGGTTTCGTTTTTTTCCCCGCATATTGGACTGTCAAAATATTGAGCTGTCTGTTTTGGGTGTTTTTTTTTTTTCTTTGTTTGTTGGTTTGTTTGCTGTAGAATTGAAATTGTGTAAGTTTGTCAGTTTTGGGACACATTTTGGCTACATATACATTTATAGATTTGTATGCACATATATTTTATATATAGGACAGACAGGATTTTAATTGAAAAATGGCAAACAAGTCCCAAAACTGATTTGACTTTTCGACGCACAAAAATGACAGAAAAAAAAAGAAACACAGAATTTGTAATTATTTAGTTATTATATTAGTGCAAATGTAAATTAAATCCATGTATTTATGTGGCTTTGTTGATTTTGACAATACTATATATCAAATAAATGTAGTCCTTTTGTTTTCTTATGTTAAATTGTTAAATTTAAGACAACATTTCATTCAATTCAGTGATTTGTTGTGATTTATTTATAGCTAAAGCTTCTTAGTAAGCCAAGCTTATTGTTTCAAACTATTTTCTGATTTCTGCAAAAAGATTGAACAATCACTAAGAAATCTCATCGTTTGCTTATTTTTTTGTTGTTATTTGTTCCCCCCAATTTGTTGACATTTTTCATTTTGAGTAGAGCTGTTGGACATGTCTGTTGCATGGGTCAGTCAATGGCCATTCAATAACCAAAAAAAAGAAAAGAAAGAAAGACAAGAAAAATACTTGAAAATAGTTTCCAATGTTCAAGTGCAGCAGTCCCTAAGCAAACCTCCCCTACCACCCAAATGAAAAATAAAAGAACTGAAAACAGAATAAAAATTGTCAGTGTGCTATCCATCATTAGACTCAATTTGTTGGCTACGCCTTAAACATGACTGGGCAAGATTCTCTTCTATCGAAGAGTTTCCAAGCTTCTCGCATCTCGACATGATTCTAAATAGCATGACAAACAAAAGCGAGTGGAAAAGAGTAATGCATAATGCATTCATTATAAAAAATTACAAAACACAAAACTGTCAACAAGTTGAAATGAGAAGGATATGGATGAAGATGGGAATGACCAGAGAATGATGATGATGACTGACTGACTGACTGGGGATTGAACTGGGGGCTGGGGGCTGGGTAATGGAAGTGGAAGTGCAAATGGAGGGGTAAGGGGCGTAAATCTAGATTTGTGCAACGGTAGCTACAGATATGAGATATCAAACAACAACAAAAAGGGTCGTCAAAATCCACGATACAATACATTTGGTGCCCGTTCGATAACTGTCGTAAATGTCAAATGTTAGTTTTGTAATTAGCTGCAAAACGAAACAGCTGACAATTTGCAACTGTCAATATGACATTTGGCTAGATCGGCATATGTACATATATATATACATACCTACCTATCTGTCCACTTATATGACAGCTTTAAAAGTTTAAGTTAATTTTTCTTATTGATAGCTTTTGGAGTAGCAGCCTTGAGATTTGTGCGCAAAAAAAAAAAACAACAAAAAAATGTCAATGAAATGTCTGAAAACTATTTATAACTCTGTTATTGAAATAAATTCATTTCATAAAAACACTTGAAAAATATACATTAATATGTTGCTAAGTTCAATGTCTCACTGTCTAGACAAGAGAGATAGAGAGAGGGAGAGAAAAAGAGTAATAAGGTCACGCCTTCCTCTGAAAATGAAAGTGAAAGCTTCCAGAATCGTTATCCAGACAGAGAAGAAAAATATTTCTCTAGCTGCATCTTTAACACCTAAAATGGACAATGATAGATCATTAAGAGAGAGTCCAAACCAAATACAGTCACGACCCTGTCATAAGTTGAAAGGTCGTGTGAAAGGCTCAAGAAGAAATAGAAATAAGGAAAAACTTAACAGACAACAAAAAAAAATAAAAAAAAATAAAAAATAAATAAAATGCAATTTGATTTGAAATTGCTGTCCAATGTGGAGACCGAAATACATAACATACCAAAAGCAAAAAACAAAAAAAAAAAGGCCACAAACATGAGCTTGTAAAGAGTCAAGCTGAACTATACATAGATAGATATAGGGAATTGTAAGCAGGAAATGATTTGGGGTTTTTGCTTTTCGTCGCTTTTCGTCGCTTTTCTTTCTCTTTTTGGGTTTTAGTACTTTGTGACAATTTGTTTGTTTGTGGCATGTTGTAACGATTTTCTATGTTGTAAGCCGGAAGAAATAATCAGCCAGAATAGAATCGAATGGCTTATAAGCTATCTAACATAAGTTATTTAGCAGGCTTGATTATAATTTTGTTTTGAGTTGTTGCTTAGTCCATATGTAAAAAGTATGGAACTATATAAAATCTTGTTAACAATCAATAGGATACTATTTGTACAAATATGTATATCAAGCTCTTGGAAGGGATATATAATGATTATATAATGATTAACTTCTCATCTGATCAGAATTAAGTCTACTATTTTGTTAACAAAGTCATCTGGTTGGTAGATGAATATATTTTATTTATCGTTTTTTTATCACAATTAATATCCAAAAAAAACAAAAAACTAAAATTGACCAATTTGCTCATAAGAACGGTATTTAAGATCCGCCAAAAGGATTCTTAGTTACTTTATTTTGCATCGAGCATAAGTTAATGTGACAACTAAAAATCTGGACTAAGTAATCCAGGGATAATGAAAAGGAGACCTTGTTTGGTTAAAACATAAATTTTTATATCTCTATGCACTTACCGATGCAATATTTTCTTTGTTGGCTGATTTTCATAAATTGAAAGTCCTCTTCAGGTTTTTTGTAGTCATGATCTTAGGTTTTCTGTCAAAAAGATCAAAAGTATTCTAAATTTATTCAGAATGGAACAAATAGTGCTTTTAAATATGCTTACAACCAAAAAATTTAAACACATGTTTTTCGGATGTGCATAAATGCAATCATAAAAAGAAAATGCAAATAAGCTATTAAATTGTGCAATAAAAATTTCGTAAATTGAAGTGTATAAAAACAGGAACATTATTAACTTACTCCAAAAAAAAAAAAAAAAACATTAGAACATACATAGATAATCGGCTTGATAGGGATCTGATGCATCGTCTGTCTTTTAATGTTATCCATAAATATGATGGGAGGATAGCTTTTCGTATTTTTCTTCTTTTTTTGTTATTATTTTCAACTGAAAAATCATCAAAAAGAATGTACAACCTATTTTTTTTGTTTTATTATTATTCAAACATACTTAACGGTAAATAATAAATATAAAAACTCCCATGAAGAGTGAATAGAACCCTCACCTATGCAAACTAAGTGCCAGAGTTTCCCGTCCCCAAAACCTTCCTCTACACCACCTTCATAACGACTCGGCAAAGGCGGCAACTCTGACAATAATAAAAAAAAGAAAAAAAAGCGCACCCATCAAAAGGCGTTACAAATTTTGATTTCTTTTGAAAAGTTGCGACGCCTCAAAAAAAAAAAAAAAAAAACCAAAACCAAAAATAAAAAATGTTAGAAAAATATCAATTACAGCATAATTATGTGTGACGCAGAAGAGATGAGGAAGAAGAAGAAGAAGCAGCAGATGAAGAACTATGACAGCCAAATGATTGATTTGTGGAAAGAAAACCAAGAAAATGAAGATGGAGTTGGAGTTGGGAGTCGGAGTTGAAGTTGAAGTTGCACTATGAGGCGAGGCGAAGAAAAGCTTTTCGACTTTCTGAACTTTTGACACATCGTAAGGAAAATTCTTTTCGTTTGTCATCGCACAAACACACACACACACACACACATACATACATAATTTAATTTTAAACATCGTTGTCGCTTGTATCCCCCTACCCCCCCTACCCACCTTCACCCTCTTTACAGTGTAAGCCACCAAACCTCTCACTCTGTTATCTATTCCTTTTTGCCAGTTTTGATTGACTGGCCAACGGTACACGAGAACAAGTCGATGGAAAACGATGGTCGATAGACAAAGAGGGACAGAAAGAGCGACAGGGAGAGAGAGAGTAATAGTAATAGGGAAAAATTCAAAAAATAAAGAATAGGGAATGAAGTGTGTACAAAAGATCTTCAAACATCGTTGTATCGTCATCTTGTGTCGTCTCGTCTCATCCTAACCCGTCCCAATCCGTTTCTGGTCTGGTAATTGCATATTAAACAACATTTATGTTTGGTTTTTTAACTGGAAAGGTCTCCCCCGGCTTCTACTTGTCCACCTGCTTCCCTTTGCTTCACCCATCACCCACCCCCGACCCATTCTTTTGTATGTCGTATTCAATGTCAATGTTGTGACCTTTGTTAAGCATTTTGTTGTGCCCTCCCATTCAATTTTCCTCTCTCTCACACTATAGGTCTTTTTCCAACTCATTTGCTGAAGTACCGTTTGAATTGAAGCTTCTTTCCTTTTATTTTCTTTTACTGCAAATCAATTGCATTGTATTTTATTATTTGTTGTAAAAATGTTAAATAATATTGCGCAATTGCTATTTGTAAAAAAGTTATGAAGTTGAAATAACAAATTATTAAGAATGTGATTTTAAATCTTTATGGAAAGTAGCTGTAAATGAAAGCTTTAATAAAAATCCTTTGCATTATCCCCGACGGAAAATGCGAAACTCCACCTATGTAAGTCGGGGTTCGAATTTGAGAACAACAGGAGAGAAGGGCCATGGGTGTTTCCTAAACCCTTAAAAAACTATTTTTATTAAGGAGACAAGCAATAAATTCGCAATTAACAAGATTATAGGGTATTAGGCAATCGTATTTATTTAAACAACTTAATGATAGATCTAGGAAATCTCATTGATTGTTGCCTCTCTCCAGCTCTTAGTTCCGTTTTATGGTTTTTTAATAGATTGTTTGTTTTTTACTTTTTTATTTGTTGATTTTTGCTTTTATTTGAATCAATTTCTCTCCACTTCAATTGTCAATTGGCAACTGCTTTGCATATTATTCAAAATCATCAAACTGAAGTGCCAAAGTCAAATACTTCATTCATTAAATAATATTGAGCGTATGAAAATATACATGTATAATAAAAAAAAAAGAAGAGAAAATATAAAGAAAATCAAATTGTGATTAAAAATAAAAAACCAAAATATATAAAAGAAGCAAATTTTTGTAAGAAAAGAGACTTCATTGCATATTTTATTAGCTGTAAATTTTGTTAATGTGGTCATAAATTCAAAAACAAAAAAAAAAAGTAAACGAAAACCAAAACCGAAACAAGATGTGCCAGAAAACCAGAACCATGTGGTATGGGGGTGGGTGGGGGGTTAGTAAGGAATCAAAGAGCTCATGTGAGGCCACTTTGGTTGGGCAGTGTGTCGTCTAGTTTCAGTGACATGAAGGCGGGCTTGAGATTGGACCAGGAGCAGCAGCAGCATCCACTCGTTGCTGGCGTTGAAAAGAAATACACGAGTGTTAAATTTATTTAAGCCAAAGATAAACACGCCAAGTTCAAAGCCCGAAAAGGAGCCAGAGCCAGCCAACAATTCTCCACAGATACACTGCACAGATGTGTTGGCAATAAGGATAAGGATCTTAGGTTCCCAAACTATAAAAGTTTTTCAGAATAATATTATATAGCTTCCATGGAATCGATTCATAGATCATTTAGCCTTTAAAGGACTGTTTTTTAAAGCCATTCTGAAATTAAAATTTACTAGGATTAATATTTTAAAAGAATTTTAAACTATTTCTTTCAGTGTTTTCAACTTCTTCAAATGGCCACACATAAAATTTTTGCATAAAACATAGTCACAGAGCGAATGAGATAGAGAGAGAAGAATAGAGAGAAATGGGAGGAGGCAAAAGACAGGAGGGGGGATGATGGCATCGGTTGTCGGCTATGGGGGTGTGGGGTTGGCTAACTGATCGAGGGTGTTGTGTGGGGACAACAAGTTTCCCGAATGCAGCGACAGGAACTAAATCACGTGTTGTTGTTGTTGTTGTTGTTGCATCTTCTAACTTGACTTGGCAAAGTCATGACAACAGGTTGAAAATGTTGCTAAACCACTTTGCGGTAAAAAGGGGGTAGTGCGGTGTCGGGGTTTGGTGGGGAATGGTGATGCTGTGCATTGCGTTGCGGTGGTTTTTGGTAGTAGTAGTAGTATTAGAGGGGAGTCAAGTCAGATCGTCAGCCTGCTTAGCAGCGGCTTACACATGTTTGTTTTGTCTTCGTTTTTCTTCTTCATCATCATCTTCAGCCTTTTGTGTTTGCAACAAACATACCGTTACCTTGCCGATATATGCAACAAGCCAGAAGAAAAATAAAAAGAAGCAGCATCAGCAGAAGCCAAAAACTTTTCAATATTGGCAAAAGAAGAGGGGAAAGACCAAAGAAAATCTTGTTTTTCGTCTGTCAGTCAGTCAGTCAGTCGGTTGGTTGGTTGGTTGGTTGCTTGGTAGATCACTTTGGTCGCCGTCGATCGATCGCCTGAAATAATATCTAATAATGCATATAATTTTCACATTCAAAGACCCAAGAAACTAGATGTGTGTGGGGCAAAGAGTAGAGGAGGAGGAGAGAAAAATCACGGCATGGGGCTTTTAATATCATAAAATATTATGATACAAAATATTGTGGAGCGGCCTTAGATCTTGATCTTCATATGCAATAAGTGATGTGAATCCACAAAGTCGCTCCATGGTAGGAAACAAAGCGGGGTAAAAGAGACGAGGATAATATTATAAGCTTTTTTGATATTTATCTATGAGATGAAGTTGAAATTTGTAAGCGGATAGAAAAAGATAAGCAAAAGCCATCAATAATAAAACCATGAAGCAAGAAACAGAACACCTAAAGCAGCTAAAAGTTTAATTGAATATATGTTTGAGGTGTTTGCATCTTATTCAGTTTATCATACCCAAAACTACTCACAATACTCATCACGATGTAAATGAAGAAGGATTGGTATTAAAGTTTGATGTGAAAATGTCAGTGTACCTAAAACAGAAATGACTGAAGCCTGACACGACATTTTTGGCTAACTCCATAAACATATATGCATGTAGGTATATGGGAGGGAGAGTATATATTTCTCATCTACATTTAGCAAAAAAATTTGTTAATGTTTTTATTTGTTTCTTGCCAAAATTCACAAGTTTTTTCATAGGAAATGGCATAATTTCAGAGTTTAATTAAAAAAAAAAAAATATCGGTTTAAAAAATGAATCGAAGAGTGTGAGATAAAAACATCCCTGGTATATGAAATGCAAAACCAATCTGAATCGTCATGGTATGGTGAATGATGACGATTGGGAAGAACATTTTCTATATACTAAAAATTTCGTTTTTAGAAATATAGTTAAATAGATCCAGTCATGCATAGACGACTTTTGAAACTCTAGATTGGTATTATCTTTTTGTTTTGACTAGAAAAAAATTACAAAAATATCCATAAAGAAAGAGAGGGAGAGAGAAACAGAGGGAAGGTTAAAATGAAAAAATGCTTCACATTTTGTTTAAAAAATTGCGACCAATTTAAGGCAGCGTCGTTGCTAATGTTTAGTAATTAATTACAAACAGAGTTTTCGAAAATCAACAACAAACAACAGATGGGCAAAAGTATCTAGCAACAACAAATGAAATTTAAAAGAAATTTGTGTGTGTGTGTTTTTTTTTCTTGACTTTTGTTTTTATTTATTTGAGATATAAAGAAAAATCACACTAAACAACTTTTGCAAAAAGAAAGTGATTGAAGGGTTTTCAATTGTATAACATTTGCCGTTATATTTTGTTTATTGATAAATTGTCAATAATTAAAGAAGATGCGACTTAAGAGAGAGGGCCATGTTGAGAAGGAGAAATGTTTAGTGAGAGATGGAGAAAAAATGGCAACAACAATAAAAATAATAAATAAAAATCAAAAGTCAGTAAAAAAAAAAAATTTCATTTTTGATTGATTTGGATTTCTTTTTTTCGTTTCGTTGTTGCTTCTGCTGTGATGTAATTTTAATTTATAATATTATATATAACTAATACAAAGATATATGTACCTATGTTTGTGTGTAGTTTGATCAAGCGTTTTTCTAGCTTGGCTAAAAATAACTACATATTTCGCCTGATCGGCAGACACACCCAGTTTTAGCCTGGCCTTTTCAATAACAATCTCCTGGGTAATCAGCAAATACAAAAAAAAAAGAGGGAAGACGAACAACAAGCAAACCGAATAAAAGAAAGGCAAGAAAACCAATAAAAGGCATTTCTTATCGACTGGTGAATTGACGAGTGCAATTCCCCTCCCGCCTATACTAAAGAATTGAGAACTAAGGGTTACAAGAATTCGCTCGAGTGATCATTAATGATGATATCTTCTTCTTTACTTCATTCTTCTAGCAACTGCAATCTGCATTTTGGTTTTGTTTTCACTCCACCAAGTGGGCGACCTAGAACTTATCAATTGACCAAACATCTGAATTGACATTTGCCATAGATTATTTCTTCGATGCAGTAAAATATAAACACATATTTAAAAAAAAAAAGAACACATCAATTGATTGAAATCTGAGTTGAAACTGGAGCTTTAACAATTTTACCAAGCAAATCTTATACACATTTTTATTATGGCAAATTTGACATACTCTACAACCAACATACATACATACATATGCATATCCTTTTCTATCTACATATTTCAATCTAATTTTATATAATCAAAACTTTGTTTATTAAATATTGATTTATTTATTTAATACATTTATTAATTGACTTTATTTAATATCTTTCTTTGCAGGTAATTACAAAATGCATAGAATATATCGATATAACAGGGGTAAGATAATAAAAAATTTTCATAGTATTAATATAAAAGTAGGAGACAAATTTAATAGTAGCTTCAGTTAAGAAGAGTTCGGCCACACCTTAAAACATTCAGTTTAAGCCACATTAAAGAAACACTTTATACGCGAAACCCAAAATGGTGGATGGAAAGAGAAACCAAAACAAACCAAAACAAAAAAAAAAAAATGCGTCAAGACACGCAAACAGCAAACGGCAACAACATTGTGGCCTGGCTATCAATTTAACAGCATCTGTCTATGATGCATGGGCTCAGTGCTCCTCCAACTGCAATTCCAAAGCCCCCCAATCCCCCATCATCTGCTTCCTTTTGCTCCTCTCTTAGTCCTCCCACATGCAGCAAGCCCTTTTAGTAACTTGTCCTAGGTTCCTCTTGCATTTTTCCAAGGAACCTGCATACCTACCCACCTCTCTCTTTCTCTCTCGCTCTCCCTCTCCCTCTCGCTATTTATAGATGCAACTCAACCGATCTAGAGTCAGTCGTCCGTCGAAGTGTTGTACCCTCATCTAAAAAACAAAAAATTCGTAAAATGGCAGAAAAAAAATATATATCTATCTATTACTTTTCGCCCTGTCAACACGCAGCGAAAAAGAGGCAAAACTTTTCACTTTTTTGTTTCTTTCTCTCTTTTTGTTTTATGTTTTTGCTTGTAAAATAATTAAGCTGAAAATAATTAAACTTAATCCGCGTTACAAAAAAAATGTGTGGGAGTGGGTTACCTCAATAGCCGTTGGGCGGGCTTAACACGCTTTATGCTGACTGCTGATTGCTGCCTTCTGCCAGCTGGCCAGCTACTCCATGGAAGTGACTTTTACATCTGGAATCTTCCCCCAGGCCTTAAACAGTAGCCTCAAAAATGAAAAAAAAAAAAACAAAAATATAAAAAAAAACGAAAGAGAAACAATAACAAACACAGAGAGTGAAAAAAAGAAGGGAGAGGGGGAGATAAGTGAAGAAAAGGAAAAACATATTTTAAAATATACAAAAAGAAACAATTTCGACATGCTGATTATACTCTTCATCCGTAGAATAAAAAGGTTATATTAAAGTCAACATGCAGTTAATTTCTTAATTAAAACTGGCTAACTTAGGCATGTTATAAAATTTTAACAAATTATACAAAAATCAATGTATACATATATATCCAAAAAAGAGTAAGCGAGATGGCGTATTTAAAATATATTTTACTCTATTTTTCCCCCTTTTAACGCTGTTGATAAAGATTTCCCATTTAAACAATAAAAACTAAAATATGTCTCATAACCAAAGCGTTAACAATAGCTAATATATCCGTTTAAATCCTAAGAGTATAAAAATGTTGTTATTATTATTACCTTTCGCTCTGTAAATTCGAAATTGGGTCTTAAAAAAAGACACAAAAGGAATTTGTTGCAGGACTTTAATGGCTACAAGGGATACGACGCAGTAAGCGTGTTTTTATTGTTCGATTATTAAATTGAAACTTTTTGGATAAGTGCTAAATGTAAAATTGCACGAATTTCTGCAATTCCGTAGTTGGTAGTGACGAATCAGAAACTATTTAAAAACTATTCCTTAATTTACAATTCTTTCTATTATCCCCGATGGAACTAACTTTCAGCATTGCTGCATAAAAAGGAAAATAGGGTGAGAAATTAATTGCAAAGAACCTTCTCAAATTCATTTTTTGATTTAAATAAAATTTGGATATATTGTAGATTTACCCTTAATTTGAGGCTTTTTGGAATATTTCAAACTACTATTCTATATTTTATTATATATAAATCAAAGCTCGCCAACCTGTTGAGCAAAGAGGCCTTATTTATAATATTGTTAGAAAGTTCAAAAAATGTACAATATATTTATTAATTTGACCTGCAATCTGATGAGTTTTGGAAACTGCTATACAGAAGCCAAGAAGTGTATGCAGAGAAATAAAGAAGAGCACTATGAATATTTTTTTTTTTATTTTAAAAATCAAATTTTATTTGAATACATGTCAGACTTTAGGGGCCCAAAAGGCTTCCGTCACAATGAATGGAGGAGCAAGAGAAGTGCAGAGGGGGAAAAACTATAAGGAAAATTTCCATTTTTCGTGTGAGGATGACTTGATGGTTAGCTGCTGCCTGGCAATGCGAGTGGGTGACTTTTCGGACTCTTGTTGTGGATACCGATTTCATAATAATACACTGCCAAAAGATGGATGAAAAGAAAGAGAGACATAGAGAGAGAGAGAGAGAGAGAGAGATAAAGTAAGATCAAAGCAATGGCAAAAGATTTTCATTTGTTTTGTAGTTTTTACAAAGAAAACACAAGAAACGGAAAGTAAAATGCATTCACTGGGGTAAGGTAGTGGGAGAAGCTGTGAGGTGGTTTTGCAGTGCTGTCCGGGGGGAGGAGGTTTAAAAATTATCGCTTTATCACGATTCAAACGGTACCACTTTCTTCCAAAAACTTCATTTGTAGCCATAATTATGCAATTTGCTCGACAGAGTCGATATGGTAGAGGAGTTGGTCGTAGTTTATTTTTTTTTCCACTGCAATTGTTGCATTTCTTTTCTCGTTTGGCTGTGGTGGCTCTCTGTTGTTATTTATAATTGTTGGACACAACTTACGTTTTGGGAGTTTCGATTTGAATTTGGATTTCGGTTGTTTTCTGTATGTGTGTGTGTTTTTTTTTTGTTTGGGTGGTGGGAGGGTATTATTTTGATCTTTGCATATCGAACATGGGACTGAAGTCTTAACAACTTAATTGTAAAAAGATATATTTTTTTGTTTTTTTTTACGTTTTGTTTTTACTTATGACAAATTAATTGGCTACAATTGTTTGAGAAAGTTAACGATGGCTGGAAAAACAAAAAAAAGTTAAATTAACTTATTTTTGTCTTCATTTCATTTTATATGACTGGCTGTTTATGTGTGTGAGAACTATATTTTCGATTTAAATATCGAATTGTTAACATACTTAATTGTGGATACTCAATGCACACGTCTTGCATTGATCCATGACTAGTTTATTTTGGCTAGTCTATTCAATACTAAAATTTTCTAATATATTAAAGCCAATATTTTTTGTAAAAGAATCGTGTATCAGTAATCTTAATACAGTGTTCATATTGTACAGCATATTTTTAATAATAAGTCAATTTTTGACATGGTGATAATGTGTGTGTGTGTGTGTGTGTGTGTTTTGGGTAGCTGGCAGTAGCCCAATCAGTGGCAGCCACTTGTGGCCATAATTCTATCACCCACACTTCATTTAACTAGTTTTCTCTCTACGCCTTTCCAACTCTCCCTCTTGTTTTTTTTTTCTTTTAGAATTCCCATATATCAATCTGCTGCAGTTTACATTTCGATTTTAACTGTTTCCCCTAAATGCTTGGGTATTTTTTGTGTTTTTTTTGTTTTGGTGCCGTTTTTGAATTCTCCTCTCCTCACAATTTATTGGGGCCAAAACATTTCTCAATGTTCGGGTCTGGCTTGACTTGACTTGGCTTGGCTTGGCTTGGCTTGGCTTGGCGTGTGTATTGACTTGGCCTTTTCCCTAAAGTTTTATGTGTTGTGGAAATAAATCTTATCAAATTAAGTCGAGACAAGACAACAAACTCGACAAACTCTCAAATCGTAGGCGTGAGTTTAGTTTGTAACTTACAAGTGGTGAGAGACGCGAGAGAGAGAGAGAGACAGAGAGAGGGTGAGTGTAAAAGTGTAGGTGGGGGGAGGGTTAGGTTGAAGAGTGGGCGATTATTTTTCATGTTGTTGTTGTTGTTGTTTAGGGCTTGTCGAGTTTGTTTTTTTTTTTTTTTCTTTATTTTTTGATTTGGGCAATTCGACTTGACCAAGTTAAATGTGTGGCAAAAAGCAGCGAGAGAATTGGGCAAATTAATTAAGCCATTTCAACAATTTTGCTTTGCTCTCTTGTGTAAAATTGTGGGCAAATTAAATTGTTTCATTTAATTTGTTTTCGTCTGGAAAAGTTTAATTTTACTGGCCACGAATTTGATATTGTTAACCTGACAAAAAAAACATTTTCTCTACACAATTCAGGAAGAAATTGTGGAGTTTGCCCTAACTATGAGCCATATAATATCTGCATTTCCGATGCACGTTTCTTTCATTATAAAAATAAATAAGTTAAATGGTTGTGTATATGTGTGTATATGTGTATATACATATGAAGTATATTTTTATTGAAAGGTATTGGAATTGTGGGACAACTCATCTCCAATTACATTGGTCCACATACCAAAACTACTTCTCTGCCACCTCTAGGAAAGAGAAAAGAAAGAGAAAAAGTTTTAACCCCCTGAGGCTGGCAAAAATCCAAAAGAAAAAAAGAAAAAAAAACCAACAAAAAAACCTAAAGACAGTCAGACGGAGAGAAATATTTTTAACGCTTATTCCATCAATGTCGTTGGCAGCCGTGTCGTCGCGTAACAATATAACTGATCGATCAAATTTCATCTCTCTTATGCCCTTAAGCATAATGCCTGCCTATCTCCCCCCACTAACTGAAATGAAAACAAAATAAATAACCAATGAGTTACTTTGGTCAAATTATTTGACACACTTTAGTAGTTGACACATTTTTTTGTGGTTCAATAATTGGCAAGAAAGATCTTTGGTCGTTTTGCGGAAAGAAATTTAATGTCATTTTTTTTTTTTTTGGTTGCAACTAAAAAAAATTAATAAGTAACTTTAATTTAAATTTCCAAACAATAAGTCTCAATAAAAATGCAACAATTGGAAATCAAATAAAAGTTTTGCATAAAATAATGCATCTATTCTGTTTTCAAATTTAAGTTTTTAAAAGAATTTATGAAAAATATGCAAATTAAGTTTTAGATACATTTTTTCGTTTTTATTTTGGTTTCAGTGCAAAAAGAACAACTGGTAAAAGAATAAAAAAAAAATTTAAGTCCTTATTTTCAACTTTTTAATTACAAGCTACTTTTTTGAAGACATTTTAGATTGTGAAATTTAAATTTTTATTTAAATTTAATTTTTTATTTATTTTTATGATTTATTTAATTTTAAATGGATCCTTTTTTAAAAAGGCATTGATCGATCTTATTCATAATAAATATATTAAAAATTTGAAAATCCTCGCTCTTAAGCGTGTTATAGAGAAATCTTTCTTTAATTGCTTTTTACCTAAAGAAGAACTATTTAAAAAGGAGTATTTCAGAATTATGAGCCGAAAATAATAATTATTTTATATTCAATCGTTTTCTCTAGCTTTTAAATATTTTCATTATACTTTTGATTGATAAGATTTGCGGTTCACCGAGTCGCCGTGAACTTTTCAAAGAAGAAAATATTAAAGTTGTCTCTGGATTTGTCATCATTGAGTAGAATCGGTACTGATAAAAAAGGCTATGATTTTAGCTTCACCTTGTTGTAATTCACAACTAGTTTTAGCATTGATTGGGTCATATTATAATTATAGAATCTTTTGCAAAGTCTGCTAATTAGCAATTATAGGATTTGGCACTCACATATATCTTGCACATGCCGTACACCCACAAGGCAAAATGGTATATTAAATTCGCCAGAATTAAACTTATTTGACTCCATAAAGTATGATAGGTATCCCAACGGTCGGGTGAAATTATACGGTTTTTTTTTTATTGTTATGTCAAGTTTTGAACCATGTGAGAAGCTAAGTTGAGTTAAAAAAAGACACAAAGTTTTGCATTCAATTCAATAATCAATTTACTTCTTAACACAATGTGAAAGTTAAAATTTTACTTTGTCTCTTTGAGCACCGATTGGTTTTTGTTTTTTGCTTTTGTTTTAGTTTTCTTTATCACTTTCAGTTCAAAAAGTTCATTGTCAAGTCTAATAAAATGTTCAAATGACACGTTAAGTGTCAGTGGCTACATGTACAAGAGAGTCCTCACACACACACACACACACACATACAGAGTGTGGGGCCAAAGGAAAAGTGGCTACACCACCCCCGAAACCACTCAGCCCATGGCAGTCTTCCCAGTTTGCATCTTTCCCTTTCGAACTCATCTCTCTTTCTTTGCTCTCTTCTTTTTTTTGTCAAATGATGATAAATCGTGACCTACGACTACAACTAGGAGGCTTCAGTGAAATTTGTGTTTTTTTTTTTTTTTTGCTTTTTGCCATAGAGTGCTTATGTTTTGAGTGACGTGAACAGTTGGCGTAAAAACGAAGCTACTTACCCGTTACTACTACCTCAACAAACTTGACATTTAAGTGAATTATGTAGTTTTTATGTTAACTTTTGCCGCCAACATTTTTGCCTTTTTTCCCCTCCCACCCCACACCCTTTGTGTGGTTGGAGTTTTCGGTTTCTCGAGATGATTTATGGTGAGTGTGTATTACAGGCTACATTTTTCGGGCAAGGGCAGCAGGGCAGCCATCCAGGCATTCAGTCATCTGGCCAGCTAGCCAGCCAGCCAAACTCTTTGAGCTCTTGGCGCTTAGGAAATTAGGCAAAAATATTATAATTTATGAATGCAAAAAGGTTAAGAGAGAGAAATATCTTCAGATAGTTTTATATATAGTGACGTGTAATAAACGCTGTGTGTGGCTTTTTGATTTAAATGCAAATCAACTCTGAAAGGAAATGCCAAATTTTCACACCTTTACATCACGATCTCTTCTTATTGTTGCCTGTCGATGACAAAATGATTTATATAAAAAAAAAATCAAATTGCAAAATCAAATTGTTATTTGTATGTAATAAAAAAAAAAAAAAAAAAAAACATTCGCAATCGATGGACAGGTAAATTGATAAGAAAATAAATACCACTTCACACTTTCATATCGATTATTCAATTGCTAAGCGTATAATTAAAAAATTAAAACATATCGAAATGCAGTTATGTAAATAATTAACTTGTCACATAAACTCAACAGTTTATTTCGATTATAAAATCGGTAGCTAAATGCCTTTACGAAATGCAGTTGAGTTCGTAAATTTAGTTTCAGATAAATTGATATCAGCTACAAGAATTTTGAAAAAAAAAACATTTTCTCGGATTTCTTATGAATTTCTTTGTCAATTGTTCTAATTGGCCTTAACCTTAAACTCTAAGTAGGAAAAAAATCTTATTGTGCAACTCTTTGTCTTTTACTCTCTCTCTCTCTGTCTGATAACTGATTGATTAAATACCGAACTTATCTGCAACATACTTCTGCGAAAAAAAAAACATGCTAGCAACTTGAAAAAACAAGTTAATTTGTCAACTGTGATGAGTAAGAGCGAGAGAGAGAATAGAATATAATATCTTTATCTCTATAACCTATCTACACGACCTTGCTGAGTAAACAAAGAGACAAGAACTGGGTAAATTAGCAAAAAAGCCCATTTAACAAGCCCAAGGAATTTTTTAATTTAGATAATTGACAAATGTTTAGTAGTAGATGACAAAAAAAAATTTTTTCAAATGAAATAATGTAAATCGTCGCACCGACTTTTCATATACCATATATCAGAGGAAACATAAGATTATGATTATGTTTATATGATTTTAAATTGTAATTTTAAACGGTTTTCATATAGGCAATCTTCTTGGTAATTTAAGCGGATGTGTTACTCCTAAGGAAAAACGTTTATAGTCGTAACTTGGCTTTTTTCTCATCCAATTCTTCGGATCTTCTGATTCATAGATCCTAACAGGGAATATTAGTGCGTCAAATTTGAGTACAATGCTTCATAAAAATCATAAATCTAGATTCCAAATTTAACTTTTATAATATCTGAAATCTAGAAGAACATGACTAAAGCAGTTCATCAATTTATCATCAATTTCTTCCATATTTACTGGATCACTTGTTCACTGACTCATTAACTCACTAAGGTTGAACTAACCTTAAAATATACTTTTCGCCAAGAGTGAAGTATAAAAAGGTTAAAAAGAACAATTGAGTCAGTGAGTCAACTGTAAAGTAAGAGTAAGTAAATGAGCAATTGAGTAAGTGAATGAACTTGTTCGCATACTGAAAAGTAATCTAGTGAACTCGCTAATCAAATTGAACTGAAATTTCGCAACTTTAATATAACAATACATTTTACGGTAGATACTTGGTACTTGTTATAAAAACCAATTTGAAATATATAAAAATGTTAATATTTTATTGTTTAAACAGTTGTTGTTGAATTTCGTATTCATTACGCATAATGTTAAATATTGATAGACCAGCACCACCCACAATCCACCCTAATAAAATATGTGGCAAATAATTTTGCCATTTTCATATTGTAAATAATTTTAAATAATTTAATGAATCATTTGCAGTCGTAATTTTTGAGGTGATAATTGCGCGAGTTTCTGTTGCATTTTATGCTATTTTTTTTTTTGTTTTTATTAATTTATTAAGCATAATAAAAAAAAACTTATGTTATAATTTTCGATTCATAAATATTTGATATAAATAAATTTCCTGTCATTACGACCTTAAAAAGCAAATGCAATGCACAACTAAAATTTGTTTCTTCAACTTTAAATTCATTCAAATATTGCAATGAAATATATTTCTCTATGACTCAGACAGACATTTTTGACGACAAAATTGGTTGGCAATTACTTGCAATAAATCTACTTAATATAGATAGGTAGAAGTCTGAGCAGTGTGAGAGAGGGAGGGGTAATAATAAGTTTTCATTGATCGTTTATCAGTTGTCAATAAGTTTAGAAATGATTAAAGCAATTTATTTGTTGCTGCTGCTGCACGTCAATACAGAAATCAAAAATAAATTAACTACTTAAATGTCAAATGCATTTGGTAAAATGAAAACAAAACATACAAAAAAAAAAAAAAAAAACTTAAAAACTAATTAAAAGAAACACGTCAAACTAATTAAAAAGAAGACAAAAAAAAAACTAAAGACAAAACCGAAAAATAAGTAAACCCAACAACAACAAATGGCACTTGTTTCTGACCCAGCCCCAAAATAAAGACCAGAAAGGCCAACTTAAATATTGTTAAAGACTGTATACCCTTTCGCAGTCCTTGGCCCGTATACAGAGACAGTAAATAAAGCGTTACGTCTGTATATATGTATATGTGTGTGTGCGTAACGTTTGCTTGCTTTTCTCTGCTCGTTGCAATAAATTGCAGGCATCTGCCAAGCAGACCCGATTTACATAAGCTATAACTTGAGTTCTATTTATCAGATTTTATTAAATTCTGGTACTAAATTTCAAAAGGATACTCCAACTTGTTTTCTGACTCTTCTTTTTAGACTTTATTTTACAAGGCTTATAAGCTTAAGTCCTTATTCCAGTAGCTTTAAAATTTAGAGCGTGAGTTGGATTCTTGCCCTTAATATACATATGTGATACGCATTTTTGAATTAAACACTCTAATCTTTTCTATTTTCTCTAACCATATCTATTCTATATGGTTTTCTTTTCTTGGACTTTTATACATCTAAGCCCAATGTATAAACTCTTACCAAAAAGGGTATAAGCCCAACAACATTGTCTAGTTTAGGGATCTCATTATAAGTCTTTGATTTTGATTTCTGGGTGTGCCGTGATAAATATATATACAGTAGTATTAGTAGTATGATACTTGCAAGCATTCAATTTACTTTCTAATACATGATCTGTGGCAGTTGCTTTTAAATTGAACTTGGTTTGGCTGGCAGAAATTGTCGGCGATTGTCAAACGAATCGCTGCCGATGCCCATTCCCATACCCAATTCCCCCCAATTCCGATTCCTTTAAAAGGTCAACACTAAATAAGAACTCACAACTAACTAACTGCTCCTCTGAATGCGAACTAAAGCACCTACAACCTACCGCTGGCTTCCCTCCCCTGAAAAAAAATGAGCTCAATTTAATTCACAACTACAACAATAAGCTAAAAAAAATAAAAGGAGAAAAAAAATTGCATTGCTAATTTATGTTTATGGTTTATTATTTCTTTTGGCTACGAATTGCATTTTGTTATATGCATTTATTGTTGTTGTTTTTTGTTGTCATTTTTAATGGTTTTTTAGTTGAGCCTAACAACAACATTTGATTGAAATTTATGTTTGCTTTGTTTTTTTATTAATAATTTTGTGCGTCGTCTATTTATATTATTTCTTGTTTTTTTTTTTCTTCGTTTATGTCTTTTTTCCTCTCCTATAGCCTGACTGCTGATTGGCCATTACGTCGCATAATTTATGAAATTAATTTAAATGCAATTGCAATTGATACTTTGTTCTTTTTTTTATGTTCAATGTGCAAATAATCGAAAAAGAGATTTAAGGAGGAGGGGAATTGAGCTTTGGAGGCCATAATGTCTTGATTTTATTGAGAAATATGTTGCACGAAAACATTAAATATATAACGTTAAAGTATATGCATTCTAAGTCCGATTTTTTGTTCCTTAGGTTTTGTGTGCACTTATGGCTATTAATTCACACTAACAAGACAAAGAACCGACCTCGCAAACCCTAACTAAAACACTCTCTGATCATAACTTGAGGCAAAGAAACTTCTTTTTTAATGAGCATCGACATTTGGTCAAGTGATTTGGTGCCTTTGGTGTCTGGTAATTCCTTTTTGGTCTATTTTATTTAAATATCAAATCAATAAATTCAATGCGACTGAAATAAATGCAACACACACTCACACACAAATAAATACATACCATACCATAAGTGCGGCCATAAACTGAGGAGGAGGGGGGCCAATTGTGGGGTTAATTTCGGCATTGTGAGGCCATTTTTGGCTCTGTTACCCAGTTTATTTGCCAAGCCTGAGAAATCTTTTATACTTTGTGTGTGCATACAAATATGTATGTATAAATATAAATACTTGTATGTGTGTGTTTGTGTGTCTGTTATCAATTTCATTGAACGTTTGATAAGATGCCGACAATTTGCAAGACTAATGAAAAAAGATAAATCTATGGAAAAAGAAATACCCTTTTCTTCATTTAAAAATATAAAAAATTTGCTTAATTCTTATAGAAGAACTGGAAAATATCTTTCTATTTCCAAAAAACATAAGAAGATATCAACTAGCAACATAAAACACAAATAGTTCAAATTTTAGTGCACTTGCTTAGATTAGATTTACATTTTTCTAGTTATATAAATTATTTTAGTTTTAGTAGTTTTTATTAGTAGTTTTAGTTTTTATTTAGTATTAATTATTATTGGCTTAAATCGTTCATTCGTTTTCGAACTTTGCCAATTTCAAGCTAAATTTTGTATTAAAAATTTCTATAGATAATCGATATGCAACGCAAAAACCAAATATATGGTCTATGATCTATGACTGAAGCAAACTCGAATAATGTCACATGTCAAATGAATTTTTGCCTTTAAAGTTTTGCCGCTAAAACTTTTTGACGCAATTTGCATTTTCTGTTAGTTTTGTTTTTGCTGTCGAGCTGCTTCACAGCTTCTGTCGCAATTGTGACAGGGGCTGGGGAAGGAGATGTGGTGAGGGAGTCTGCGGCGTGAACATACATATGTATATGCAGTTTTCTTTTTTTTTTTATGTGCAATTTTTCTTAATATTTCCTTCATCTGCCGACTGCCAATTTGATTGATTTGTTTTGCACAAGTGACGCACATGGCGCCAGATTTTTGATTGAATGTCTTACAGGATTGAGAGAGAGTGTGTGTGTGTGTGTGCATAGTTAAATTGAGACCAAGGTCTAAGTTTTGACAAATTTTTTATTTTTATTGTAATGAACAGCTGTTTTGCATCTGATAATCTTCACACATATGTTTTAGTATTGAAAAAGGCGAAACTAAAAACACATTTTGTTGTTTTTTCTTTGTGTGGGTATCCATCAAATGAAAAACTCTCAACATGCGCGTGAATAACTCACCGAAATGATAAATGAATGGACAATAGAAGAAACTTCTTAAATTCTATGAGAAAGTTGTATATCTCTTTCATTTAGTGGGAAAATGGAAAGTTTTTTTTTCATTTGCGATTATGTAATATACATAAATATTTTCTATAGTTACATTCTAAGACACTCAAAGTGAAAGTTTCTTTCCCCCCGTATATTAGATATGCAGAGAGTGGCAGTTAGAAGAGGGAGGGAGGCGAGCTATAGGTACTCATCTTTTAATAGACTTTCAATTTTATTTTTTGTAGCGGGTGAACCCCAAAAAACATTTTTCCAAAAAAATTCCAGCTGAGAGTAGCCTCATCTTAGCATCATCATCATCATCAAGCAAGTGATCTTTATCTTCATTGGCCTGCTGAGAATTTTTTGTGTAGGCGCTGAAGAGACACTCGACAACAAAACGACGCGGTGTTGATCTGATCGGATTGAGACGACGACGACGAGTTTGTCTTGGCTTGACTTGAGTTGGCTTATTCAAAATTCTAATCACATGCAATCGAATCGTTCAAAATCGCTCGAAATTGGTGGTACAATGGCCGGCAAGTCGCCGACGCTTATCGATTAATCATCAAATTAAAAAATTACCACAACCCAAAAGCCATCGCCATCGACATGGTAGAGGAGAGGAGGAGATCGTCGAGCAGCAATATGGTGTGGAGCGTGTCCAAATCCAAGCAGCAATGGACGCGGCGGTGTCTGAAGAGAGAGAGAGTAAGACAAAGAGAGGGAGTGGGGAATAGGGGGGGTTTCTTTAGGTGGAACAACAACTTCACTTTGGCTTTTTATTTTGGTACTTAAAGTACGCCTCGGTTTGGTTTTTTTTTGGTTTTCGTTTTTGGCCAATTTAAAAAAAAAATATATATATATACATATGTAGGTATATACATATATCTCTTAAAAAAGAACCACACGAATTTCGATTAGTTTTCAAGTTTCTTTGGCAAAATTGGCAATTGTTTGTTTGCTTTTGTGTGTGTGTGTGTGTGTATCTTGTTCCTTTCAGGGTTAGATGAGGAAATGTACTAGACCAATTCTCAATAAAGAATAACGAGGCCTACAAATGGTATGTTATAATGATGGGCCAGGGCAGGAGCAGGGGGCTTGGGTAAGAACATATAATTGCCAATTTAAATCAGCTTGAAATCATTGGAAGATTCACATACTTATATTTGAAGATTTGCTTAAATCTCTTAACATGTTTACCAAAAACGACCTCGATTCAAAAATAATTCGCTTCTCCTTGAAGAGTAATCTAAAGTCGGCTCTCTCACTGGCTTGAATCTTAAGAAATTTGGTTTTCTTCTTTATTATTTTTGTTGCTTAAGACAATACAGAAAGGGAGAGACAGAGAGAGAGAGAGGTGAGGGGATAGAAAATAAAAATCATGGAAAATTTGTTCGTTATATACTAAATGGGTGGGTCAAGTTGTGTGAGTTACTGAGTGTGAGTGGTTGTTGTGGTGGGGCGTGTTAAATTCGAGAATTGTTCATTTGTGCGTTTTTTATTTTTTAATATTTTTTGCGCTAAATCATATTTCCTACGAAATTTGTATTACTTCCATATATACACAATTTACTGCTTGCATACCTTATGTATATTTAATTTTCTCTTATCAAGGCCATTCCCATATATGGTTTTTTTTTTGTTTTTGTTTTTGTTTGTTACAAAACAAAACAATTAGTGCAATATAGTTTACATGACAAAAGGGCAAAATTATTATATTTACAATACATTCTAGCATGTTTGTGGCTTCTACTTTATTGAAGCCAGAATTCTTTTTCAATTTTTATACCATACACCCATAGGGTGAAATGGTATATTAAAGTCGCTAAAATGTATGTAACAGGCAGAAGGAAGCTTTTCCGACCCCATAAAGTATATATATTCTTGATCAGCATCAACAGCCGAGACGATCTAGCCATGTCCGTCTGTCCGTCCGTCCGTCCGTCCGTCTGTATGAACACCTAGATCTCGGAGACTATAAGAGCTAGAGCCACCAAATTTGGTATGTAGACTCGTGTCATATGTACGCTTATCGAGTTTGTTTCAAATGTTTGCCACGCCCCCTACCGCCCCCGCAAATGATATAAAACCGATTTTCTTAAACACCATAGCAACTAGAGACACAAAATTTGGTATGTATATTTGCTTAGTAAACGCGCACATTTTGCATTTATAAAAATTTTGCCACGCCCCCTACCGCCCCCGCAAATCAAATAAAACCGATTTTCTCAAAACCTATTTTAGCTAGAGACACCATAGTTGGTATAAATATTTGCTTAGTAATTGCGCACAGTTTTGATGTGTAAAGATTTTGCCACGCCCTTTTCCGCCCCCGTAATTTGAAAAAACTCGATTATCTCCCGTAATTTTCTACCTTGTGCAATCAAATTTAGCACACTTAAATTTGATACTAATATCAAGCAAAATACCAAATTTGATCAAAATCGGAATAAAAATAGTCAAGTTATGCATATAAACGTTTTTCCATATGGCCGAAAGTGGCCGTTGGCTGGTGAGGGCGCTAGGGTGCTCGAATGCTTGAGTCAGCGAAATACTAAGATATGCTTGTAAAAAGCATGCAAACAGATTTTTTTAAAAATACGAAAATGCATTGGTTATTATAAATTTAAAATATTTGTTTTACTGGTGTATGGTATATCCAAGTCGGCGAGACGACTTACTTACTTCATCAATTTTATAATAAGTTGTTGCTTTCATTACTTAAATACTGTGAGTACGAAATTGTTTGCCAAAATTATCTAGTCAAAATTCTTTCATTAAATATTGTAAAATTTTCAATTTAAAATTTTTTGTTTGTCGTGTCTTATTTCATTGCTGAAAAAAACGCTAAAAGCATTCTTTTTTAGAAATTTGGACTAAATACAAACAAATAGAGATACGTATAAGGTTCACACATCGTTAGTTATGTAATCGTCAGAAGCTTCGTGAATTGGTTTAACGACTTTATTATGCATTTATTGTATAATTCAGGAAGTTCTACATATTGCTGATGGAAAAATTCGCTTTATTAGAGATTTTCAAAAATTGTTTGCTACAGTGTTTCGATCATTAAGAAGAAGAAAAAGTCATCAAAAGAAATGGTGAACACTTATTTAGATAATTGTATATATACATATATCCTGGGCTTTAAACTTCATAAATCATATAAAAATTACCAAAGTTCTCAATAATTAAGAAAATTAGTAAAATATATAAATATAAGCGGCTAAATAAGCACCAATTATTTAATAATGCGCTTAAAAAAAGCCAAAATATCGACAAATTTGGCATATTTAAAAAAATAGAAGTAAACACTAAAAATAAAAAATAAAAAAATTAATTTCATAAAAAAAGTGAACAATGTTAATTTAAACTCCTTTTAAAATTCCCATAAATATTTACAAACACTATAAAACATTGTACTCTTGGAATCTGGAAACATTATAATGGAGAATCAATAAATGATCGCTACACCACAGACACTACATAAAATATAACGGTATTGTATTAGGTATTGCCAAGAATTAATAAAAGACTTAGTAAGGTTTTACAAAAATTTTAACTCTTACCTAAATCAAAAATTTTAGTAAGACGATGTGAAGACTTGAATCTTCGATGAATGTACGAGAAAACCCTTCATTTTCAGTATGAAGTATCTATTTTCTACGATTTTAAGGATTGGTAGCTTAGTGACAATTTTAGTTACTTTGTAGATGGCTTTCAAATATAAGTTAGTATAAGGTTCTTACTATTTATTTGCCAAACTTTTCATATTTGTTTATTGTTTATAAATTTTTTTTTCAAGAGGATCATTGTAACACATAGACTGCAAAAGAACGTAGAGTATAAATATATCTCGATCCTCGAATATATTATTAAGGTCGTAAATTAATTTAAAAATCTTTCTAATTGAAAACCAATCTATATTTTTACAATTCAACAAAAGACATGAAGAAATCAAGGAAAGAAAAAAGAGGCACACTGTCTAGTTGGGGGGAGGGGTAAAGAGTTGATATTGGCAAAATGCTTATCAGTGGCAAAAAAATTTGTCATCAGCTTGTAATGCGTCCCAGCCACGATCGTTTTTCGGATCGTTTCGATTCGATCCGATCGAACCAACCCCCAATCACACAAAAAACGAACCGAACGAACGATGATCGTAATGAAGTTAAAATGCCTGACGTCCGCGTCCACTGCGGCTGCGACTGCGACTGCGGCGTAGCTGGAGTCTTTGTGGGTCTCTGCGCAAACGTCTCGCGAGCTTACGTTTCAGTTGACTTTCGAGGTTCGACGCGTTCACAACGCCAGCGAAAGAGAGAATCGCGTGTTGCCGCCGTCGCTGCCAAATGGCTTGAGAAACTGTAAACTTGACTTTGAATCTCGATCTGTTGGCCCATTCATTCCTCCAACTCTGTCGCTGACGCTGCCGACCACTTGTCGTCCGTCTCTCCCACACACTCACTCGCCCAAGCTGGTGGCTCCGTTGTGACCGTGAAGTGAGTTTCGTTTCGTTCTGTAACTGCTGCGTTTTCTGTGTATGTGTGTGTGTGTTTCTTTTTTTTTTTTTTCATTTTTTTCGTTTTGTTAATTTTTATTTTAAATGCAAGTTCATTCACATTTCATCATAATTAATGTAACGTAACGTAATCGAAATTAAATTTGCAATTTGCAATACATTTTCGGGGCATTTCCGTTTCGTTTGTTTTTTTTTTTTTTTTTTTTTTTTTTTTTTTGCCTTTTGCGAACTTTTTGAAACGCATTCGAGCGCAACAATTAATTGTTTTTAAGGCAGCAGCAACAACAAAAGTGAAATTGTCTTAAATAATATTTATGTATGTTAATTTTCGTTGCCAAATTGATAACCGTTAACAGCAGCAGCAGCAGCAACAAAAAAAAAACCGCTAAAAGTGCAAACAGAAAACCAAACTGTTTAAATATTTTTTCGAAAAAAAAAGGTTTTTTCCTTTTATTTTTTGACGTAAAAAAAAGAAAATTAAACAAAAGAAAAGTAAATTGACTGTGTGAAATTGTTTATGAAAAGTATGTGAAGAATTGCAAATATTTTAAAAGGCAAGTAAACCAAGCAAATAAATAGATAATTTAGCAAAATTACGAAGAACATTGAATTAATACCATATTACCAAAATCAAAATCATCATCTTTGATAAGGGCCTTTTTTAAAATTTTATGTTTTTCGCATTTATCAAATTATTCAGCATTTTATTTAGAAGAAAGGCAGATCTTTACAATTTATTCTTGTTCTTGTTCTTTAATATTCGTTTGCGTCTTGATTTTAGAATGTATTTTTTGCGATAGATTAAAAATAATAGTGATTTGATTAACATTGCCAAAAAATTGTAAACATCCTTCTCAGAAAACTATCAACAAAAATCTAGTAAGAATCTAGTAATTATTAGGTGTTTCGTAGGCATCGATTTCATTTTTGATGGTGACTAAATAATATATATTATGTACGTATATCAGCATTATTCATTGCGTCCATTTTACAATGACTATGAAAAGTCGACGAAATGACCTAAGATATATTTACAGAGGTATATATTACTCATCTTCGGGTATTACCGATCGAACGCCTCACAACACCTTGTGGACCAATTAGCATTGGTTTCAGATTCATGTATGTTAAATAATACATACATATATTGATTACATATGAGCCATTCCGCGAAAAGGTCAACCACGGGATCCAACTAAAAGAACCAAAAATCTTTGTTTTTATATCCTTGCAGAGGGTATTATAAAATTGGTCAGATGTTTCTTAATATAAATATTTACTAAAAATAATCAAATTTTATATTTTTTGGAGTTACAATATTGAGTTCTCTTACCCTAGAGCTTCTATTTATAAATTCATCGCTTAAATTGTTAGTTGCATCTTATTTAGTAGTAAAGACTAAAATTGTGTATGTACCAAAAAAAAAAAAAAAGACAGGAAAAATTTTGAAAAATTATAAGTCCAATTTTAAAGCCTGACATTTTTTATTAATGCAAAAAATATATACATATATATAAAGTTCAAAATTATCACGAAAAGTTTGCCAACCTTTTTTTATTTTAAAGAACATTATTAATTTTATTTTTTTGTTATTGAAATTGATAATTGTTTTTAATAAATATGCATTTAACTGGGGATTTGAAAATAAATAAGAAAAATATTTCATTTAGAGTCTTCTTCTTATTAAGACTTCATGTTTGACTTTTTGAACAGTATACTTTTGTATACTTTTTTAGTAATTCTTTAATTTAATTTGTTGACATTTTGTTTTTTTTTTTAAATTTTTTACTCTTTATGGTCCTTTATGTGGCCTTTTAAAAATAATATAATTAAAATAATTTTATACAAACAAATGTTATTTATTGCAAATAGTTTCAAATTCTTTGCATATAATCTAAAATCTTAAAGAATAAATTATACTTGTTAACTAAATTACATGTGTTCACTCCTTTAAAGCGACTTTTCAAACAGTCAATTTTTGGCTCATAATTGACATATTTGTTTGTTTCAATTATAAATATAAAAATCCCTCTTAAATTCCATAAGATTTGAAATCTGACAGTATATCTAGTAATTTACTACCAACTTGTACTAGATGTAGGAAACCACTAACCGTATTTATTTTAAGCTTAGACTCTCTCACTTGCCCACTCTCTAGTACATACTTCCTCAACCTACTAAACTTTAACATCCATTTGCTTAGCCTTTTTGCTCTAATTTTAATGCTGAGAACAGAGAAGAACAAACTCGGAGGAGAAAATATAACAATAAATAAAATGACAAGCAACCTTTCACACTCGGTTACCAAAATGCGCCTTGTCACTTTGGCTTCCTCTTTTGCTAACACTGAAGATCAGTTTTGCTTGTTGTGTGTGACACATTTCCCCATCGCTCCCCCTCCCCGCCACCTTAGTAAAAGTTCTTAATTTGTATGCCAACGAGCCAACAAATTGAACTACTTTCCTTTCCATTCCCCATTCCTCATTCCCCATTCCATCATTTCCATTCCTCCTCTGTCGTCTCGTTGGCATATAAATATTTGATTTTGTGATTTTGCACAAAATTTTTTTTTTTCGCGAGCTTACTTTTGTGTCATTCAACAATTTTTGCGGTGTAAATGCAACTCTAGCAAAATACGACAATAAAATAAAAATAAAAAACACACACTCAAAAAAAAAAAAAAAAAAAAAAAGAGGCCGCAACTTTGTTAAAGTTTTTCTGTGACAAGAATTTGCGAATGCCAAACGTGAGCAAAAAGGACTGGTCAAAAGAAAGAAGGAGCTGGGGCGTGGGGTGAGGTAAAAAGTAAACCAATTGAAATTGTTGAAATCAAATTTCTTACACAATCTTTTTTTCTGGTATCTCGGTATGTTTGTCTGTGTTTGTGTTTATGTCTGTGTTACGAATTTTGAACATTTATTTGCGGTTTTACGTCTTGACTTCAAAAATTCAGACGAGACGACAAGAGAAGAGAGCACATTTTGTTTTATTTTTGTATTTTTTAAGCAAATATTTGTTATCTCTGAGATTTGACCTGAATAATAAGCCTTTGAGAGGCATTATTTAATTTTTTGGTTGATTTGTCTTTTAGGATCACCAACAAGAAAGGCTTGAAGAAAGCCTCTTGGCCCCTTCTGCTGCTCCCTTGAATCCTCCTTACCTGTAAGAAGAGGTCGGGATTCCATTTTCAGTTTAGTTTCTGTTTTTTGGCTCTCACAAATAAAGCATTTTATTTCTTTGGAATTACGAGCATCTAAAAAATATATACATATATGTATATAGATGTATATCTTTGAGTGTATTTAAAAATGCATTTTCCCTGTGACCATAAATCAAGTCGACAGATTTAGCTGCTCTTTTTTATTTTATATATTTTTCCAACAAACAAAATTTCATATATGTATAAATCTCGAACAAAAAAAAAAACAAAACACACATAAAACTTTAACTTTAACCAAAAAGCAATTTGAATAAAAAGAAGCAAAAACAAAAAAACTAATTAAAATAATACCAAGAAATTACGGAAGCAACTAATTGGTTTTGTGACATTTGTAGAGCTTTTTTTTTTGGTTTCTGTTTACTTATATAATAACCGAAACAAAGTTAGAGATGGACAGTGGACGACAACGTTGTCAGCGAAAGATAATCATAATCAAGCTGATGATGATTAACACCATGATGATGAAGAAGAACCATAGTAGTCGGTAAAAAGAACTTTGATCTTTTAGTTTGAGTTGGGGGGGAAAAAAAAACACAGAATAAAAAGAACAACAAAATGATAAAATGGACAAAAAGTATTTCAAATATTTGCAATCGAAACAATTAAATGGCCAACATGGGTTAATTACTTAACAGCCATTGAGAAAGAAGAAGAGAACAAGAAGGCCAAAATGAAGCAGGCAGAAACAGAGAGTAAGTAAAATGAGGGAAAAGAAGGCACACACACACACACACAAACACACACAGGAGTCTTATTCTTCTTCTTCTTCAACTTGGGGCACGCTTCGTTGCACTTTTTAAGTGAAGAGACACAGGGTGAAGTGTTCGACAAGGTGGGTTGATGAGGGTGAGGTTGGAGGGGGGGAACATACAAAAAAAAAAAAAGGTTAAAAACTATTAAAATTGTGTGTGTTCAGTATTTTTGTTCACTCTCTGTGTGTGTTTCTCGTTCTCTTGTTGGCTAAAGTGCACTCGATTGTGGCATGATTCTTGGTTTTGTCGAGAGGAAGGAGTGACTTTGGGAACTCTAACTAACCTGCAAACACCCGCAACACCTGTTCGTCTCTCTCTCTCTCTCTCTCTCTCTCTCTCTCTGTCTGGATATATCTTTGGGCCTGGCTGGCTTCACTTTTTCTTTTTGGGGTGTGATCTTTATCGTCGAGGTTATGCCCTCGGCACATCTTAAAAAACCATAGAGATGGCAACGTAGACTAGAAGCCAATCTAAGTCCTCCTAGATCTTGGGCCTTAAATAAAATAGAATTTCATGACTTTTTTTTGAGGCATTTATATTTAAAATGAAGTAAGTAAGTCGTCTCGCCGACTTGGATATACCATACACCAGTAAAACAAATATTTTAAATTTATAATAACCAATACATTTTCGTATTTAAAAAAAACTGTTCACATGCTTTTCACAAGCATATCTTAGTATTTCGCTCACTCAAGCATACGAGCACCCTAGCGCCCCCACCAGCCAACGGCCAACTCCGGCCATATGGAAAAACGTTTATATGCATAACTTGGCTATTTTTAGTCCGATTTTGATCAAATTTGGTATTTTGCTGAACATTAGTATCAAATTTAAGTGTGCTAAATTTGATTGCACACGGTAGAAAATTACGGGAGATAATCGAGTTTTTTCAAATTACGGGGGCGGAGGGGGGCGTGGCAAAATCTTTACACATCAAAACTGTGCGCAATCACTAAGCAAATATTCATACCAAATTTTGTGTCTCTAGCTAGAATAGTTTTTGAGAAAATCGGTTTTATTTAATTTGCGGGGGCGGTAGGGGGCGTGGCAAAATTTTTACAAATACAAAATGTGCGCATTTACAAAGCAAATATACATACCAAATTTTGTGTCTCTAGTTGCTATAGTGTTTAAGAAAATCGGTTTTATATCATTTGCGGGGGCGGTAGGGGGCGTGGCAAACATTTGAAACAAACTCGATAAGCGTACATATGACACGAGTCTACATACCAAATTTGGTGGCTCTAGCTCTTATAGTCTCCGAGATCTAGGCGTTCATACAGACGGACGGACAGACGGACATGGCTAGATCGTCTCGGCTGTTGATGCTGATCAAGAATATATATACTTTATGGGGTCGGAAAAGCTTCCTTCTGCCTGTTACATACATTTTAGCGACTTTAATATACCATTTCACCCTATGGGTGTATGGTATAAAAAGCATAAATTCTTGCTAAAGGCTGAGAATTTAAAAGGACAGGACCTTTGGAGGCAAATCGAAGGTAAATCTAAATTAATGCTAAAAATCACTTTTTAAACAAAAAATTGTAAAAAGAAATTAACAGAACAAATTTATTTGAAATCGAAATAAAACCAATATATGAATTTCCATTCCAACATTCTATTTAGAATCAAAAGCAGAAACAGTCCTGAATATATATTTATTTGCTATATTTGTTTTAAATAATTCATTTAAATTAAGAGGCCTCACATCTGAGCTTAGTTGAAATTTAAGGAAAGGAAATTATTATCAAAATTCTTCAAGCTTCACTTTCATCTTTCTAAATTCTCAATCACGAAGTGAACTCACGAATTGAATTTCTCTCATCGCAAGAAAAATTTCCAATTGAGTGGCTACCTTCATGAATGTTTTCAGTAGCCAAGTCGTCGTCGTCGTCATTTGGTCTAGACCAAAAAAAAAAAAAAAATCTCTTTCTGTTTCTATTAACCAAATAGAAAAAAAAAGAGTTGAGAGAGAAAAGAAATAAAAGTTTATTGTGTTTTTTTTTTTTTTTTTGTTTCTTATCAATTAAAGCGTGACCTTTGTTGTGGTTTATCTTTATCTCTCTGAAAGCGAATTAGTTCGGCCAGGGTAAATTTTTTACCTTTATGGTCTAATTAGTTGTTGAGAGAAATTCTTTTCTCCTCTAGCACGGCGTGGCAGCACTTTTTCTCTTTTTGGATTCATTATTCAGACGATGACATCAGGGTTCCCATCTATCTATCTATCTATCAAGCCATTCTTTTTAACATCATCGATCTTTATTTGCGCCAATAAATTAAAGGTTTTTATCAATCAGAAAATTAACCATTATAGCATGGCTATAAAAATAATAATAATAAATAATATTAATATACTTGAGAAATTTACAGTATATGTTGTAAAACAGGTGTTAAAAATCATCTAGCTATACATACTTACCTATATATAACAGTAATAATATTTATATATATGCTATATACATATCTCTATATGTGTAGTTATATTTCTGACTTGATTTATTCAAGTGTCAAGTTGTTTCTTGGTTTTTTGTTTTTGTGGATTGTAATAAAAGTCAAGTTGTCATTGACAGCAATTTACCGTGTGATGAAGAGTGACAGAGGGCGAGGGCGGCGCGGTAAGCTTTTAGGGGAAGTAAATTAAAATGGAAATACCATAAGAAAACTATATATCCAATGAATTGGATACAATTTCAACGTTAAAACTTCTGTTTCTACATTTGTTCAACTGACTTGTTTTATGTGACATTCAGGAAGAAGATATTCCAGAGAACTGCTAACGAAACAGAAGGCAACTTTAGTTTTAGAAAACTTTTATACATATCTATTAGTTAGTTGTGGTTAAAAATTACTCATTTTGCTGAACATGTTCACTTGTGTTCCTTTTTTTGTCCAAGTGAGTTAACTAACTCATTTTGTTCATTTGCTCATTTCAGTGGTCTCTCGTTCAGTTGCTCACTACATTAATCAATTTTTGATTTATTGATAAATAATAACAAGTGATCACCAAGGATCAAATGGAAGAGGAGCATATGTTCAGTTATTCAGTTCAGTGAACAAATCTTTTTTAATCACTCAGTCATGAACAAGCCAATACTAATAAATATTGAGAATGAGAGTTTCTTAAATCAGAAATAAGAATCAGAAATTTCATTTGATATAGAAATGGAAATGGTGAAAATTTTGAGTTCTTTTGGAGAGGTAACTTCCCAAGTATCTCACTTTTCTACATCTCTCTCTCTCTCTCTCTCCCTCTCTTTATCTTCTTGTACTGAAAAATGCGTTTAAGTCAAGTATTTTGGTTTTGATTTTAGTTTTGTTGTTGTTGTTGTTGTTGTTGTTGTTGTTTCGTTGCCGTGAGCTTTGGTGCCGCTGCCGCGTTTTGCCTTCGGGTGCGTCAGGCACAACGTGTGTGGCAGCAGCTGGTGGTGCTGCGACCTCAGACCATAGGCATCTCCAGGCTTGGTGGGCACTTTAGCTCCGATATTTATGCAACGGCACACACTTCAGGTATCTCTCTCTATCTCGATTTGTCTCTGTCTCTGTCTACCTCCCGGCAGCTGCTGCAATTTAAGCGCACATTTTTCTTGGCCACACATTTTCTTTATTTTTTTTCTTTTTCTTTTTTTGCTTGCTTGCCTCTCACCATATATGCATAAGAGTTTCAGTTTTTCCAGCTCTCTTTCTCTCACTCTCTCTCGCTCTCTCTCTCTGCATATATCAACTATCTCTATTACTCTCTGTGTGTAAGAGGTTCCTTTATTGTTTGCAACACACTTGGCGCTTGCCACATAACAACAGCAACAGAAGTTGCAACTGTAGCAACAACAACAACAACAACAACAACATCAGCATATGCAACAAGAGCGTCCGCTATGCAACGTTGCATGACACATTAAATGCAAAACGGCAGCAGCAAAAAGAAGGTGCAAAAGACGCAAAGGGAAGGGTAATGGAGAGAGGTGGTAAAGAAAGAAAGAAAAAAAGTACCTTGCCAAGAAGTCAGGTTCGGCAGCTGTTGCTGTTGTAGTTGTTATTGTTGTTGTTGATGTTGCTACTCTTTATTTAATAAAGAAATGTAGCAAGTATCTTTTATGTGCCCTATAACCACCAACCACATAGTAAGCGCGAGGGAGAAAGAGATGCCAACTGCAGGGTATTTCAGGGTATACTTTTTGAGAGATCAGCAGCAACACACACACACCTACAGGAATAGAGTAAGATGTGTGGAGGGAGGGACCAGCCTTATTAATGGATTGTTTTACGCATTTATTGGTTATTCAAAAACAGCCAAAACGAAAGTACATGACAAAGACTCATTAAAGGCTTCTTTAAGGAAGGAACTCTTTCAAGTCGACTTTATTTCTTTCCCGCATCACCTCTCTTTTTAGCAGAATTCACATTCTCTTGGCCATTTATTTATTTTTTCTTCTGCTGTTTCCACGCATTATCATAAACCGGCTGTTTTAGCAGCTGTTCCTGCATCTGCTTAAGCTTAACGTAAGACTTTTGTTTTTGTTTTTTTTTTGTTTTTTTTTATGACAAAATAATTAAATTTGAAGCGATGACTGACGACAGCGGCGTCTGTCTTCCATACATGCATAAATACTCGAACATACTTAGTCAAGGTAACCGAAAATTCCTCTTAAACTTGTTTAATTTTTCAACTAGATCAAGCATCTCTTTAAAATTCATCAATCAAGTCGTTGGCTGTGTTTTTTTTAATGAGTTATATACTAAACAACGGCTTATGCAATGCGAAAATGCAGCTAAAACAACCATTTGACATGTGAGAGATGAGATGAGAGAGTAAAGTTTCCCATGAAAATTTTGTTTAAGCCAACTATAATTGATCTGTGTGTGCATAACTAAGAAAAAAAAAAGTAATAATAATTAAATAAATTAAATATTTAATAAGCAATCTCTCTTGTCTCCTCTTGCGACAAGTTATAGAAGTCATTGCATACTTTTGGGGGTTCTTGCAATAATTGTTTATAGAATTTGAGAGTTTAACTAGATAAAACTAAGGTATGCAGTTTTTAGTTGACCAAAATCAAAATTTTTACTAAGATTAGACAAATCTTAGGGCTTAAAAGGACATTGGCTTTTGTTGATTCTCACATAATCCGCCCCTGAGCTCTGCAGCATATTGCAATTGAGTGCGAAAGAAGAAGGAACAACAAATATCTGTCGAGAGAATGTTTGTTATCCAAAGTGCAAAAAAAATGTGCGGGCTACCAATCTACGCCACGTCAAAAGAAGAAGACCGACAATCAGCTAACGAACTGTCCAACTAAAACCGATGAACCAAAGAAGAAACAATGAAGAACGTTTGAAAAAGAAACGAAATATTTCTAAAAAGAAAAAAAATATATACATATATATTTATATATTAGTTTCAGTTTATTGCAATGTAGGATCAATTTTTAAATGATTTTATGTGTGTTGTTGTTGTTTTCCCACCATTATCATTTTGTTGCTGCTAAATGCTTGCAATTTGTTGCAGGATTTTTTTTTCTTCTCTTTAATTTTTTTTTTTTTTTGCTTTGGATTATTGGGTGGGAAAATGCATTCAACGCGGGCCTGTAGGTGGCGGAAGTTATTAGTAGTGCAAGAGCCACAAAGAGTAAGCAAGAGATAGAGATGGTATGTGTGTGTGAGAGAGAGAAAGAGACAAGAACAAGTTGCAATTGCAGTTGGATACATATGTTGTTGCTTGTGTGTTGTTTGAGCATTTCCAAAGAAACAACCAACCAACCAACCAACTACGGGAACCTTCTTCGTTTTCTTTTTTGTTAAATTTTTTTTTTTTTTTTTTGTGGTATTTGGCGGTCACTTTGCTTCTCTAATTAAAGACGACACTTTGGCATGTTTTCTTCTGGGTTTTATTTTTTTTTTTCTCTTTCTTTGCTGCACGGAAATGCTTCAGATTGGAGAAAGACGACGACGACAACAACAACAACAACATCAAAGTTAAAGCAAAAGAAAAAAAAAGAAGAAGAAGAGGTGAAGGTAGCGTTAAGTACCAAGAATTAAATGTTATTGAAGCATGCCAACTTGATTGAGCTAAAATGTTGAAAAGCCATCGAGCCCAACTAAGAGAAAAAGAGAGTGATCGAGAGAGGCAGAGGGGAACTCTGGGAAATCTTCTCAAGTGCCCAAATGAATTCCATAGATATTAGAAATCTAGCAAGACTTAGAGCCTGTTTCTTTAGCCAACATCCGGTTGCTTTTTTTTTGATATCCTCACAAAATTGTTTATTTTCAATTTCATTATCAATCAATTCAATTTTTGCCTACATGAAATATAAATTCAAATGGATGCTAAAGTTCTTAAAAGAAGTTTGTGTTATTCTCTTAAAATAAGGCCAAGTATATATAAGTATAAGTACATCTATAAGCAAGGCTTATTGCTTTACAATATTAAAAAAAAAAGGTCATTTAAGGCAATTTTTAGTGATTAATTCCATCCTAGAGTACATTTTTCAATATGACTTTGTTGTTACTTTACTTTTAATACATTTAAATTCATGTTAACATGCCAAGAAGCTGGTCAAATATAAAAGTAAATCTTCTATGTATAATGACTAAAAAATTTTGTTTAATTTTTTTTAAATCAAATGTTGAAATCTAAAAATACTTTTCCGTGTATTAATCAAGTGTCATATTTGTAATTAAATTATTGTTTACATATATTTTATATTTGAATTTTAGTTGTAAATTTCAATTGATAATATTTTATTTGACTTGCATCAATACAAAACTATTGAATCATTACACAAAAAATTATCAAAATAAATATTTAATCATTTATTTGGTTTCCCTACAACACTCTTTATTTGCCTAGTGAGCCATATCTCCTCACACCTTATACATACAAATGTATGTATATATAGTAGACATATATGAGTCAGAAATCGATGAGTGACTTGGACACAACGACGTCATTTGCCATTCATAAGATTAGAAATTGATTTTTTTCGATGAGACAACTGAAATAAAATTACTTACAATTAAGTCACAAGGTAACAAAAAAAGAAAAATAATAAACAAATCCAAAATGAAGAAATAACAAAAAGAAAACCAAAGGAAATTACAAGAAAAAGTTGGCAGTCAGGGTTTGAAAAAAAAACTATTAAAGAAATTTATTAAATATAAATACAAATTATAAACCTTTGGGCGCCGTCAATCGCTCTTTCTCTCTCTCTCTCTCTCTCTCTCTGGTTGACTTTCTTGAACTTTATATTTTTTCTGATGTTTTTCTTAAAATTTTTCACGCTTGAGATAATTAATCAAATTAGTCAAGAAATCAAATTGTTGTGCTGTGCTGTGTGTGCCCCATCTCTCTGTCTCCCCACCTCTTACAACCGCCCACCGAACCTTGTGGCATTTGCCTGCCACTTTGTAGTTGTCATGAGAGCTACGATTTGGCGATTAATCTTACGTATATCAAGTGTAACATGAGACAACAGTCGTCAGAGTCGTTGCTTTTGGTATTTAGCAAAAACAAAAATAAGAAATAACAACCAATAATAAATATTCATAATTTTTGTGGTGAGAGATTTTAATCTAGGCCTAGGCCTTCTTGAACCTTACTTACCATGCGGAGAGAGAGGGTCAAAGTTCGATGGGTTACTCTGGCAATTAAATAACACGGTTCTTTCATTCAATTTCATAATTTTCGGCAATTTTTTTTCACATTTTTTCACATTAGCTACCCGCTGGGAGCTGCTTGTGTCTGCTGTTGGGATACGATGGGGCTACATTTAATTGTAATTTTCAGGGGGTCGACTTCATATGATGTGGCAGAGAGAGAACGAGATAGAGAGAGAGATAGATTGTTGGACAGTTGGTTCATGTGAAAGGTTGTTGATACTTTGCCAATTCATTGATTGCTTTTATCCATAGCATAGAACAGAATCAGCTTGGTTGATCTTGTGTGGGAATAATGTTGGTATATTTCCATTAGAGACTGTTTTGTTTTTTCATGAAAATATTAATGAAAATTTGAAAATCTCTAATTGGTTTTTCAATGTTTTGCTGAGGTGGTCAAGGGTTTTATCCTTATCATTCAATAGAGAATAATTCTAAAAGCTAGTTTAGTTTAAAGTGTGTTTATTATTGAATTACCACTTAAATTTGTTTTAATGTAAATAAAAAACATATTGAAAATGTCTCAAACGATAAATTATAATATTCATTAATCAATTTGTATTTTTTGTTTTTAGCTTTAATAAGTCAAATTACAACATCTTATGTAATAAAAACAAAATTAATCATTTCATTTAACACATAAGTTAAAAGATCTTCCCATGGAAATATAATTATAAACGGCAAAGAAAATTTAAAAATAAATCAAAAATTTAAAAGCTTAGCATACTTTTGGGAGACGCTAATTGTTAATTACTTAATTGAGTGCAAATCAATTGAAATTTTAGGTTTTTCTAATCTCTAAATATCAAAAATATTCGAAACGATGACATTTTATTTACGAATGACATGCCAAAAACAAAAGAAAAACGAAAAAGGCAAAGTTCAGATATTTTAAAAGAATTATTAAAATTGTATACACATTCCCGTCATGTGGTGTGTATGTGTGTGGTTTGCTGATAATCCCAAGACGACATACGACTTGGTGGTTAATTCAGTTATATTGATTCTTTATTGTACACGAATTATGGCCAGAATTTCTCTTTAGAAGGCCACCGATATTTTTATTGATGGATATAAAACTCGTTTGCCTCGTCGTTCACTCATTTGGAAATCTAAGAATGGTATGGCTTGGATAATCGCGAATTATGAAAGATAAGCATATAGGAAGGGGGGTACTATAAGTCCCTATTACTATATATAAATATCAATCGTTTGACTTTCAATTGTTAGACGTTACCATAATGTTGTGGCGTTTGTTTCTATTGTTCTTCGGGATTCTTACGGCCCTGGTGGCCCTGAATCAATCGGCTTCGATTAATCCACTCATTGTTGGCGGCTCTGAGTCAGATATATCAAATTATCCCTATCAGGTATCGGTCAGATTGGAAACCTATATGCTTTTGCATATTTGTGGCGGCAGTCTCTATGCACCGAGTATAGTTCTAACCGCAGCCCATTGCATCAAAGGACGCTATGCCTCGTACATTCGCATTGTAGCCGGTCAGAATTCAATTGCCGATCTCGAGGAGATGGGTGTCAAGGTCAGCAAATTAATCTATCACACGGGCTATAACAAAAAGACCTATGTGAATGACATTGGTATGATTATCACGCGAGAACCCTTGGAGTACTCCACGCTGGTGCAACCCATTGCATTGGCCTTGGATCCACCCCATGCTGGAGCCCATGCCGTGGTCAGTGGTTGGGGCAAGCGAACCGAAGAGGATGAAAACCTTCCTGCCCTGTTGCGTGCCGTTGAGGTTGAAATTGTGGACAGCGGTGTATGTGGGACACAGTATTTGACCAAGGATTACACCATCACGGATGAAATGTTGTGCGCCGGAGATGTTGACGAAGGCGGCAAAGATGCCTGCAATGGTGATTCCGGTGGTCCATTGGCCGTCGATGGTGTCCTTGTAGGCATCGTATCGTGGGGTGTGGGTTGTGGCCGCGAAGGTTTCCCTGGTGTCTATACCAGCATAACTCATCACACCGCCTGGATTGAGGAGCAGGCAGAGCCTTATCTCTAAGCTCTCTTCCCTCTCTCTTTAACTTTCTCTTCAATTTGGAGACGATTCAATCAAATTGAAATTTTTTTCTTCAAATCAAATAAATATTTTTTTATGAACATTGCAAAAAGAACATCAATTTAACGTTTATCAAGGAACAAACGAGGGAGAATAGAATAGAATCAATGTTTGAATATTTTAGAAAAATTTATGAAAACTTCTAGTTCTCCGTTTTTGAATTGCAACATGAAGTTCTTTAGTTTTGAGTGCCCCATCTTACACTTTTACTTTTTAAGCTTAACAAAATTGAATTTTAGTCGGTTTGGGGTCAATATTTAAATCAAAAGCAACAATCAAAACCACCAAGAAGACTTTGCTAAAGAAACCAAAGCTGTAATGGCCAACGCTAAAAGTAGTTGGGAATTCAAACTACATGAAGCAAAAAAAAAAACGGCTTAGGTTTCCATGAAAATATAGTTGACTACAATGAAGAAATTGTCCGAAAAGTCTGCGATCTCTGTAGGCTAGAATTTAGTTTAATCTCTTAGTGGGTAGAAAACTTGGTCATAAAACAATTAGACTAAAAAACTATGTTGCTCTATTTAAAAATTAACATTAGTTTTGACATGAGTTCTCTTGAATAATACATATTGAAGGAAAGTAAATTAAAGCAGTGAATTTTTTAGGAATATGCAAAGATGATGTATTTGAATACATTTTTAGTCAAAAGCAGCCATTGTTCATAGAAAAGTAAGCGACACTGTCCATAAAGTAGGCCACACTTCAATAATAACTCGATAACTTCAATATACTTCGGCTCAGATAAAATATAGATCCATTTATCGTTTTTTAGATGTTAGCAAATGTTGCTAAGAACCCTTAATGATCTTACTGACCTTTCTATAGAGGAAAGTGAGTTCATTTTTCAAATTTCATTAAAGAAATAATATTGGAACAATTCAATTTTTTGCATTTATTTTACTTGGCTCTCTCTGACGTTCTTTCCGTACTCCTTTTCTTAGCTTAGCTTGGCCAAAACTTAACATGAATTTTAGCTGAAATCTTGAAGAGAAACATGATCATATTACATCAGAATTAATTTTATAATTTTCGTTTTTGTTTAATAAACATTGGATCATCCGAATGTTTGCATAGTTTTTTTTTTTTTTTTACTTAGAGTTTCCGCAACCTTCCGAATTTTAGAGGTCAAAAACTTACATTTACCGATTTTTCACGCACTCCTCGTACATGTGTATGTATCGGTGTGTATGTTCTTGCTATTCTTTTCTTTACTTTTTTTTTTTTTTTTTTTGATTTGTTTCTTCTTTTCTGCCTATACGGCTAAAATATAAACATGATTTTCATTAAAAAAAATCTCTTTTTTTTGCCTCGTTTACATTCGCAAAAGTTCATTAACATTTTGCGCTGTTTGCCATTTTTGGCTAGAACTTACACAAACCAAATAACAACAACAATAAAAAAAGAAGACCTCTACGCAGCGGTTTTCATTTTAATGAAATTTAGCCTCGTTTTTTTTAAATTTTATTTTCGCAATTTCTTTTTGTCGTATTCGTTTTTTTATAAGTATATTTTGTTTTTTGCTTAGCTTTAATTAAATATGCAAATTTTTACATGAATCTCACCTGACCCCCCTCCAACCATCCCGCATCACCCGAATGATAGTTGTTGTGGGTGGACTCTCTGCCACTTTTGTGTCGATGAGTTTCATTTAAATTTTACGCTCATTAGCCATTTAGAAACTCTTTCCGTCTTTCAAATGCAAACAAATAAGAAAATAAACCATAAAGGAAAAAAAAAACTAAAAACTAAAATAAACAAACCATAAATTATTTAAATAGAAATTTGTATTTTTCTTTGTTTTTATTATCTATCTTATCCACAACTCTACTTCCCCGAAACTGAAAGAATGTCAAACTGGAACTTCTGCGGCTATTGTCGTTTTGTCGGTCGCCTCCACCATTCCCCATCGTTTATTCCCCATTCATTTCACAGTATTCTTTGTTTTTTGCAAAAGAAACCCAAAAAAAAAAAATAAAAACGATCTGTAACTTTCGCTTTTTCTATACACAGAAGAAACAACCTTTGTTTTACCCTAAATCTTTTACCATTATTATTGTTATTAGCGGCAGCAACGTTTTGTCAACCACAAACTATTTTTTGTTGCGGTTTTTTTTTCTCAGTTCCCCCGCGTTTTGTATTTTTTTTTTTTTTTATGTTTTGTTTTTTAATTGCTTTAAGTAAGATTCGCTTTTGTTTTGCCGGGTTAGCTCATACTAATGACAACTATTTGACGGGGCGAAAGTTTTTTTCTCTCGTCTTTTCGGCATTAGAAATAATTATATATTTAGTGTTTTGTAAGAGAGCTAGTCAGTCTCTCCTTCCCTTTCCTCTTGCAACTAATATAGACTATTATCTATTTCTATTTCTCTTTTTCTTTTTTTCGGACACATTTAAAAACTTACAGCTTACTATGCGAATTCAGTTTATCTCTGATGCAAACACAAAGACAAAATAACTATCAACAAAACATAAACTTTCCTTTATATCCACTTATGTACCTCAATCCCGACCAAGTGTAATGTCTAAAGAATTTATCGAAACCTTTAAATTATAACCACATGTTAATAATTAATATCTTTGTTTTGCGATACTCAAAAAAAAAAAAATTGAAATCTTTTGCTTAGGAAAAAATATTTAGAATCTCATGAATTCTACCCAACAAAACTCTGATAAGTTAAGGACAAAAAAATTAAACCTCTCAATAAAAACAGCAAATAATTAAATTTTATTAATTACTATGAATATTAAAGACTTTCTTTAAGATGGAAAAGGTTTATTTTTTTCCCCATATTTATTTTATATTTTTCTATAATTCTTTAGATTGAAAATGTTTGTTTCTAATTCTTTTAGTTTTTGCATATTTCCCTCTTGATCCATAAAAATTTTTAACTCTATGTAAGGTTTAAAATATAATATTTTAAAATATAGATTTTCATAGATTTTTGATATCCTAATTTTAATTAAATACATACATATTTACAATTAGATATCGAGAAAATTTTGCTTATCTTAGGAAGATATACAAACAAACAAGAAATCAACGTTAATATATATTTTTGGATATCAAATATTTTTAAAACCTTTCGCATAAGAAGGTTGGAGGTCATTTAAAAAAAAAAAAACAAAAAAAAATGAGCAGGTTGTCTAAATACCGCTAATTCAAAACTACCAAGTTTTCAGCAGGCTTTAGAATTGTTAGGCCATACAACTTTAAAACCAGTTGGGAATTGCAACTGGACGAAGCCTAAAATTTATAATTTAGCTTAATATCCACCTATTTAAGCAATTTAATTTGATGGAAGATCAAATATAAATGTATACAATTTTTGAGAGTAGTTACACAATCCCCCACCCCCCCACCCCCCCACCCCCCCACTTCTTATATATTCTTTTATGTTGTGTATTCTTTGTTATTATGTTTATGCATTTTCCTTATGTTTGTCTTTTTGTGTATGTTGACTAACCCATACCTTTCCCTTTGTCTTTCGTTTTTGTTAATCCTTTTACAGATCTTGGTACCCTTAACAACAACAACAACAACAACAACAGCAACAGCAATAATATTGGTAGTACAGCACTTAAATCGCCAACGCCAACATCAGCAACAATTATTACAACAGCAACTTCCAGTTTGAAAAAGTCTTCTCCATCAACTGCCAACAAAATGGAGCTGCTAAGCAGCGCAACAGCATCAACAATAACAACAACAACAGCAGCAACAGCAGCAGCAGCAGCAGGGACAACAACCACACATCAACAACATCTAATACAGACAACAACAACCAAACAATTGCTGGTGCAGGATTATCTAAGCTACGCCTCACCACCAACATATTCCCGTCTACCACCCGATGGCCACGAATTTCCACCAAATTTTAGTGAACCACTTGTAATTATGCAACCGCTGCAGCAACAGCAGCAGCAGCAGCATTCGACTCACATGAAGTCGTCGTCACAAACAACCAAAGCTGGCATCAATGCCACGGAGCTTCACTTTGAGCACAACAACAACAATAACAGCAACAAAAATAATAACAAAATGGAAACAACTAACAACAATAATATTGGTGCTGCACCACCATTGCCCAAAACTGGACCGCCACCAACAACAGCAACAACAGCAACAACATTGCCAACACAACATCAACATAAAATTTATCGTCAGGATTTAGTGATCAATGTCGAAGATGCACGCTTAGCCAACGAATTGCCAATGATGATGAAAAAGAATAATAACTCAACCACAACGACGCGTCCTCATCATGACTATCAACGTTCCTTGAGCAACAGTTCCTCATCATCTGTTGCAACTCCTGCTCCTGCCATTGGAATGCGTAAGTCCAGCGATTGGCGTAAAGATGAGAAATCTGAGAAATCGGTACGCGATAAAATTGCAATGTTCTCGTCGAGCAATGATTTAGATATGATACCACCATCTCCCAGCACTACGACCACAATTTCCAGTTTCACACGCAAACCACTAAATATGAGCAGTGAGAATCTATTGGAGGCCTCAACATCAAATCCACCTCCTGCCTTAAAGACACGTGCTATGAGTGTTGAGAATCTGAATGATGTCCAACGGCAATATCAATTGGCCAAACAATTGCCCCAATTGCATGTGGCTGATTCGATGTATTCCCTAAATACCACCAACTATGCCTCCTTGCCGCGTAGAAGTCATGCATCATCCGCATCCCCATCAGCAGTATCAGCATCATCGTCATCCGCAGCTGCCTTGGCCCGTCGCATTAGTTTCTCGGGTGAGGGTGAGGCGGCCAATCGTAAGGCTGCCATAACCAATATATTGGAGCAACGTCGTCGTAGTCTATCGAAACTAAGGGGTCTAGTCATACCCGAGAGACCACAGCTGTTGGAGCCGATACTCGATTTGCCTGAGATCAAGAGTCAAGTGAAATTGGCAGCCAGCGGTGAGGATAGCACAGACAGTGGTCTCGGTGAGACTCGTCCCAGGATCACAAGCCAATTGAGTAATTCGGCGGCTGCTGCTTCTGTTGCTGTTTCAAATAGTCCTTATCGCAGTATTTTTGGCACAACACGACGAGGTGGCAGTGGCGGTGGCGGAGGAGGAAGTTTTCCACCTCAATTGGATACACAATTATCCCAATCCTCGCAATCACAACCACCAGCCAAGCCGCCACGTACATCATTGGCAACGGCCGCTCTAGTGACAACATCGGCACCCATACGTGTGATGCAATCGCCACATGCGTTTGCCGATCAGGAAAGTGACACCGATTCGGTATTCTCTACCACAGTTCGTGTCCCCACACCGCCAGAGAAATTTGCTCTAACTCGTACACTTAGTTCAGAGACAAATACATCGATAGCCAGTTCAAATACATCCACCTTGACATCGGGCTCATCGGCCGGTTCGCAGGCTAGTTGCAGTTCATTGGGTAGCACGCCGGCAATCGATTTGACCAGACGTCTATTGAAAACCCAAATGAATGGCAACGGTGGCAATGAATTGGCTGCTAATAATCGTAAGAGTATTCTGGCATCGGCCAAAAATCGTAGTGCCAAAAGTCGTGGCCAGGATCAGGAGGATAATGATAGTACTGATGGTGAGGCATGCGCTTTAGCTGCTGGTCGTCGTATGAAACCGATATCCAGTTACAAACAGCAGCAGCAGCAGCAGCAGCAGCAACAGCAACAGCAACAACAACTCCATCAGCAACAATTGCAACACAAACAACAACAACAATTGGTAGTTGATAAATTAATCAATGTGGCTGCCTATGAACTAACATCCGATACAGATGATAGTAGTCGTCGTTCCGATTGTCCAGCTAAAATTAGTGCCATGTTCATAGATGAGGAACGCAAGGCTAGCTTCAAGGGCGATGATGGGGCCAGTCAGAAGATCGAGCAACAAAAGCAAAAGCTACTATTATTAGCTGCCAAACCTGTGATTCAGACACCACAACCACTACTAACGGCAGCACCACTGCAACCACCATTAAAAAAACGTGAACCACCAAAGGTGAAAACAGCCGAACTAAGGGAGAAGTTTGAACGTAGCGCTGCAGCAGCCGCAGCAACCACAAGCAGCACCACCACCACCAACATCATTCCAATGCCCTTGCCAAGTGTCACTATACACAAAGTGATAATTCCAAGCACCACCAATAGCACCACCATTAATAGCAACACCACAACAAAGCCGCATCATGAGCGCTTCTCATCGCTGGACTCGTTGGCCTCTAGCTCTTCGGGTGTCAGTTCAACGACACAGAATGTTAGCACCACCCAGGAGACAGCCACCGAATTTGGTAGTTTCTCATCATTGGGCAGCAATCAGAGTTTGATAACCGCTCAGGATGTACAACAGATTGTTGAGGAGGCCGATCCACCGCTTAAGACACCCGAAGCATTTATTATAGTCTTACAAAGGGATACACCCGAGAGTAGCATTGGCATTACTCTTGCCGGTGGCTCTGATTATGAGGCCAAGGAGATAACGGTAAGTAGAAAATGATATATCCCCTATATATGTATATATACATGGTATAAGCTAATGTTCATAATATATTCATCATCAGATACATAAAATACTGAGCAATACACCAGCAGCCAAGGATGGTCGTCTTAAGAAAGGTGATCGCATATTAGCAGTCAATGGCATGAGCATGCGTGGTCTGACCCATAGAGAATCGATAAGTGTATTGAAGGTAAGCACATCAATCGGACAAAATCAGACAAGGATTCTCATTTATATATATATATCTTCTCTCTCTCTCTCTCTCTCTCTCTCTCTCTCTCTCTCTCTCTCTCTCTCTATCGCTAGACACCACGTCCCGAGGTTGTTCTGGTTGTCACACGCTCCGAATCGTTAATCATTAAACCCTTGAACAAGAAACGATCATCATTGGGATCACTCAGTTCATTGAATGAGAAGCCCACTGAATTGGATTATGAACGTAAACGAAACTATCACAAGGCCTCACGATCTCTAGATTTGGATTTGGATATAGTGTCCAATGAGGAAGGAGGAGGAAGTGTTGGTGCTGGTGCCGCCAATAATGGAACACCCACTAGTACACCCAGTACAGGATCAAATAGTCCATCAGCACAAGTAGCAGATATGGATGCTGAGGCAACCATAGCTGGCATTAGGGCACGTCGTCAATTATCACGCGGAGATGCAGCCAAGCTGAGCACCAGCGAATTGTTGGAACGTGCCGCTGAAGCCCGCAATGCCATAGCAGCCGAAATTAGAGCGCAAGGTAAATATCCCATCACCTTTCACCCCAACCGTAAATAATTGTCATCTTTTTTCTTATAGCTGAGGATGTTGTTGGCTCTTCAATGGTTGGTGGGGGAGCACGTTGTGTGGAAATTATCAAGGATAGCTGTGGTCTAGGTTTCTCCATTGAGGGTGGCTTTGATTCACCTCTAGGCAATCGTCCCCTAATTGTGAAAAAAGTTTTCATGGGTAAGACTGAGAATAATGTCCCAATGAGCTCTCTATACATATGTATATCACACATGTTAATTGCAGGTGGTGCGGCTCAAAAAACAAACCAGGTGCGAAATGGAGATGCAATCGTTTCCATTAATGGTGCCTCCACAGCGCGCATGACACGAGTTGATGCATGGAATTATATGAAGCAATTGCCGCTGGGTCCGGTCAACATTTCGTTTGCCTAAGCCAATCAATCAACACCACCAGCAAACAATGCGCCACAAAATTTATACTTAAATTAATATAATTCTATTTTTTTTTTTTTCGTTTTTTTTTATGCCATAGTTTTAAGTTGATTTTGGGACTTTTTGTTCTGCTACCCAAAATTCATACATTATTATTATTTTTTTTTTTGTTTGTTTGTTTGCATTTAAATGAGAAAAGTGAAAACCTATATAACTATAATAGTATATACATATATATATATATTTATATACTGATATTTATAAATTTTATATATTTTTTAAAGTGCAATTTGTTTAATTATTTCAAATATCAATGAAGATTATATTTTGTACATATAAAACAAAACAAAAAAAAAAGAACTTACATATATATACATCTACTACATATATCTACCATATATATTATACATATATCTCTAACCTATTGACTACTTAACATATTTATAAAAAAAAAAAAAGAAAAAAATCTATTCTTGATCGAAAATGGAACATGCGGCATTTTCCTTATACATATATTAATATATACCAAGCATTATTGGCATTGCGATTGGGTATTACGATTCTAACCTAACCTAGCACAGAGTTTTTGGAACCGAAATCAATTATCATATTTTATGCCATAAATTATACGGGAACGTTATATTATGTATATTACCATTTTTTTTTTTTATAATAATTATTTAAACCAACAAAAACAACAACAAAACGAACACAAAAATGTTTACGTATAAAAAAGTATTTGCTTAAAGAATATACTTAACAAAAAAAACAAATAAATACATATAATATACGTACATATATTTACAAAAAAAATAAAATAAATAAATAAAAAAAAAAAAAACAATTATGGAATATAATTTTACCTCCCTTTGAAAATGCTAATATAAAATCGTACAAAAAAGTCTTCATTTGCCGAAATCAGAGGGGCAAATAGGCCAGCTTATAATTTTTTTTGAAATCGGCAACTATTTAAAAAAGAACCGATTGACTTTCAATCACTTAAATCGATCAATATCGGTTTGCAAAAAAAAAAATCCCACTTGAAAATTATAATTTACATAATTTTGTATGTCTTCTATTACCTTCCAAATTCTAAAATCCGTAATAATTAATTGGTTTTTGCTATTAAAATTTATTTTTAGATTGGAAAATCTGATTTGAAAATGGTGTCCAAATCTGAAAAGAGGTTAGTTTTATTAATTTTCTATATTAAAAAATTAAATTATGATTACAAATCTTTCGGATTTAAATTCTATATATGTATATATATAAAACAAAGTGTTTAAGAAACTTTTGCTCTTTTAACCGACTTATGTATTCGATTGAGATCGAAACGATATTTTTTTGCCTTCTCTTTCTTTCAACGAATGTGAAACGCCATTGGAATTTTTCATTGCATACTTTGCAGGGCGTATGTAATTACAAATGCATTAAAAATCGCAGTTTATCTTCAGAGGATGTAATCATGCGAAAGGACTAATGACGGAACGAAAAGGCAAATATGTTTTGCTCTTTAGATTCCTATCCTTGTTATGCAAAATTCTTGAACGTTCCAAATATCAGATTTTTGGACCACAGATCTCTACACAAAAATATCGTTTTGGCAAGTAATTTACCATTTGAAGATCAACATTTCCTTTCAGTTAAAGCCTTTTGCCATTTATTACCTTTAATCTATTAGCCCCACTAATCAATTGAATTTTAAATCAATAATTAAATTATGCGTAAATATAAATAAACACAATTTGCTGTAAAGTTTTAAGTCAATTATGAGAAAAAAAAATCGTTTATTTCCAAATGATTATCGACAAACACACACACTCAGTTTTCTTACTATTACAAATGTAAATATTACATTTGAAACAATTTTAAAATATATATTTATTAATATATAGAGGCTTATGGTAAATTCGAATGTGAAAGCAGTGTATATAACATAACACATTCCTTATGATTCTTTGGTGGTTTTGGGCATCAGTTTGGGCAGCTGTAGTGTCAAGCCCAAATGTTGTAAAGCAACTGAGGGCATGGCACTCACATTGCCCCCATTTAGAATAGAACGTGCTGCTAGTTGTTGCTGTTGCTGCTGCTGTTTCTGATGATCATGCAATGTGGACGACTCATCATTATTTTGTAAGATTTCACCCAAGAGATCATAGACCCGTCGTTTAAAATATAATTTCTGATGAAAATTCATATGTTTAATCTCTGGACGTAGACTCTGAAGGAAGGCATCATCGAAATCGATAGCTGTAGCTGGTGCTCGTGCTGGAGGTACAGAAGTTACGCAATTTGGAGTTTGCATCTAAAAAAAATAATAATTTTCGTATGAGTAATATAGATTACAAATGTGTAAATATATATACCTTCTCTTTAGGGTCGTGCATTTTGTTCTTCTCTAGATTTAAACGCTGTCGCTTTTTGGGCGGACAAGCACGATTATTGGTCTGACAGGACTCATCGCCAGTGCTTTGGCCCAGCATCTCTTCGTGCTCTTCTTTGCAATGGACACCATTGTTGTTGTTGCTGCTGCTATTATCATTGTTATTCTGCGCATGCTCTGCATCGGAGGCCAAATGAGAGCTATCTCGGCTATTCTCATTGCTGCTAAGAGAACGTTTGTTTATTTCCACAGTTAGTTTGACATCTTCGTCTTCGATTGCTTCATCATCGGCATCATCATCCTCATCATCGTCATCATCATCATCATCAGGATCAATATTGCTGCCACGCGAACGTCGTCCACGTATGGGTATAGGTACACCGGGTGTTATGTGCTTCTTAAGGAATTGCAACTCATTGGTTAGATAATACGGTTTCATGCGATTCGAGCCGGATGCACTATGCACATTAATGGAACGTGCAAAACTTGTACGGATATTTCGCCAACGTTCCTTACACTTTTTCACTATTAGAAGAGAGACGATATCGATGGTTGGAAATGATCACTAGATTTATTGTTTTAACTTACCCGAATCGTGCATTGACTCGGATATCTCCTGCCAGGCATTATCTACACTTGATTTACGCATATAATCGGGATGTGAACGATCATACATATATGGATGTTGTGATACTAGGCCACATATTTTGGCATTCTTCTCATACCATTCGGGTGTTAAATTTTTATTTAATGATCCAGCCATGGCATATGATTTTGATGATAAATTATTTATATTTATGCGTATATTACTGCCAGTGCTGCGTCGAGTATTCATATCTAAATACTTTTCTATGAAGCAAAAAAAAAAAAAACAATAAGAAAATCAAAAGAAAACAAAATAATTATTAAATGCATTCATAAAAAAAAAAACAATAAAAAAAACAACAATCACAAAATCGTCGTTGGCGACATTTTTGCAATGTGGCAGCAGCAGCAGCGGCAACAGTAGCAGCAAACAGCAACAACAGCAGCAGCAGCAACAGCTGTTTGGCGGGCCATTTTAGCAATGGCGGTTCAATTGAGTTTGCATTGAGATTGTTGTTTGAAATTTCTATGAATTACTCACCTTCTTGCTGGACGTGATATTCAGTGACAAGTTGTTTAAGCGATTTCTTAAAAAATAACATTTGTTTGTAAACCCAAATTGTTGGTGTTTGCGTGTGTGTGTATGTGTCTGAACGAGATGCTGCCGCTGTGTCGTTGCTGTTGCTACTGCTTATTGTTGTGTGTTGCTGGCGTCGTTATTGCTGCTGCTGCTTGTTTTTCTTTTACTCTGTCCCTCTCTTTCACTCACTCTCTGTTAATTCCTTAAAAGCCGGTCGTTGGCAGGGTAATTTCCCTTTTATTACATGTGAATTCAAGCAATTGAATATATTTTTAATTTCAAATGTTTTTTTTTTCGCAACAAACAAATATCGTGTACTATGCAATGCAGCGAAAACTCACCGACGGAGACACACACAATAACAAAAACGAAAGCGAAAACCTAACAAACGCAAATCAACAGACATGGGCGTCGTCATTAATGTCATTTAACAGAGGGAAATTTATCTAGCATATGCGCCCTTGAGGTACCATTTTAACTGCACCTCTGTCACACACACAACGGCAAAGAGATAATGAGAGAGAGATAGAGAGAGAGAGCAAGCAAATAAAACGGAGAGAGCCACTCACAGCGTTGCCAGGCTGCACAAATTATATGTAGGAGCAAAACAAACGAAAACAAAAAAGGAAATAAAGAAATACCAACAACAACAACATAAGCAAACGAAACAAAAAAAAAAACTGCCCACTGCCAACTGTTGAATTCTTTATTACAATAACAAAAACTAAACTGCTAGTGCATTAAACATATGAAATAAACGGTACTTGTTATGAGCTTTTGAACTTCATATAAATATGTTTCATAAACATATATGCATAGATAGTAGGCCGAAAAATATATATTTTATTTAAATTTCTTTGCTATCGGGGTTATGTCGACCCTGGCTATTGGTGGCCAACCCTCGCATTTGAACTGCCAATTTACTTTTTGATAGTTTTCTCTCACGCCCGCAATCGTTCTCTCTCGATTGCCAGCTGCACAGCTGTATGTGTGTGTGGGTCTGTGCGTAGGTTTCTTGCGTTTCTGTGGCTATGTGTGTGTGTGTGAGTTTTTGCTTTTAGTTGCCGTTCACAAACTGCTGCTGCTGCTGCTTCACGTTTAACATCAACTTACTATAACTTACTGGTTCGCGTCTCGTTTCGGACTCAAACTAAACGAATTATTGACGGGTAACAGTGGCGTTATATTGAAAGACAAAAAGTGTTGTTCATCTGGTCGTCGTTGTCGCTTTAAGTGGTAGGGATGAACAACGAATTGAATTTGCAAATAGTACGGGCGGTCGGTAAACAACCTTTGCTTTATGATCGAAATGATGAGAATTATAGAAAGAGGCTACCAACAGAAAACTGTTGGGATTTAGTAGCAGCCGAGACAGGGGAATCTGGTAAGGTTTTCTTTCCTTTTTCTCAGAAATATATATGTGTACATATATATCAGCAAGTATATGTATGTATATATATATATACATATATATATATATAGCTTTAGTGTTGTAAGCATCGGCGTTCTTCGCCCGCTTATCGATTGGTTTGCTATCGATAGTGTTGCAAAGCATGCGCCGGCAAACGAGTTGGCCCGCTCGTTTGACGATGGTCGGTAATCGATTAATCACACTTTACATTAACGTTTATTTTTATGTTTTGATTATCGAACTTGTCGACATGAACGATAATGAACCACTTTATTTTAAAAACCAACTGGTTGACCTAAATGAAAGTTTTTTTTTTTAAATAACAGTGGGAAATTCGTATTAGAGAAATAAAGTTATTGACGAATTGCAATTTTTTAATGGTAATTTTACCGTTTGTTTCCTATTTATATTACTACAAATTATGAATTATTGCGAGCCATTTAGCATATAAGGGAAATACAATTTTTTTTCTGTTAATAGCTATAGGACTTCTAGCCGTTTTTGTTTCTTTTTTTTTGAATAAGAATGGTTAAAGTAATTCACAGAAACGATTATTCCAATCAGTAAATTATTTTTAAAAATTTCCTTTACCAACGGATTTCCAAGTTTTGCATATGTATGTATGTACATAAGTCCATAGAAAAAAAAAATAAAATAGGAACTAAAATTTACAGCTAGCCCTTGATGTACTATTTACTTTACGCTTTCATTTAAAGAACTGATTTTGCAAATTCTGTTTAAATTTAGAAATAAATGTGTTTTGAAAGTAAAAAAAAATAATTGACAAAAAAAAGAAGTAAATTTAGTGATAATGTTAACTTTGTTTTAAAAATTTGCATTTTCGATTTACCCGACAATATATACATATATATATACATTGCGGCTAAAGCGAAAAATAATGAAATGTGTTGATGAAAAATACTAGTCCCATTAGATCGCTCTCGTTGTGATTTATTTTGCATTACCGAAAACATGTGACTAGATATTACTCTTGGTGATGGGTTATTTTCGTTTATCGAGATATCGAAAATTCATATCAGACTATCGAAAATGATAGGGGCTTTCGATCAACACTGTTAATATTGCAGTCGAATGTTTTGCCTGCTCTAGTTTGAGTTTCTAAGTCGTTTGTTAAGAATATGAAATGTCCATCCTGTTTTTAATGAAATCCAATCTTATCCAATTATGAGACAATCCCTAGATTAGACTATATTTTCTGTCAGGTTTGGTATAGGTATTTATACATTTTTCAGTTGCTATAGAGAATCTCCAGATGTCTCATATTATTTTATGTCAAGGATAAGGATAACGTTTTGGGTATAAAATTCTATAAATTATATACAGGTATGAAGATAAGGAAGAGTGCCCGGTCTTGGCCGGTTACCGACGTAATCCCTTGGATTATGGGGCCGAAATGCTGCCATAAGCTACCATCATTATCAGCTACTTTTTCCGCCGAATTCTCTCAGTACCTTGCATAAAGTTATTTAATAACTTATACAAAAATATTTCTAATATACCTTGCATAAAAGTTATTTAATAACTTATACAAAAATATTCTATTATCCTGAAAAAACTATTATCTCTTTGTCATTTTAAGCGACTGGTTGCTAATTACATATATTATAAATTTTTCAGATAAGGCTTGTAAAGGAAGAAAACCTTTATAATTATTAAGTTTATATGGCTCACGGGGGGGCCAACAAAGTGCTTTAGAAATGTTGATTAATCTAATCAATATGCTTTCTAGCTTTACAAAGACAAATTCCGTTCTATATTTGGCCTACCCATCTATCTTTTAACAGCAACCAAAACCGGCCAACAACCGGACACTCTCCCTTATATATTGTAAGCATTTTTCTCCAATTGGAGCATTTCGTATATTCCAATTGCATTTTCTATTCGCCAAATTAAATGAGAATCCATTTAGGTCGTTTTCTAATTTCATATCGCTTTCTAATTAAAAATCTAGATGGATATAACTTCATGATGAGATAAGGGTGTGAAAAGGTGTTCAATCAATGGGAAAATGATCACTCTGTGATTACACTTCATGAGATAAGGGTGTTCAAAGGGGTTCAGCTAATGTTTGTTTAACCAGTTTGAATCACAAGTGGCATAGAAAAACGCACGATTATTTCCAGTTGATCGACACTACCTTAAATGTAAACAAATGCCAATTTGTTTGTTCATAAAATAAATTTATTTGTAAGCAAATTTAGGTCAGGCTTAAAATTTTATATATTTATTGTTGTATATGTGTATGTATTTTCACTCAAACAGAAGTTATTTATAATCGTCAGTTGAAAAGTTTTGAATAGCAAATATTTGATAAATATATATTAGATTTATCCTATATATTTAGTAAAACTCTATAGGATCGACGTCTATGGTGGATAGGTTCTTAATTTTCTGAAAATTTTCAGACACATTTTAAATGCAACTGTATTTCACTTTTAAAATTCATATATGTATATACATACATATATAAAAGATATAAATTTCAGCCATATTACATTTATGTTGACAAATGTATTATAAAGCTCCTATTAGAACAATCGGTTGAAAATAACGTTTTATATTATAGGATTTTATTATTAGTTTGTGTATATGGATATATCCATATTTATCCATTTTGATTTGATTCTGATAGGACTACTTTAAAATAAAAAATATCAAAGAAGCTTTCATCGGCTGTGCCGAAGTTTATGTACCCTTGCAGTCCATGGCCATAATATTTTTACATGTTTCAAACTCTTTTTCTGTATCTCAATTCATTAATGCACAGAACCTTTCAAATATCATTTCAATTTCTTCTTCTTCTTCCCCATCCCCTTTTACACGCATGCCGCGATTCGCACGCATACACATATAGTTTATGTAGCGTTGCGTCTGTATGTGTGCATGCGTGTGCTCTGTTGATTTGATGATGACGTAGTAGGCAGCAAGCCGAACCGATTTATATCGGCTGTAACTTGTGTTCTATATATCCGATCAGATTCAAATTTTCGGATCTGAAATTTTATGTATAATACTATCATATTGGTAAATTTCATGGGGATACTCCAATTTTTACAATTTTTGCAAAAATGTTTCCTCCAGAGCTATATGATATAGTGGTCCGATTCTGTCAATTTTCATACTTCATTTTTCCCAGGTAATAAAAAGCCCACAAAAAAAATTTCATCCCGATAGCTCTTAAGATGGCTGAGTAAAACGGACGGACGGACAGACGGACATGGCTATATCAACTCAGCTTTTCATGCTGATCAAGAATATATATACTTTATAGGGTCGGAAACGCCTCCTTCTGTGCGTTACAAACATCTGACCAATTTCATAATACCCTATGCAAGGGTATAAAAAGGACCCATAGAAATAATCGATAGGGAATTAATCAATATATTTGTAGAATTTATGTCAAGAATGATATTTATGTCCGTCTCTGTTAATTCTCATATTTGAGGGAAAAATTAATTACATATATGTTATGATATTTAGTTATTTATAATCCAAATTGAATTTTAATTGCTAAGTTTGTAAGTTAGCTACAGCTACAAGGCATTGCCTTAAATTAGCCTACCTTTTGTTTAGTCTACTTAAAGTTAGAAAGTGCGAGTTATATACAAATATGTTCACATAAATAGCAGTGCCCTTGAGCTTTGACTTCAAAGTTGATGAATCAAATAAAAAAGACCATAAATCCACCAATATTTTATAAATGAATAATTTTTATTTATATATCACAAAATAAATATGTACAATTTTGGGTGGAAAAAAAGTTCCCCATTTTTAGAAATGAGCAATATGGAAAAAAAAATGACAGTTTGAGATATTCACAAAAATAGCAGTGACAACCAAGTATTAAAATCTGTCGATTCCAAATTATTTGAGACTTCAAATTATTGTCACTTTTGCATCGTAGGACTTAATACTTAGTCGTGGCAATAACGGCTTGGCACCGGCGCGACATTGAATCCACCAACTTGGACAAAAACTTTCAATGGAGTTCAAGTCCGCCGACTGTGGTGGCCATGGCTTTACAATGATTCCTTTTGATTGAAACCAGTCTTTAGCGAGCTTGCTCATGTGTTTTGGATCGTTATCTTGCTGATATATCCATTTTATGGGCATATTCCATTGGGCATATGAAAGCATAACGTTTTTCATTATGTTGACGTAGACATTTCGATCCATCAACCCATCAATCTTCAGGATTGAAACAGGCCCACATCATGATTTTGATGCCACAATTTTTTTACCGTGTGGTTCGAGTGGGATTCCGTATTTTCTGGGCGACGTACATACTGCCTAGACCCTGCTTCATCAAAGAAAACTATTCAGATGGATCTTGGCGAATCCAAACATGCTTCGAAGTCAAGAGTGGGACTTTCCTTGGACTTGCAAGATCCAAACGGATTAGATCTGCTGTATTTTACCTTGTTTCCTAAGGTTTTCAATCCACTCCTTCCTCTAAGTAGAGCGCTGTATGCATTAATTCAGTGTATACTAATGCAAATAATAGTAAAAATTTATTATCTAATTATCTATTATTGACGAATTTGGAAAATTTTTATTTATTTTCTTTGCAACTAGACTGCTATTTTTGTGAACAGCGAAATTAGTGTGCAAAAGCGGAAAAGTACGAAAAATGCAATAAAATATAGTAAAATGAACGGCACTTTTTTGTTTTTCTTATGTTTATATTCCATTTTACAAAAACAAAGTCAAATATCAGAAAGCATATCTGTTCGAATCTACTGCACTGCTATTTTAGTACACACAGCTGTATATATGTACATACATATTTTATTTTACCTTTTGTTCAGACATGACGAGAACCTTACAAAAAAACATCATAAATCCTAAAGTGTGTATTTCCCCTTCAAGGAAGATATTCTTAAAAAAATATCGAAAACAAATTTTTCCAAACCAAGAATACTCCTTTAACATTGAACAATTTCTTTTATTAAATTATGGACAAAGTTAAGGATATGATTGTATAATGTATAGAAAAAGGTTTAAGCTTTTCTTTTTAAAATATCATAGAATTGTTTTTTCTGTTATTTTGTTCTCGAAGAAGAGAACGTAAAGCCCTTTTTTTTGCAAAGAAAGATTGAATTCTGGGAGGTCTCTTCTCTTTCTGAATTTTTTTCACAATTGCCTGGAGAGGGATGTTGGATGAGTGTTGAGAGTTTGATCCTCGATTTAATAGGGTCTGCTTTATAAAGAAGATTGTTATTAGGGGTTGAACGAAATGCTCCGAGTGCTATTCTTAGTGTAGTGTTCTATGTTTGACATAATTAACAAGTTGATAGAGTTATAAAAAGAATTAGTAAAATAGCCACTTTATTATGTTTAGTTCATTTTCGTGAAATTGTTGGATTTTCCAAAAATTGCTAATCATAAGATTTTTATACCGTCTATAGGAAAGTAAAAATTAGTTTACGGCAGAAATGCATATATAATCGAACCCTTATACCAGTTTAATATATCAGTAAATAGTGGTAAATAATAATTATTTTTTAATTATTGTAAAAACAAATGCATATATAAGGAAAAGTCAAAACCTTGGATATGAATTTGTTACCCGAACTTAAAGACATTTAGCACAGTTATTAACAATTCTAAAACAATATCTTATTATATACCTATATAACAAAGTAATTTTTCTAAAACTCTATTTTCCTATGGGAGCTATATGATTTATTTGTTAGATCGATATAGAAGTAGGTATATAAAAGCAGCGTACGGCCGTTGCGCTGATCTAGAATCTATATAGGTACTGTTTATAAATAAAATAAATAAGCATTTTATAAAGTATCCTTTTCGGGCTATCCTTTTCTAGACATTAACTCAGAATATTATTCAGCATAACTTCAGCAATATTTCACAATACAAAGACTATAATAAATCATTCAAACTGATCAAATAGACATTCAACTTATTTAAACTATTAACCACTTTAAAGGCGCATACCGCACTTAAACTTTTCCTAGAAGCATAAACCGAATGGCATATGGTGGTGCAACAAAAGAAATGTGAGTGTGTAAAAAGGGTTACTTAAGACTAGAAATTAAACACAAATAAAAGGCGCAGCAGGCGCTACTGCTGCCAATTTTTTCGCAAAGAAAATAGGGTATAGCTTACATTGATTTTACCAGTGGCCATTTTGGTGGCAATTGTTATGCAAAAATTAGCCGCAGATTGTAATACTTTTAACAGATGTCCTAGCTGAAGTAATAAACCCATGTCGCGTGAGTAACCATAAATTGGCCATATGTTTGTCATGGACAACCATATGGATTAGAGGCAAATTGATTTGGTCATAGCTAATTTAGTATAAAGCAAAACTTGAAAGCAAGCAAAGTGATTTTTTCGAATCTTTAGGATCCTAATAGACGATAACTGAAGATTTTTAATAGTAAGTAGATCTAATTTAACATATTATCAGGTGTTTCCCAACCACGCAATTTTATGTGTATACATATGTAAATAAACATAATTTTATGATTCCTTTTGAAGATTATTTGAGATTTGGTCAGCCTTGGCAAATCCATGTTGAAAAGTTTTTATGATGCTTATTGAGTTAGGATCAGATCAATATATAATTTTCTATACCTATATTTGACCATCTGTCAGGGTCAGGTAGGTCTAGGGGCACAGGTACAGGGCATAATGATGATGTTATCTCTAGTTTTAGTTTTTGTCTCGTTCCCTACCAGCCTCTATGTATGTATGTGTGTTGTCTATATATCCATCTCTGTCTTTCTCACAGTCGAGAGATGTAAGCGGCGATGGCGTCAACTGCGTAACGATTTTGCACGGTGGCTTAGCAGCGATATTCAACGTCGTCAGAGCGGCAAGCGTCGACTTCCCTTTCTGTTTTCCAATGATTTAAAGTTTCTTTTGCCTCACATGGAAGTTAATGATGAAATACTAGAAGACGATGATGACACTAAAAGCGAGAGTACCGTAGGCGGCCGTGAGAACGAGATGAACAATTCTAGTGACCTGTCCTCACCGGGCTCGGTTATTGAAGCAGCACCGCCCATAAAAGAAGGATCAAAGATGTCAAGCAAATCAGTCGAATCCCTAAAGTTGGCCAAAAAGGGTGTCGACAGAGAAGACGAACAAGCCAAAGAGAAAGCCGCTGGGAATCGCAATAAAAAAGTAAACGGCGAATCGATTGAGGGAATCAATAATAAAGATACATCCGATTTGGCATCCGATGAAGAAGGTCTAGATGAGTTGCGTATGGAAGATTCACCTGTTCTAACATCAGGCACGAGTCCTAAAAATTCCACACCCGCAACTAAATCTCCACAAGCGGAAGAGTTTTTCATCAAGCAGAGCGATAGTGACAATCTTTTGATTATAAGTAAAAAACCATCGGCATCAATTGCTTCGACAAGTGATTATTTAGCCGATACAACCATGACAGAGGATAGTGCCGATGAAACAATGTCATTGCCACGCGGAACTCGTAGACGTGTGGGACGACCTCGAAACGACGGTATCAAACAGTTGCCAATTCAAAAAGCTGCCGGCGATCAACGTTTAACCCGTTTGCAAAGACGCAAATCGATACTTGCCGGAGCCGAGCATATGTTAAGAAGCTCTACATCTCCCGTCAAAATGACTCCAGTGCCGCGAAACTTAGTTAACCAGAGTAAAACTCAAAATGACCAAGCCATAAAATCGATGGCGACAACATCACCCGGATCCACACCAACATCGACACCAACATCTATAACATCTTCGCAGTCTGGTCAGTCTGAAAAAGTATCTGTTAAATCATCATCATCATCTTTAAGCAACAGTATTGAGGGCATCTTTCCACGATGCTCACAATTTGGTGGTGCACCAAAATTAAAAGCACCGCAATCACTATCATCGACATCGTCTGAGAGTTCATTGATCTTTCCGCGTCGTGATTTAGTCACCAAGAAGGCAGTAATATCACTAACACCTAAATCTGGAACTATTTCAACTACAAGTGCTACAGCTACCACCTCTGGTGTTGGCATTACGGCTTCCTTACAACAGAAGCGAACCACAGCAGGTCCTGTCTACACTCAATCGCAGGCTAAGACAACCGTATCGACAGCATCCGCGGCGGACACTTCGTCGCCTCAACCTATGCGTCTACCCTCTGTGGTAATCAGCAGCACTCCAACAAGTTCTTCATCTCTGACCGCGGCTAGTTTTAATCCCGCCCAGGCGACCAGCACTACGTTCGTAATGCAGACAAATCCACCAACAGTTTCAACAGTATCGGGATCGATTAATAATGGTGGTGTATCCACTCCTATTCTAACGTATGTGAAGCGTTGTGAACGCGGTGTCCAGACTCAGTGTCCCGACGTTTTCTCAGATCAATATTTCATTGATATGGTGCAGCCACAAATGGAGCAAATGAATGCAAGGCAAAAGTTTCACTTTAAGCAAAAAGTTTTTACCTCTCTAATGGAGACGTTTGATGATGCCACCGATTTTCCAGCCAATGGCGAGGTACAGCACTTTAATATAAATACACCAAGTGGTTTAGAAGGTATCACCGATCCGGAATTACGCTTGGTCCGGGAACTAGTTAGTCTGGTGTCTGCCGCAAAGCGTACGGAATCAATGATGAATACAACAGTTGGTCGAAATGCAGCCGATACATCAACAGGAGGTTCAGAAACCACTCCATCGCGTACTGGGCAAAGAATTACCGATACCAATTTGCAACGTCATATTATACAACAAGTGCAGAAACAAGTAAATGCACAGGTAACATCACCGGGTCAAGAGAAACGAGTCTATCGCATACTACCAATGAATGGGCGCAAGGACGCACCAATGCCAGTAGGTCGAACTATAGCTGGCCCCAATCCGAAAAGCACATCCTCTAGTATTGTAACCGCACGCACACCTCAGGATTCATCGTTGAATGCTCTATTCGGACCATTGAAGGCATCCACCATTGCAACCGCTAGCCAACAGAGAGCAGCTGGGGTAGCTTCACTACAAATACGTCAAATGTCTAGACGTTTTTCGGTATGCGGTGTTAGTGGTGCAGGGGGAATTCCCGGTACACAGACTTCTACACAAGCTGCTCATAACAATCAGAATAATACTGAACTCGCTAAACGTCGCATGTTGGCACCTTCTGACAATACAACGCCACCTCAACAGCGTCCACGTTTGTCTACCGTTCAGGGCGATGCATCGGCCACTTCATTGCTAAGAAAATCGATGAACACTGTGCCGGCTGGTCAAAAGTCTACTTCACCCTCGGGCGTCTTGGCGGCCCTTCAACATCAACAACAACAGCAACAACACCGTACTCCGCAAATTGCCAGCGTTCAGGGGGCCGCCACTCCATTCAATGATTTCATTCAACCCAGTGCCGTAAAATCGTCACCCCAAGCCAACAAATTCCGACGATCGCAATCGCCGGTCAAACGTACATCCCTGGTTGTGGCTAATGTGAAGAACGTTGCAGGTAAACCAACAGGTCCTGGTGGTATTTCATCCGGACCCCAATCTATTAATAACAAAGCACCGGTGGCATCACCCACTGTCAACATGGCTAATCTCTTGGGTGGTTCTAACTCAAACTCACCGCCACCAAGCAATAATAATCTGAATAATAATGGCGAAACAGATATGGCCGCAACTATAGCTGCCGATGATTTTTCGCTGGCCGGTCTAAAACGTGAGCCACGCGATCCCCTAGATGAACATGACGATATCTTAGGAATGTAAGAGCAAAGCAAACGAATAAAAATAACACAACACACTTAAACCATTATTCCGAATTTTCAAATAATTATTTTTTTTTTTGTTTTTCTTATTACTAAAATTATAAAAAAACATATATATGTAATACTTATAAGCAAAAAAAAAAAAAAAAAACACGGAAATTAAGAACAAACCTTTTTTTTTTGACACTATATGCATTAAGATAAGCATTTCTTGTTGAATCCTATTCCAATTACTTACTTACGTATATATAAATATATATATATTTATATAGGTACCATATATGGCAATTGGCAAAAAAATTTGAAAATCGAATTGCCTATTCAAATAAGAAGAAAGAAATTTGTAAAACATTAAATATTTGTTTGTGTATCTTCATTAATTAATTAAAATAAAAACCTCAATTCCGAAATTTTTAGTTGTAAACAATAACTTTGCAAGTGTTATTATTTATATGGCCATTGTTGTAAATAAAGGTAAGTGCTCTGTAAGTCAAATACATTAAAAAATGCCCAAAATCAAATGCAAGCATGGACGCATTTGATGAAACTCTATGGGGTTCTATTTTCCCAATTTCTATTAAACATTTCAATGGAGTACACGTCATTGATAGAGAGAGTCCACGTCATCAATTGAATCCAAATGACAAGAAATATTTTTGGTATAAAAGATTATTTAATATATATATAGTTTATATTATAGATAAAATGGTAGCCAACCTACACGTCAGTGAGTTTAAAGTTTTATTCAATACGATTTCGGGTGAACCCCGATGGAAATCGGACTCGTAAATAAAAAGTCTTGGTATCAATGATAAGAGAACTTAGCCATTGGTATAAAAGCGCCTGTGAAGTGGCTAGACAATTCAGTTTAACAATATATCAGGGAAAGCAACATGAAATCTTTTTCAATTTGTGCAATTATTTTATCGCTAGCCTTAGTGGCTATGGCATTGCCTAAACCAAAAACGACGACTTTTAATGCCATTTACGAAATACAGAATATACCCGAAGATGCCCAGAAATTCCGTGAAATGCTCGAGAAGAATGGTAAAAAATGGCGCTGTCTTAATTCTTAATGTGGATTTACGATTTAGCAAATTTGTTTATCTCTAGGTGTGCTAGCTAAGGCTCAGGAATTATTAAAATCACTGGCTGATATGTCTGTGGCTTCTGATGCATATAATGTTCCGGCCGATCAGACAGAAGTGGTTCCAGATATGTCAGTCGCTTCCGATGCTTTCGATAAGAAGATCCAGAACTTCCGTATTCCCATGAGACCTGAAATATTCCATGTATCTGGTCCACAGGGTGTACACCATTTCCATGCTGTCGGTGTGCCACATATGTTCCGTGTGGGTGCACCTCAGATTTTCGAATTTCCTCAACATTTGCCTGCCCACGCCGACGCCGACGCCGATTTGATTCCCGACATCTCTGTGGTTTCCGATGCTAGGGAATCCCCCAAGAAACCTACCTTTGGCTTGAAGACACTCCCTAAATTCTTCAAGGTAGGCGGTCCTCAGGCTGTTTCCGCTGATGCCGATTTGATTCCCGACATCTCTGTGGCTTCCGATGCTGATGAAACTCCTCAGAAACCTGCCTTTGGCTTGAAGACTCCCCCTCAATTCTTTAAGGTAGGCGGTCCTCAGGATGTTTCCGCTGATGCCGATTTGATTCCCGACATCTCTGTGGCTTCCGATGCTGATGAATCCTCCAAGAAACCTACCTTTGGCTTGAAGACACTCCCTAAATTCTTCAAGGTAGGCGGTCCTCAGGCTGTTTCCGCTGATGCCGATTTGATTCCCGACATCTCTGTGGCTTCCGATGCTGATGAAACTCCTCAGAAACCTGCCTTTGGCTTGAAGACTCCCGCTCAATTCTTCAAGGTAGGCGGTCCTCAGGCTGTTTCCGCTGATGCCGATTTGATTCCCGACATCTCTGTGGCTTCCGATGCTGATGAAACCGCCAAGAACTTGAAGATCCATGGTAGGTGGTCGCGGGTCTAACAGTCCTTTGATCAGGCTATTCAAACGAAGTAATTCTTCTACTCGCCCTTGCTCCATAAAGCCCTATCATCAATATTAATTGAATGTGTATGTGTGTATTGTATTTTTAATATATATATTTTTTTTTGTTTTCATAGCAGCTTTAATAAATTATAGCAAAAAGTAATACAAGGAGACGTAGTTTCTTATCAACAACAATCGTGGAGAATCTTAAGAGGTTGGGTTTTTTTTGTTTTGTTTTTAATTATTTTTTCAATATTTGATTTATAAGCAGTTTCCCATGGTGTGGCGATGATTGCTATAAAAAAAAAAAAACGAAAAGATAATGGCCGTATATAACAAATTGTAAAATAATCGACTTATTATATTCCATTACATAAGTAAAATCAACATTTATGTTTATCGAACTATGTATAAATGAATCTCATAAAAATTGCCGTTAGTTAATGCCTGTCTCATTCATTCACCAGTGACATTTGCATTTGCATAGGGGTGCTCTTTCAGTACGTAAAGATTTAACCTCTCTCTCTTTCATTTTGTATTCCTTTTTAGTTCTCTTTTTACAGTTTCAAGGGCCGAGAGTGAAAATTGTAAGTCTAATGAAAAGTACATATGTATGTATATTCCATTCCAGGTAAATAAATTGTGTTTGGCATAAAACTAGTGCTATTAATTTTAATATATATGTACATACATATTATGGTTTTTGCTAATACAAAGATCATTTGTTGAATTTCGGTTATTGTTTTTGTTTTGTTTTTGCTGCGCTTCCCTCAATTAAAATCGGCGACGCGTCGTGAGGATGTGTGTGTGTATGTGGGAGAGAATCCACACAGCTGCCCGCGTATCTGTGTAAACACATGCATGTATGTGTGCGTATTAGAATAGGCCTTGACATTGAAATGGCTGCTCTTCACTTTTGATCTCTCGCTCTCTGTCTCCCACTGTCCTTGCTCTCCCCACGCAGTTTCTTTCAGTTTGAGTTTGCAATTGTGAGTGGCGGCAGCCAAAAATTGTGCGTGCAATGAAAATTAAATTGTGTTTTATTCTTCGCTTGGCTAAAATGAAAATAAAATATTGCAACGATTATAGTCAGAGGTATTATGTGATACATATGAAGATCGGTTTAGTTTCACTTGTGCTTAATTCAATATTTGGCGCGTTGTTTAGCTGAAAAATCAAAAATCAACGTCGGCGCAGACGTCGACGTCGGCATCCGTATTCATGTTGCTGCAGCAGAGTGCGCGCTTGTAAGTTTGTCAGCTTTTGTGAATTTTTGTTTTCTTCCGCCATCTTGTACAGACATACATACATATGTATGTATGTACATACATACATACATAAATAAATACATACATATGTATGTACATATGTAGTAGGTGTGCATGTTTTTTGTTTTCTTTTATGTTTTTGGTTTCAAGTTAAATATGTACATACATATATTTATGTATGTACATACATATGAACATCAGCAAGAGCATCTACAAATGTACATACATACAGTTAAGCATGGTAAGGTACATATGTATGTACATATGTACATATGTACACACATACAACGGACCCGCTTGCCCTTCCTTGAGTCCGTTTCATCATATATGTATGTATGTATGTATGTACATACGCTTTTTTCTAACATCTTTTACCGGTAAGTATGTATCAATTTTGTAATTTACTTTTATCTCACACCAAGAATTTATACAAAGTTGTGGCCAGCCATAGTCAGGGCAGACGCCTCCCTAGAGTGTTGAGTTTGGATACTTGAAATTTCGTTGGATTTTTGTTTAAAGATGTAGATCTATTTAACGTTATTTATGAATTTAATTCACATTGTATTAAAAGAATCAAGACAAAAAATGGCTGCTAATTTAGATAGGGATTTAGAACAGGGTTTGAAATTAGTGTGAAATCCTAATCCACTTCCATCAGCACTCTGCCACCTAAACTCAAAAACCGCACACCCATTTGTATTAAGCTTAAATCATATTTACGATTTCCGAGTCCGATTTCATCCTGCCAAGCAAAAGTAAGATTTATCTACTTTGTAGATAAAAAAAAATAAAAATCATTTTTAATCATTATTTTTGATTTTTATTTTTTTTGATCAAAAAAGATTTTTATGGATAATTATTATTAAATTACTCAAAATTAATGATCTTTATTGAAGAAAATTGAAAAAATTGAATTTTTAAAAATCTTTCCAAAAATGCATAGATGGTATCGAATTAAATATATTTGTGTAATCTATTCTTTTCTAAGTCCTCTATAAGTAAATGATTTTTTCATTTAAAAAAAAAAAAATAATCATTATTTACGGTCCCTGGATTGTACAAATCTGATTGGATCTTTTAACAATCAGGGAGGTAAGTAGTAGAAAGGTATGTAATGTAAGTACAAGATAATTAATTACTAAAGGATTTAGTTTTTAACTGGCATGAGGTCAAGCCATTTTAACGCCGAAGAAAATTGATATTTTCACCACAAAACTTTCATGTTAAATTCCGCTGTCTTCTAAGTGTAATGTATTTATTTATTATTATATACATACATATTTTATGTTTAAATAGTATGCAACGTTGAAAATGTTAACATCAAAAAATCGGAAATTGATATCACCATGTTATAGATGGTATATGTATATAATTTGATCAACTAATTGCATCAGTCCAATCACAATACGTGCGGGTGTTCACAAAGTGCAGTTTTTGGGGTCATAGTAATCCAGGGCTTCTCGACTCAATGTAGAGAATTTTGGTTGTTGTTGTTTTTTGCTATTTATAAAAAGGAATTAACGGCAAAAACCGGACCCACACATAACAGCTAACTGATCCCAATGTGCCACAAATGGCCATAAACAACATCAAGAGTGAAGGAGGGACAAGGTGGTTAAGGTGGAACGGAAAGGGAAGGGTACATGCGGGGGTATATGACTTTGTTGTTGTTGTGATTTTCACACAAAAGCGCTAAGCACGGCGGCTACTAAATTACGTGCTCATGTGTTCTAGTTCAACTCCTCCTTATAACTCTGCCCTCTCCTGTCCTGTCCAAGTGGTTAGGCCGCATTTGGTGCGCTAATGAACCGCATTGGATGCAGGCCCAGTTTCTGGTCCATCGAGTCCAAGTGGTTGGGGTTCGTTGGTGGATACTCTGGATTGTCTCTTTTTTGTTTTCGGTCATGTGTTTTCTTTGTGTTTTTTTTTTTTTTTTTTTGCGCATATTTAAACGTAAAAATACCGTTTAAAAGTGTAACAATGCTGTTAACGTTAACCATTGTGGGCTGAGCCCCAAACAATTGCCGCTTGATTAAGATGAGGTGTATGCGTGTGTGTGGCGGCGGCGACAAAAAGGGCATATGTATTAAGGATAGTGGGAGTTGAGTGGATCAATCGCCCATTATACTGACGTGTTTCTTAAAGAACCTTTAATCAAGTGGTTAAATTCTTTTTATTCAATTAATCATGTTATATACCAAAGTACAAGTTAATCCAATAGTAGACCAATTTTTTTTAGGTCTTAGTCATCACATTGCCAGACATTCGACATTGTTATTATACCATGCACATATTTGGTGATATGATATATTACAGTCCCGCAAATGTATGTAACAGACGGAAAGAAGCTTTTATATATATTCTTGATTAGCATCAGTCCTTTTGAACAAATCAAATAGTTACCAAATTGGGTATGTAGATCCGGGTAGCATTTTATTTTAAATATTTGCCACGCCCCATCCGCCCCCGCAATTTCTATCAAGCTGATTTTTCTAAAACTATGACAGCTAGAAAAATCAAATTTGGAATATGTACATACATACATACATACATACATATACTTATATAAAAAGCGCACAGATTTTGTTTGTGTAAAAATTTTGGCACGCCAACTTCCGCCCTCATAGTTTGTTCTTCTTGTAAGAGTGAGCGAGACAATGCACAGATAGATACATTAGTTATTATAAATTTAATATATTTGTTTTACTTGGTGCATGGTATACTGAGGTCGGCGAGACAGACTTTATTATTTTTGATAAAAAATGTAAAATTCAATTATATTAACACTGCCAAAGTTTTTATACACTTGCAAAGCATTAAATTTGATATGATTTACATATAGAAATAGTATTTGTTGGCAATATAATATTATAATAAAATTTATGAAACACCAAAAAAATTGTTTTCGATAAATGAAAAATGCCAACATAACAAAGAACGGACCATAAAACAAATACATAATATGATCTATGTACATTAAGCCAAAGGCTTGTATACTCTTTAGAAGTGTATTAAAATAATAAGACGCATTTGTTTACTAACAGAAAACAGTGAACGATAAGACACGTAATAAATATTTGTGTGCATGATAACCGACGAAATAACACTAAACGAAATTGAAATTTCTATTGATTAAGAAGTTCATGTCATGGTAAAAAAGCATGAGCGTGATAGAAGGGAACTACGAAATGAAGGCCGTTTTCATGCATTCATTTCAATTGTGGGAAAAAACTGAAAATATATGATTGTTCCTTAAACTTGATGAGAAGAGAAAAGTTTCTTAGCTTAAAAGGTTGATCAAATGGCTGAAAACCTTTCGGCTATATCACATAATCGTACATTTGCTTATATTTTAAGGCTGTTGTATTTAAAGAAAATCAACTCTTAAGACTTTGCTGTAGTTTTTACATTTATTTCTGTATTTTGTTTCTTCTTGTCCTTTTTTCATTTTTTTTTTTTTTTTTGACTTGGTCGCTGACGTTGATTTCATTTCGTTGTTGTGGCTTTGCAGCTGTCGCAGAGAAACTTCCATCGCTCCTTCGTTCCTCTTTTTGCCCCTTGTTGATATAAGATCCTCCTACTCCTTCTTTTGTCTCCTGCTCCTTCTGCTGCTGCTTCACTGGACTCTGCTGTGCGCTGCACTTATTACAAAACTTTTAACTTCTTCTTTCAGTATTTCTGGTGGAGGTTTCTTCTTTTTTTTTCTTTCATTTGTTTGCATTTTCATTTATTTTTGTTCTCTTGCTCAGGGTTTTTGTTTGCTGTTTTTGTTGTTATTATTTTATTTTTTCTACTTTAAGCATATCATTCGAGTTTTTTTTTTTGCGTTTTCTTTTGCTTGAGCCCTTAAGAATATTTCATTTCTTTCCCCCGTCCCAACTTTTTGAGTTTTGCATTTTTGCCTTTTTGATTTCAATTTGTGCCTTTGAACTTTTTGAAAACTTTTGCTTTCAAAATGGGTTAGGAACTAAAGTATATATAAGGTCAATATATAATCGAAATTGAGCCGAAAGTTTTAAAATAGGGGGCGATAAAGAAGTTTGTGTGAAGTTCTTTATTTTTTTGGTTTGTTTTTTGTGTTGAGAGTGTGAACGAGCAGCAGAAAAAGTTGGTATAAATAAAACCAGTTTTGAACTGATATTTCATGAAAGCGTATATACGTTTCGTCCGTTTAAATCATCTTTAATTAAAACTCTAGAAAGAGACTCGCTGCAAGTCTTTACTTACATATGTACATAAACTTTAGCTCCAAAAAGGTCATTTTGTTGACTAACCTTTTGCTAATGACTTCCTTGTCGTCGTCCAACTCCTCCTTCTAGTCATCGTCGTCGTTTCTTCAAATAAGATAAGCTCAAAGTGCATCAACAGCAACGAAAACCGACAACAAACAACAACGAAACACTTTGAGAATGTTTAGCAAACACGCGATGACAACACACAACTAAACAACGTACATCGAACAAGCCCGAAACAATAAAAAAGAGAAAAACCTGAAAACTATGGAAAAGGTTAATCGTCGATAGATAGATACTCTTTAATGTTTTTATCAATTCTGATGTAAAAGATCCACAGCATATTTATATTTATTAAAAAATTTCTAACCTAAGAGAATTGTCATATATATATAGTATATGTTATATACATATATATAATATATTTATATTTAATATATTAAATATTAAAGTCGCCAAAATGTCAGTAACAGGCAGAGGGAAGCTTTTCCGACCCCATGTATGTATATATTCTTGATCAGCATCATCAGCCAAGTAGATCTAGCCATGTCCGTCTGCCCGTATGAACACCTAAATCTCGAAGACTTTTAGAGCTATAAGTACCATGCGTAGACTCCTGTATTATGTACAGTGATCAAGTTTGTTTTAAATGACCAAAAAAAAAAAAAAATCAAAAATATATTTTATATATATAAAATATCGTTATGCTTTTTGGTTTTTCTCTACTTACCAACAACAGTATTGGTAAACATGATCTTCTAATATTTAAATATCTTTCTGGCATTTTTTTTTTTTGCTAGAGTATGTTAAATGTCGAAAAGTGAATAATTTTAACTGATTTGACTTTAAAGTGCTGTATATAAACAGATTAAAGCTTCTTTTAAGCGTTAATATACCCTTCCATTATGGATAAAAAGTAGCAAAGCCTCGTTGAAGCAGCGTTGCAACGACTAGACCTAGCTGCACGAATCAAAGTGATCCTCTATTTTTCTTGTTGAAATCTGAAAGTCTGAAAAACTCAAGATCAAGCAAAATATAATGGAGTCGTTCAAATTTTGCTATACCATGCACTAGGCGAAACAGCTATTTTAAATTCATAAGTACACATACATATGTACATACATATAATGGATTTAATCGTATGTGAACAAATAAGAAAGTTTTACAGATACATAAATGTAAATCTAGTTATGAATCAGTTTACAAAAACAAATAATATCTACAGAACCAAGTTTACAAATTATAATTAATTTTATAAAACTTTTAATGTACAACAAAATACAACGAAGTCTTGACTTTTCAACTTACATATTTTCGCCGAGAACTTGTCGACTACTTTAGCTGACAACTTTTGTGCGACTCATTCACTCCTCTCACGTATCATCTTAACAGCCAGGGCTACACATATTACATTGTACATATGGTAAGTGTGTACAATATCTCTTAAAATTAACAGATTTCTGCTTAATGATTAATCTCCATTTAGACTAGTATTCATTAAGTGTCATAGTATTCATAACAGTATAAATGGCTAACGCTTTGCAAAGAAGCCACATTCCGGTTTCTGCGTGAAAATATTTTTCCATTTTTTTTTTTTTTTTTTTTAAACAAATATTTTTTTGTTCACACTTAAATACTTAAATAAGCTGTCAAGGTCCATTAAAAAGGATCTAATAAATTCGGTATTTAAAATATGTTTTCCTTTATTTTATGAATCTTTATTTGACTTCTATTTTTGTTTTTTATTTGTCCAACTACCATCATTTAACTACCCATCATATCGCTACTTGATTCTGAGGTTAAGCCTATTGCCAAATGACTTGCTCTCGATCCGTAAAAGCCCCTTATTTTTATACCCTTGCAGAGGGTATTATAAAATTGGTCAGATGTTTGTAACGCACAGAAGGAGACGTTTCCGACCCTATAAAGTATATATATTCTTGATCAGCATGAGAAGCTGAGTTGATATAGCCATGTCCGTCTGTCCGTCTGACCGTCTGTCCGTGCGTATGCGTTTTACTCAGCCATCTTAAGAGCTATTGGGATGAAATTTTTGTGGGCTTTTTATTACCTGGGAAAAATAAAGTATGAGTATAAATTGGCAGAATCGGACTATATCATATAGCTCTGGAGGAAACATTTTTGCAAAAATTGCAAAAATTGGAGTATCGCCATGAAATTTACCAATATGATAGTATTATATATAAAATTTCAGATCCCAAAATTTGAATATGATCGGATAAATAGAACACAAGTTACAGCCGATATAAATCGGTTCGGCTAGCTGCCTACTACGTCATCATCAAATCAACAGAGCACACGCATGCACACATACAGACGCAACGCTACATAAACTATATGTGTATGCGTGCGAATCGCGGCATGCGTGTAAAAGGGGATGGGGAAGAAGAAGAAGAAATTGAAATGATATTTGAAAGGTTCTGTGCATTAATGAATTGAGATACAGAAAAAGAGTTTGAAACATGTAAAAATATTATGGCCATTGACTGCAAGGGTACATAAACTTCGGCACAGCCGATGTTAGCTTCTTTGATATTTTTGTCTATAGTTTGACAAAAATTTAAAGTTTTAAAAGGAGAAATTCCAGAAATTCAAGGCTATTTTTAGCTACAATTTGACTTATTAACTGAAGGAATTCCAGTAGGCCGACCTTTTTTAGCTACAATTTGACTTATTAACTGAAGGAATTCCAGTAGGCCGACCTTTGCCGTCATAAACCTATGTACACTCATGGACAAAATAATAGGTGTGAACTTTTTTTTTTGAAGAGATAACGATGTCCATGTTTTTTGACGTAATGTAAAAGAATAACTTTTAGTAAAAAATAGGCATATATTAGAATTATTACACGAAAAAAAGGTGTAAAAATAAAATTAGTTTACATAATATTGGTATGGTTCACAAAATACTCCATTTTTGGTTGGCCAGAAAAATAGGTGTGCTTATCAAATTTTGAAAAAAAAAATGAAAATCTTTTAAAATATTTTCGAATATTTCGGAATATTTGAAATTGGTCTAATACCCTGTATACCCGCCCTTATTCTCTAAGACTTTCTTGATCATTTTGGGCATAGAGGATAATAACTTTCTGCACATTTCCGCTGGAATATTATACCATTCTTTCTTAATAATTTCCCATAGCTGGGCCTTATTAGTGCAACTAGTCTTTGCAATTTCTTTTTTAAGGTGTCCCCACAGATTCTCAATTGGATTGAGATCCGGGGACAGACTTGGCCACTCAAGAACGTCATTACTGTTTTCTTCAAACCAATTCTTTACATCGTTGTCCTGGTGGAATTTCCATTGTAGTGGCATGTCATCTTCGGCATATGGTTGCATAACACTAATCAATATTTCCATGTACTTGAATCGATCCATGATGCCGTCAATTCGATGAATCGGACCAACCGCTTGCCATAAAAAACAGCCCCAAATCATAAGGCAGCCTCCTCCGTGCTTTACTGTCTATACTTGGGTTCCAATTCTTTAGATCGCGGTCTACGAACATTCCTATTTGCGTCATTCCCAAACAAATTTATTTTGGTTTCATCGCTCCAGAGTATGTTTATCCATTTACGTTCCCCCTCTAAGCCGCACCAGGTTTTGTGAATTTCAGCAAAATGTTTCCTCTTCTGTATGTTAGCTCGGCGCAGTAGTGGAACTTTGAGACATATTCTCCCAAATTCGGGTTGACACTTTATTCCCTATTTCGCTGGAAATAGCTCTCGACGACTTGAAAGAGTCCCGTTTAGCCAAGGTGACTATATGCTAATCGCCTGTTTTGGTTGTTTTTCCAGGTGCACCCCGTTTCTGAATCATTTTTTGTGGCTTTACGGCAGTGGTCGGCACGGCCCATTCCCTGGACTAGGGCCTAGCTCTGCCGCAGCGCTGCCGCTTCACGTATACTGTAAACGCTCGTGTTTGTTCGGCAATGTCACTTCGGCAAAAATTTTGATTGATGCTTGTCAGGAAAAACAATGATTGCCAAAACAATAACTGGAATACACCGAAAAAAAAATGTTTAGTACCCATTGCGAAAATTTATTTTTTATTATTGAAAATATGGAGGGCGATGCGCAATGCGTTATGTGTCATCAAATTTTTCCTATCATTATTATGCATTATTTAATAATATTTTCTTAACTATATTATGTAAGGATAAATATTTTTTAATTTTTTGACAAAAATAAAAAATATTTCTATTTGCTATACTGTTTTTTCAGTGTAAAGCAAGAAAACGTTTCGTACTTCGTGTTTGTTGTCACACACACAAATGCAAAGTCTCATTTTTGATTGTATGCGTGCCTACCCCTGCTTTACGGCATTTGTTACAAAATTTTGCGATCGTCCCATTGGTGTGGCAATGTATTTATATGTTTTACCCTCTCCCCGAAGTTGATGTACAATTCTTCTTTCCTCTGCACTGCAGTGAACTCCAAGACCCATCTAATTTTATTAAAATGTCACAAATAAATATTCTTGTGCTTTAATCTATTAAAATATTACCTTTGTCAGCTGAAAAACCTATTATTTTGTCGATAGTTCCCCGGTAACTTTTCGCTAAAAGCATACCCAAGTTCAGCTAGTTCACTTAAGCGTTTTTAGATGGCAATTTTACAAGTACTCATAAGTTCACAATTATCGTATCCAATGCACCTAATCACAATCTAATTTATGGAATCAGGTTATACCAAATTAACCAAAAGACACGAAAATGCGGTACATAACGTTCTCCTTACCTATACTATTTGAGTTAGAATCAAGCTTAATTTCAGATGGCTTGCTTGCCACTGACGTCAACATATTGTTGATTGAGCCGAAACTCAAGACTCAAAATGTGAGTTATACTTATACATAGTTGTTGTTATATAGCACTAGAAGATAGAGTGGTCCGATCCGGATGATTTTCATATTTCATGTCTAGCATCAAAAAATAGCTTAAATACCACGTTTCCCAATAACTTTCGAATTGGCTGAATTAAGTGTATTCATGCACCGACGTACATGGCTATATCGACTCAGCTGCTCTTGCTGATGAAGAGTATATTTATTTTATGAGGTAAGAAACGTCTCCTTGTCTGCGTTACAAACATCTGACCAATTTTATAATACCTTCTGCAAGGGTATAAATATATTATTCGACGGGGAATTCAATTCACGTTATTTTGTAGCTCAAAGAAATGAAGTAAGTCGTCTGACTTCGCTATACCATGCGTACCATAGTCAAAATTCTGTTAATATGCTGCTTAGCAAGCATTTCTCGCTCACTCTTACAAGCACAAGAGCACTGCAGCGCCTCTACCGGCCAACTCCGCTATGATGGCTTACTTATTCGAAAACGTTTTTACGAATAACTTGGCTATCATGTGATAAATCTCATTTCATTGGATATTAATGACAGATTTTTGCGGGAGATAATCGGTTTTTTTGGTAAATATTTACTTAAGCTACTCGAGATTTCAGCGTTGAAAAGTGAAAAAATCGACTAAAGCTAGATTTTAGTGTTGGCAAACTTTTTTTTTTATTTGCCGCGTTATTTGACCGCCCTGGCAGCCAAATATTTTACTCTAAATTATAAAATTGAGGAATATTCTGTATTCTGAACTATATTTGTTCTCTAAAATCAAGAAATATTGTAAAATCAACAATATTTTCGTTTCTTGAGAATAGCGCGAACAAAAGTTTCAAAAAGCCCGCGTATTTAAGTATCCGAAATTTGGCATCTGGCAACACTATCTTAAAATTTGACAGCTTCTTTTAGCCGTAAAAAGCTACTTTAAGCTACAAGCCCGCTAAAAACATAATTTTTCTTTTGTTAATTACACAAAAACTACGAAATATATCGCCAAGGCGCACCTGAGGTTGTGCTCGTGGAATTTTTCACTTTCGTTTGATACCAAATTTACGTTGTTAAGGCGCGTTTTGGGCCCGAGTAACTATAGTAAATATTTACCAAATTATGTAGTTTAAGCGCGTTTTGGGCCCGAGTAATGAAAGTAAATATTTACCACAAATAGTTTTGCCATG